>SJXQ01004822.1:0-35231 GCA_006408695.1 Aepyceros melampus | reverse complement strand
AATAGTATTCCTACCAATGAACAACAATAAAACAAAACATGTCTAGTCTTCTTTAGAGAGTTAATAAGCAGTCATTCTTTTTTCAAAAAATTAATTTATTTTTTATTGAAGGATGATTGCTTTATAAGCAGTCATTCTTATCATGGTTAAATTCAAAGTCACTGAAAAGTATCAAGCATTTTATTTATTAAAATAATAAAAAAAAATTTTTGGTGGCACCAGACATATGCCATACCATGCCATGCCATGCCATGCCATAGACATGTTGGATTTTAACTCTCCAATCAGGAATCTACCCCACACCCCCTGCCTTGGAAGCATGGAGTCTTAACCACTGGACCACCAGGGAAGTCCTCCTCAAACATGTTAGAAATAGTATATTATACATCCCTCTCCCTGTGGCTAGTATTTAGTGTGTGAGATATTTGGAAAACTAGAAAAAGAAGCTTGGTATGTAAATAGGGCTCCTCAAAGACATCGGCCTTACAGGCATCAGGCTGGTTTGGGTTTGTTCTTCTCAGCTTAATTTCCAATCCTCCAAGTACTTCAGACGTGGCCCCAACTCACCCAAGGGCTGGATTTTGACTTTAAATCTTAATGCTTTAAAGGTTTACTCTTAAGTATGTAAAACATGTCCTTTATTTTGTTGGAATAGCTTGTAAATACACTGTAAGTTTTATAAGACTACTCGAAGAAGTGCCTTTTGATGTTTAATTTTCATTAACCTGCATATTTATACAAAGTTACTCTCAATAGCTTTTGGGCCATCCAGTTGCCTAACTGCACACAGGAGTAGGGTTGCCTGTGATTATAGGCTCTGGTAAACACATTTAAGAAAGACAGACTGAGGAGGGGACTGGCGGTGAGGAAGTACCTGTGGCACCAGGGAGTGGAAGCAGGGGTGTAACCTGGCTTAGATAAATGGAGAAGGAACCAAGGAAGAATCCAGGAATCTCTTGGTGTGGCGTGATACTGAAATTCAGAATCGTGACCTTGCCTGCACAAGGAGTTACAGACATTACATGGCCAACATACAGAATTAAAACAGGTTAAACTGTAGTTTGATACTAGGTGGATACCCCTGAGTCTCTTAAGCCCATGGGATTTGAGTTTCCATCAGAGAAGGATGGTTACTTGTATGTTCCTAACCAAAGGATGACCTTCCCCCTCCTGGGATCTGGCTGAGTACAGGGCTCAAGAAGGACTTCTGTGAGTAGTGGGAGGAGGACAGGGGAACTCAGCCTGATAAGCCAGTTGGGGGACACCAGAGGTCATATCCAGACTGTCTCCCCCTTATGGAGAGATGAAATAGGGAAAAGCCTAACCATCAGAGAAAATAACTTGGTAGTGAACAAGAATGATCAAAAAGATTTTTTTTTTTGGCTAGGCATACCAGTCAAGGGACAAAATCAAGTCATATTTCAGACTGTCCTTTGTGGTTGGGTTGTCATTTCGCTTCCCTCCTGTTCCTTTTCTCAGGCCTACTCAAAGAAAATGCACATGAACAAGAGCATCATCTCTCTTCGAGACCTTAAGGTGGCTGTCATCGAGGAAATACAGTGTCTGGTGCAAGAACTGAAGAACATTCAGTCGTCTCTTCCCGTATTCAAGCACCTGCCCATTCCCCAGGTCCCTCAGATACACCCGGAAGAAGTTCCAGAAAAGAGATTTCAGTATGATGATGAAACCCTCCTAGCTTTTAAGCAACAGCAGGTGAAAAGTCAGGATGAAAAGGCCCACCAGGTGGGACAGACAGCATTTGCAGGCTCAGCTGGAGGCTTCCTCAGACTCTCTTCTGGAAAGGAGGGGGATTTAACAACACGTGATTCGTTGTCTAGAGCATCAAAAGCATCAGCATTCAGTCTGGACCTTCCAAAGTTCGTAGAATTTGAAAAAGCAGATCCAACTGACGTGGAGCTGGAGATTATGAAGAGGGAGGAGATCAAACACGTGTACATGCAACAGTATTTGATCAACCGGGTAAGAAATGCGACTGCTTATTTAAAGCTGAAAGACGGAAGAGCTAGATCTAGATTCTTGTTTTTAACTTCTCTACATTAACCTCCCCCTAAACTCTGACCAGTTCACAACTCACTGATAGCTTGCCTTCCCTCCACATCCCTGGACTTCTGAAAATCATTCTGTTCTGCACAGAACTTTGGAGCTTATCAACTTTTTTCTTTTTTTGAGAAGCTATGAATCAAGGGCAAATCCATGTTAATTGGTATCTAACCAAAGTCACGCTAAAGAAGTGATGGAGCAGCTTTCAGATGATGGATGGAGCATGATTTAAAACCTTCCAGTGAAAGTGAGGCACCATCTGCCTTTCACCCCTGCTCTTTCTCTAATGTATGATTTGCCCTGTTAACGGGTGTGTTCATAGTTAACAGCTAGCCTCAGACTCATGGAACAGCAAATATTTTTATTTCTAGGAAAATCAGGACCAGGTTGGGGCCAGTTGTGTGCAGGAGGTGCTATGAATAGGGGAGGAAAAAATTCTCTCTTGGATGAAAAGCTCCCTCCTGCCAGGTGTACAGAGTCCCCTTGCTCAGTGTGTCTTTCTGGCCACACTCTGAAGGCACCCCCTGAAGGCACCCCCTGTTACCCTGACCCCAACCTTATTCATCACCATTATGTCTCCTTCTTCCAGTCCTGTTTTCTCAGTCTTCCTGTTTCTCCCCATTCACTTCCCTCCTTCTGAGTTTCATCTGTGCTTTTTTCTTTGCTATTTCCTTCTGCCTGCAATGACTTCCTTTCAAGGTTGCCATCATTTAAAACTCGGCTCACTTCCAGACTCGCTCCATAATGTTCTGCCTTCAGTACATATTCTCGTTTCTTCTAAACTCCATTTGCACTTAAATCACCTCATGCTTTATACTTATTTTTCCTGCTGTTTGTATGGTTAGTTTTGTCTTATAACTTAGATTACACAATTTTTAATTGAAGTATAGTTGGTGTACAATGTTATATGTTACAGATGTATAATAAAGTGATTCACAGTTTTTAAAGTTATACTCCACTTGTAGTTACTAAAAAATATGGTGCACAGTAATCATTGTAGCTTATTTTATACCTATTAATGTCATACCCTTATATTGCCCCTCTCTTCTTTCCTCTCCTGACTTGTAACCACTACGTTGTTGTCTATATTTCTGTTTCCTTTTTGTTATGTTCACTAGTTTGCTTTAATTTTTTTTTTTAGATTCCACATATTACTGATAACATATAATATTTATCTTTCTCTGACTGACTTATTTCACTAATCATAATATTCCCCAGGTCCATCCATGTCATTGCAAATGGAAAATTTTCATTCTTTTATATGGCTGAGTAGTATTCCATTTCACATATGCATGTATCACATTTTCTTTTTCTATTCATCTGTTTATGGACACTTAGGTTGCTTCCTAAGTGTTGCTTCCTTAGGTTGTATTTTGAGATACCTCTCTCTCCACATTCTCGACAATATTTTTTTTTTAGATTCCACATATTACTGATAACATATAATATTTATCTTTCTCTGACTGACTTATTTCACTAATCATAATATTCCCCAGGTCCATCCATGTCATTGCAAATGGAAAATTTTCATTCTTTTATATGGCTGAGTAGTATTCCATTTCACATATGCATGTATCACATTTTCTTTTTCTATTCATCTGTTTATGGACACTTAGGTTGCTTCCTAAGTGTTGCTTCCTTAGGTTGTATTTTGAGAGACCTCTCTCTCCACATTCTCGACAATATTTGTTATTTGTGTATGTGTGTGTGTGTGTGTTTGATGATAGCCATTCTGTGAGGTGTGAGGTGATTATCTCACTGTGGTTTTGATTTGCATTTTCCTAATAATTAGCAATATTGAGCATTTTTTCATGTGCCAATTGGCCTCCTGCATTTCTATTCAGGTCTTCTGCCTATGTTTAAATCACTTTTTGGATGTTGAATTGTATGAGTTGTTTATATATGTTGGATATTAACCTCTTATCAGTCATATATTTGCCAATATTTTCTCCCATTCAATGGGTTGTATTTTCTTTTTTTTTTTTTTTTGTGGTGATTTCCTTTGCTATCTTAAAGCTTTTAAGCTTAAATTAGATTTGTCTATTTTTGTTTTTGTTTGCTTTAAGAGACAGAGCCAAAAAAAATATTGCTATGATTTATGTCAAAGAGTGTTCTACTTATGTTTTTCTCGAGAATTTTATGGTTTCCAGTCTTACATTTAGGTCTTTAATCCACTTTGAGTTTATTTTTGTGTATGGTATTATAGAATGTTCTAATTTTACTCTTTTATATATAACTGTCCCATTTTCCCAGCATCACTTATTGAAGGGACTTTTCTCCAATATATGTTCTCGTCTCCCTTGTCACTGATTAATTGACCATATGTGCCTGAGTTTATTTCTGGGCTCTCTGTTCCCTTTCATTGATTGATGTGTCTGTTTTTGTGCCAGTATCATACTGTTTGATCATTACAACTTTGTAGTATGATCTTGCAAAGAAGGCAATGGCACCCCACTGTAGTACTCTTGCCTGGAAAATCCCATGGATGGAGGAGCCTGGTGGGCTGCAGTCCATGGGGTCACTAGGAGTTGGACACGACTGAGCGACTTTGCTTTCACTTTCATGCATTGGAGAAGGAAATGGCAATCCACTCCAGTGTTCTTGCCTGGAGAATCCCAGGGGCAGGGGAGCCCAGTGGGCTGCCGTCTATGGGGTTGCACAGAGTCAGACATGACTGAAGTGACTTAGCAGCAGCTGCAGTATGATCTTGAAGTCAGGGAGTATGATTCCTCCGGCTCTGTTTTTCTTTCTCAAGATTGTTTTGGGTATTTGGGGTCTTTTGTATTTCCATACAAATTTAAAAAAAAATTGTTCTGTTTCTGTGAAAATTGCCATTGGTATTTTGATAGGTAATGCATTGAATCTATAGGTTGCTTTGGATAGTATAGTAATTTTTTTTTGTTTGTTTTTTTAGTATAGTAATTTTAACAATACTGATTCTTTCCATCCAAGAGCATAGTATATTTTTCCGTTTGTTCCTGTGGTCTTCAGTTTCTTCCATCAGTTTCTTAGAGTTTTCTGAGTATAGGTCTTTTACCTCCCTAGGTAGATTTATTTCTAGGTAATTTGTTCATTTTGAGATGATGGTAAATGAGATTGTTTCCTTAATTTCTCTTTCTGATAATTAATTTTCAGTATATGGAAATGCAAAAGATTTCTATATATTAGCTTTATATCTTGCAACTTTACTAAATTGATTGATGAGCTCTAGTAGTTGTCTGGTGGTGTCTTTAGGATTTTCTATGTATATGTCATCTGCAAACAGAAATACTTGTGGTTCTTCCTTTTCAATTTGGATTCCTTTTATTTCTTGTATGGCTTCTGTGGCTAGGATTTCCAATATTATGTGGAATTGTAAGACCTAACGGCCTTTTCTCAGGATCTGTCGCTCCAAAGACCACAGTGACTCGAATTCGATGCAACAGGCAAGAGGATTTATTAGGCCGGCACGCCGGGGTTCAATCTCCACCCGAGGAGATGAACCTCGAACACTAATCGCGAGGAACTTTTATACCGAAAAATCACAGGCAGGTGTGGGTGGGGTCAGGATATTGGGAACAATGTGGTAGGGAGCCATAGGCAGGTGTAGGTGGGGTGAGGACGCTTGATTGGTGGGATAGGTCTGCAGGTAATTAAGTCGAAACAGTTGACTGACCACCCTGCGGCGCTTGGCCAGTTCTTAGAAGAACAATTACCCGGAAAAGTCCGACAGAAAATACATCTTTTTGAGAGGGGGTCTCTTCGCAAGGTCAGGAAACTAGGTTGTAAGTCATCAGTTAAGAATTAATAGAATGGGGCTTTGTTAGGGACCAGGAGACTCTGAGTCACCAGATAAGGGGAAAGTTATCTTCCGTGAGGCATGGCCTGCCTCCGGGGTTTTAACATAAAGGGGACTTAAAATTTTAACCTAGGTTCTTCAGAATAAAAGTGGCAATAATGGGCATCCTTGTCTTGTTCCTGATCTTAGAGGAAATGCTTTCAGGTTTTCACCTTTGAGTATGATATTAGCTATGGATTTCTCATACTATGACTTTTATTATGTTGAGCTATGTTCTCTCTCTGCCCCCTTTTAAAAAGTTTTTATCATAAATAGATGTTAAATTTTGTCAAAAGTTTTTCTGCGGTGAGATAATCATGTGGCTTTTATTTTTCAATTTGTTAATGTGGTGCAATACACTGATTTGTGTCTATTGAATTATCCTTGCATCCTTGGGATAAATCTCGTTGATCATAATGTATGATTATTTAAGGTCCTGCTGGGATCCGTTTGCTAATATTTTGTTAAAGACTTTTGCATCTATGTTCATCAGTGATATTGGGCTGTAATGCTCTTTTTTGCGTGATATGCTTGTCTGGTTTTAGTATCAGGATAATACTGGCCTTATAGAATGAGTGTGGAAGTGTTCCTTCGTCTGCAGTTTTTGGGGATTATCGTTTTAGGATGGCTGTTAACTCTTCTCTAAATGTTTGGTAGAATTCCCCTGTGAAGCTATCCAGTCTGGTTGAACTTCATTCCTAGTAATTGGTCTGTTCATTGCTGTGGTGTCAGTTGTACTGCTTTTTCATTTCTGATTTTATTGACTTAGGCCACCTCCATTTTTCTCTTGATGAATTTAGATTAAGGTTTGTCAATTTTATCTTTTCAAAGACCAGCCCTAGTTTTATTGATTTTTTTTCCCCTTCAGTCTCTATTTCATTAGATCATACAGTTCTTGAGGGAAGGGCCACATATACTTCTGATTCCTCTGAAGTGTCTAGGACAATTCCAGACATATAGTAGATATTCTGTAAAAAGTTTTGATTGATGTAATTTTAACTAGTTATTAATTTAACAAATATTTAGTGGCCATTCTATGTGTAGAAACAGTGTAAGCTAGGTAGTAGGCATGCAACAATTCCCAAGCCAGACAAGTACTCTATCTTCATAAAGCTTATGGGTATGAAGTGTAGTGAGAATAAAACAAGCATAACCCTTACAACCCTGGACACCTATTGGTATAGCTGCAGAATGGTGTTGCACTAAAGACAATATAGTCCTGTCTCCAAAGAAGGTTAAAAATAATTCAGATTTATTAAGCCAGCATTAAAGGGGAACCCACTTAGTCTATAGTCAAACATTAAAAGTTTAATTTTTCTTTTCCTTGGTTTGTTTTTTGTTTCTGTTTTTTAGCTCTCTGAAATTCTCTAGCAGTTTCACTGCCCCAGACCCACAGATGTCTTCCTCTTTCTCAGCCTTAGGTTGAATCCTCACTCACTATAGGCGTTATGTAGTCAAGGTTTCGCATCATGTACAGCCTAATAAAAAACATGGAATGGGGTGTATTCTTCCTGTTGTAGTTTCTTGAAGAGAATCTGCCCTTGGGGCTGTCTTTTGCTTTCTTCATCTCCTTTGTGATGGGACAAGGGAGAAGCTGTGTCAAAATCAAAGTAAAACTGAGGATTTAAGATCATTTGAAATGGCAGTGGGATAAAGTCTAGACCAGGCCCTGAGTTACTTGAGTTCTTATCTGTAACAAATTAGTTTTGGTCTCAAGGAAATCATTTTTAGTCTCAATTTCTTCATCTATAAATAAACTAAGAAAAGAAGATTGAATAAATTTCTTATGGTTCCACAATTTATTTATCTATTTAAAAATATTTGCTGTTCCATAGGTTTGAAATTTTTCAAAATAAGGTGAGGAAAGTAAAAATTTTTTAGTGCTTACTGTATGAAGGACACTGTAGAGATACTGTGGGGATGGAGTGGAGACAAATATAAACAATATCCATGAAGAGCTCATAGTCTCCAATTTAAAGATTTAATCAAGATTTATTATAAAACTCTGATTTAAAGTAGGAAGGACATTCTTGATCAATGGGTTAATCAATGATGAAGAAATAGCTAGAAGGACCATAACTTCCTCAAGAATTCCTACCATTTAATAAATTTAATTTATATTCATTTAATACCATTGATGAACTGACTTATGTGACTACATACATACACATGTGCCTGCTCACCCACCTTTATAATTTTCCATCCAAAATAAGGGCAGAATAAACAAAATGCTTTTACCCAAACAAATCAGTATTGTTGGATAGTTTTAAAGATGCACTTACCGGTTTTAAGCTTCTAACATACCCTCAAATCCTTTTCCACCTCAGATCAAAGAACTGATTGTCACCTTTGATGCAGAACTCCGTCTCCTGAGACATCAGAAACTGAAGTTAGATACTCAGATGAAATTATCTGACCTGCACCATGTCACATTATTTCAAGAGATGCTTCTCCTGAAGAACTTTGAAAAACAGGAGAACATACTTCAAGAGCGTGTTAATTCATTAGACAAAGAGGAACAGGACATGCAAGTATGAACGGTCCAAAGATGGCTAACTGGCTACAGCCTTAGTTATGGAGGGGACTCGATTCTCCTTTTCTTCTTCTTAATTTCCCCCCTTGTTCTAGTCTACATCTCTTTCTTGTCTTCTCTTCATCCTCCTTTTTCCTGTTATTCCTATTTGCTCTCTATTTTTGGTAACCTTGCTTAGGGAACAGTGAATCATAATTTTTAGTGAATTTGATCTGATATCTTATAAAGTAGGAGAATAAAATTTTCAAGGTGACCCTTATATTTTGTTTACCTATGGATTTAGAATTACTTTGTTGTTAGTAGCTATCATGTGAAGTTGAGTTTTGATTATATATTATCATTATGAATGAACATACTTGGAAAAGGAGTTGGTAAATTTCTTAAATGTCATAGCTACTTTCAGAGTAATGCATAATTGACTAGCACAGGAAATTTTCTTTATTATATATATTAATATGTAAATTTAAGGAGATTAATTATACCATCTATCTTTGTCATAAAGGAAGAAAGAGCCTACTAGATAATGCATACACAATAGTGATGTCAGTTTGTAGATGTATCAGCTTCATTATGAGCAAATTTGCCTTTTTGTTTTTGGTATCTTGTGTTGATATGAAAGAGTCTTTTTTGAGACCACATACAGAAAAATATTAGTTGACATTCACATATAAGTAAAGATTTTAAATTAATTTAGTTTTTTGAGGAAGTTAAACATCAAAAAAATCTATCTTATCTGATTCTGACCTTAATTGATTTTTACAAAAGAATTATAAATTTTAACCAAATGAATGACTCTGCAAACATCAGAAATGTAAACTTCTATTAAGAAGATTTAAAAATGTTTGTAGGCTGTAACCTTACACTGTAATGTACATTATTCTCTGAACCTGGTTTATCAGGAAATATTTTATTTATCATTTGTTCATGTTCTTTTTCATTTAGTGGAAAATAAATGAAACTCTTAAAGAGATGGAAGAGAAAAAGAATGAAGTAGCCAAGCTCCAGGACCAAGAAAAAGCACTCTACGCTGGTTTCCAAACAGCGGTTGGAGAAAACAATAAATTTGCTAATTTCCTTATGAAGGTACTAAAGAAGAGGATTAAGCGGGTGAAGAAAAAAGAGGTTGAAGGAGATGTCGGTTTGTAGTTCTTTCTTATATATGATTCTATTTTTTCTCATTAACGTGAAATAGAGAAATAACTAAGGGACATATTACACACTTTTTTTTTTTCCCACTACAACGTAGACAATGTAGAGGCACTGTGGGGTTACAGAGGAGAGGATATAAACCTTTAGGTCTCTAACCATCAGAGTGTGCCTATGGTATGAGATAGCATAGGGTAGTTTCATTTAACAAGCACTTCTTTCCATGTTTACTTGACACCTGTGTATCTTTCGTAAAATTTCTCGCCATGTCTTTTGCCCACGTTTGAATACAGTTGCTTGCTTTTGTACTGTTGAGTTTTGAGAACTCTGTGTATTATATCCACTAGTCCTTTGTCAAATATGTGGTTTGCAGATATTTTCTTCCAGTCTGTAGCTTGGTTTTCCATTCTTTGAATAGGATCATTTGCGGGGCAATAGTTTTGAAATTTTGTCAATGTTCAATTTGTCATTTTTCCCTCTGTTGGATTTTGTTTTGTTGTCAAGTCTAAGAATTCTTTGCCTAGCCCTGGGTCCCAAAGATTTTCTTTTATTTTTTTTCTCAAGGTTTTATAGTTTTACATTGAAATCCATGATCCATTTGGAGTTAAGTTTTCCATAAGGTAGGAGACTTAGGTCAAGGTTTTTGTTTTCTCCTAGGAATGTGCAGTTTTTCTAGCGCCATTTGTTGAAAAGCCTGTCTCTCTTCCATTGGATTGCCTTTATCTTTGTCAAAAGTCATTTGAGCCTATTTGTGTGGACCTATTTCTGTTTTTTGTTTTTTTTTTAAAAATTCTGTTCTGTTGAGCTGTGTGTCTATCTCTTCACCAATACTATGGTCTTGAGTATGGTAGGTATTGAGTTCTAAAATAAGGTAGACTAATTCCTCCCACTATTATTCTTTTTAAAAATTGCATTAGCTATTCTGGTTCCTTTATATTTTCATGTTTAATTTTTTTATATATCTATGAAAGATACCGTTGGAATTCTGGCAGCAATTGTGTTAAACCTCTATCAGTTTGGGGGAGAATTAGTGTCTTTCCTATATTTAGTCTTCCAATGCATGAACAGGATATGTATTTATTTAAAGCTTTGATTTGTCATCAACACTGTGTAGTTTTCAACATACAATTCATGTTCATGTTTTACCCCCAAAGTACTTCCCTTTTGTTTTTGGAGTAATTTGTTTTAATCTTGGTGTCTAGTATATAGAAGTATGGTTACTTTGGGGATATTTATCTTGTATCTTGTAACCTGACTTATTCTAGGAGTTTTTGATTGATTCCTTGGGAATTTCTAGCTCTAAAGGGGAATTTTATTTTTAGTCTGTATGCCAATCACCATTTCTTGCCTTATTGCCCTAGTTAGAATATTCAGTACTATCTTAAAATAGAGTGTTAAGAACAGACATCCTTTCCTTAGTCCAATCTTAGGGGGAAAGCATTCAATCTTTCTCTATTAAGGATGCTGCCTATACCATTAAAAAACACCTGTGGGTGTTTCTTGGATACTTTTTACCAAGTTCAGGAAGGTCTCTTCTGTTTTGTTTTTCATTAATGAGTTTGAATTTTATCAGATGCTTTACTGCATTGATGATTATGTGACCTTTTTTTTTTTTTTCTTTAGCCTGTTAAGATGGTGGATTACATTGGCTGATTACTAATTACAAAACTAGGCTAGAATTCTGAAATGTTGGCTTCCTGGGTAGCTCAAATGGCAAAGAATTTGCCTGCAATGCACGAGACCTGGGTTTGATCCCTGGGTTGGGAAGATCCCCTGGAGAAGGGCATGTAACCCACTCAGTATTCTTCCCTGGAGAATTCCGTGGACAGAGGAGCCTGAGGGGCTACAGTCCATAGAGTCACAAAGAGTCAGACACGTCTGAGTGACTAACACTTTCACTTTCTGGTATAATGTAAAATTCTTTTTATGTATTGTTGAATTCTATTTGCTAATATTAAGAAAATTTTATGGGAGAACAAGATGGCAGAGGAGTAGGTGGACATGGAGTACATCTCTCTCCATGGATACATCAGGAATACACCTTCAGACATAAAAGTGCATGCAGAACACCAGCTGAGAGCAGACAGGAGTACCTGACCAGAGGAAAAGATTATATAGACCCGTGCAAAACTCGGTAGGACGAAGGAACTAGGGGGAAAAACAGGAGTGTTGGTAGGACTGGACCTGCCCTCGGCAGGTGGGGAAACTGAGCTGGGGTCTCATCCCCACAGTGGGACAATTGTCTGAGTCAGAGGAGAAACATTTAAGGCTGAGAGTGAAACAGCTGATCTGTGGCAGCCTAAATGGAATGAGACTCAGACAGACCTTGCCATAGTCATACATACCCTGGACAGGAATGCTGGTCCCCTGGAAGGCACAGGAGCTGGGAGCTGGAGTTTGGGGAGTGTTGAGCGATCCCAGGGCAAGGTCTGCTGTTGACTGTGGAGAGATGGATCCAGGGGAGGTGAAGGAGGAGATTGTGATGGGAAATGCCTGTGGAGGAAAGCCGGGCAGCCACCTAGGCAAGGTGATACTGCTTAGTCATGTGTGGGGGTGGAGCCATCACTATAGCCTCTCTCTCCCCACAGGCCAGCATCAGCAGCTGAACAATAGAGAGGCTGGCCCATCAAATGCCTGAGGCACTGCACTACAGAGTAGGACCCCACCCAGGGTGCCCCTTCAAGAGCCTGACATGGCAATCTACAGAGTAGGACCCCAGCCAGGGGGTCCCCTCTATATGTCTGATGCTCCGAACAACAGAGAAGGACCCCAGGCAAGGGACCCCTCTAAGTGCCTAAATGGGCAGAGCTAAGGAGAAAGCGTGGCCAAAGAGGCCTTCTGATCACTAGCTACAAGAGGCTCAAAAAAAGGCTCTGATAGGACCATAACTCCTGTGGCAGAGGCAATCCATGTCCCTGCACACCTGGCACCGCCAGGGTCTCTGCAAGCCAAGCAGCTGCACCACCTTCACACTCAACTCTCATGGGGGCAGAGCTGCCACAGGCAAAAAAAAAAAAAAAAAAAAAGTCTTGTGTCTATGCGTACAGGGTCGCTTCAGTAGTGTCCAATTCTTTGCAACCCTGTAGACTGTGGGCTGCCAGGCTTCTCTGTCAGGGAGGGGGTTCTCCAGGCAAGAATACTGGAGTGTATTGACCAATACTGGTTGCCATACCCTACTAGAGCACTATATTTCCTGCTGCCCTGGCCATCAACCCCCCTGAGTACCTGGTGTGCCAGAACCCCTGCAACCCAAAGAGCTGCACCACCTCCACACCTGGCCCTCACAGAGGCAAACCTAAGTCCTCTAGGGCAGCCTCAGGAGCAAACCCCAGTGGACGAGCCACATGCAGAAGTGGAGATAAAACCACAGTTGAAACCAAGGGGCAGTGTGGCTAAGGAAGAAGGCCCCAAATCTTCCCATTAGCTATACAAGCTGCAGGTTAAATCCACATGATCAACTAGGCAGACTCTGTTGGTGGAATATATAAAAGGTCATTGAGAGCTCCCACAAAAGAAAATGTACAAGTTCTGATAGCTGTGGACATTGGAGGCAAGAACACATAGGAGTAGGACCAGATTAGAATCTGAGCTGCCCCCACAGCAGGTCCAGAGATCAGCACAGTGTTGGAGGACATCCTAGGGAGGTGAGGTGGACTGGACTCCCAAAAAGGGAAAGAATTCTGACAGCAGTGACTCAAGAAAAACATTTGTTATTCTTATGTTTTGACTTTCTTTGTAGAGTCTTTTGGATTTTTTTTTCCCTTTATTCTCTCCACCTGTTGCAGTTGTTGATTTTATTGGCACTATGAAATCTAATTAAGCTTTTGAGCTTGTTTTTTTTCTCAGTCACATTTTTTATTGCTGTTATAAACCTCTGCCTCTACATTGGGTTTTTGCAGTTATGTGGAGTTTTCCTTTTTTTCTCTTTTTAATTTTAATTTTTAATTTTTTAAGCCTATTATATTTTTTCTATATTTATTCCTTTGTTTGCCTTTCCTACTGTTCTTTTCCCCTTGCAGTTAATCTTTAATGTATATAAATCTTCTTCATCTACCTCTGTTTAACTTTGCATATCTATTCTTTCTTTCTTTTCTTTCTTTCCTTTACTCTCAACATTTTGTCAGTTTTAATTTCATTGCTTTATCCCCCAATTGGCAGCTTGCTTTAGTTTTGTTTTCCAGTTTTTGCTTTAATTAGTTTTGTCCTGGTAGATATAATTTTTGGTTTCCTTTGTTTGCCAGGTCAATCTATTGACTTTATTTTTGTTGGACTGTTCTGATTTTGCTTATGGGTATATATGTATGTGTGTATATTCAGTCACACTTTTTATTGTTGCTAAACACCTCTGCCTCTTCATTGGGCTTTTGCAGTTCTGTGGAGTTTTCCTTTTTTTTTTTTCCTTTTTTCTTTCTTCTTCCATTTTCCTTCTTTTGTCTTTTTTATAATTTTAATTTTTTAAAAAACCTATTATATTTTTTCTACATTTATTCCTTTGTTTGCCTTTCCTACTGTTCTTTTCCCCTTGCAGTTTAATCTTTAATATATACAAATCTTCTTTGTCTACCTTTATTTAACTTTGCATATCTATTCTTTCTTTCCTTTCCTCTCAACATATTTGTTAGTTTTGTTTTCAGTGCTTTATTCCCCACTTGGCACCTTGCTTTAGTTTTGTTTTCCAGTTTGTGCTTTAGTTAGTTTTGTTCTTAACTGGTAAATATAAATTTTGATTTACTTTGTTCGCTGGACCAACCTACTGCACTTTATTTTTGTTGGACTGTTTTCACTTTGCTCATGGGTGTATATGTATATGTGCATATTCCATGATTTTAATTATTATTTGCCTGATTTTGTAACTGCCATTTGTCTGGGGTTCAAATGGCACCCCACTCCAGTACTCTTGCCTGGAAAATCCCATGGATGGAGGAGCCTGGAAGGCTGCAGTCCATGGGGTCGCTGAGGGTTGGACACGATTGAGCGACTTCACTTTCACTTTTCACTTTCATGCATTGAAGAAAGAAGTGGCAACCCACTCCAGTGTTCTTACCTGGGGAATCCCAGGGACAGCAGAGCCTGGTGGGCTGCTGTCTATGGGGTCGTACAGAGTCGGACACGACTGAAATGACTTAGCAGCTGCATCTTTGGTATCTCATTTTTGGATATTTGTTTTAATCTTACTTAATGCCATAACAAACCACTTGTGGAAGCTTTGTTCCTGACCAGAGATCAAGCCCTGAGCCTTTGGAGTGGGAGCACTGACTCCAAACAACTAGACCACAGAGAACTAACCCTAAGGAGTATCAGACAGTGAGAACTCACAAAGGAAACCACTTGAATACAAGACCTGCCATCACCCAATCACCAGTAGCACCCTGTGTAGGACACCACATCTAAACAACAAACAAAATAAAAATACAAACCAAATAATCAGCAGACAGGATTACCACCTTACTCAGCCTTGCCCATCAAAGGAAAAACAAACAATCAAACAAAAAATCAGCACAAGTCTCACCCTATACGAAGCTCACACAAACCACTGGACCAACCTTAGGAGGGCAGAAACCAAAAGGAAGAAAGAATTCAACCTTGAAACCTGGCAAAAGGAAACCTCAAACACAATAAGTAGGAAAAAAAAATAACAAAAAGGCATAGAAATACTACAAAAATGAAGGAACAAGATAGAAACACTGAAGTCCAAATAAAAGAAGAGGAAATAGGCAAACTACCTGAAAAAGAATTCAGAATAATGATAGTAAAGATGATAGAAAACCTTGAAAACAAAATGGAGAAAATGCAAGAATCAATTAACAAAGACCTAGAAGAATTAAAGAATAAACATACAGAGACAAAGGACAAAATTACTGAAACTAAAAATACTCTAGAAGGAATCAATAGTAGAATATCTAAAGCAAAAGAACAAATCAGTGAGCTGGGAGATAAAATGGTGGAAATAACTTCTGAAAAGCAGAATAAAGTAAAAAGAATGAACTGAGGATAGTCTCAGAGACCTCTGGGATAATATCAAATGCACCAGCATCTGAAGTATAGGGGTCTCAGAAGAAAAAGAAAAAAGGTATGAAATTTTGGAAAATATTATAATTGAAAATTTCCCCAACATGGAAAAGGAAATAGTCAATCAAGACCAAGAGGCACAAAGAGTCCCATACAGAATAAACCCAAGGAGAAACACGCCAAGACACATACTAATCAAATTAACAATGACTAAACACAAAGAAAGAATATTAAAAGCAGCAAGGGAGAAGCAACAAGTAACATACAAGGGAAACCCCATACACTTAAAGCTGATTTTTAAGCAGAAACTCTGCAAGCCAGAAGGGAATGGCAAGATATATTTAAAGTAATGAAAGGGGAAAAACTGTAACCAAAGTTACTGTACTTGACAAGGATCTCATTCAAAATTGATGGATAAATAAAAAGCTTTTCAGAAAAGCAAAAGTTAAGAGAATTCAGTACCACCAAACCAGCTTTACAACAAATGTTAAAGGGACTTCTATAGTCAAGAAATACAAGAGAAGAAAATAGATCTACAAAATCAACCCCAAACATTTAAGAAAATGACAATAGGAATATATATATCAATAATTACTTAAAATGTAAATAGATTAAATGCTCCAGCCAAAAGACACAGACTAGCTGATTGGATACAAAAACAAGACTCATATAAATGCTGTCTACAAGAAACCCACTTCAGACCTCAAGACACATACAGACTGAAAGTGAGAGGATGGAAAAATATATTCCATGCAAATGGAAAGCAAAAGAAAGCTGTAGTAGCAATCCTCATATTGACAAAATAGACCTTAAAGAAGATTACAAGAGATAAGGAAGGACTCTCCATAATGATCAGGGATCAATTCAAGAGGAAGACATAACAATTGTAAATATCTATGCACCCAACATAGGTGCACCTCAATATATAAGACAAACACTAACAGACATAAAAGGGGAAATTGACAGTAACACAATACCAGTAGGAGACTTTAACACCCCACTCACACCAATGGACAGATGATCAAAATAGAAGATTAATAAGGAAACACAAGTCTTAAATGATACATTAGCTGAGATGGATCTCACTGATATCTTCAGGACATTCCATCCAAATGCAGAATACACTTTATTTTCAAGTGCGCATGGAACATTCTCCAGGACAGATCACATCTTAGGTAACAAACCTCAGTAAAATTTAAGAAAATTGAAATTATATCAAGCATCTTCTCTGACCACAATGCTATGATTTGTAAGATATCAATTACAAGAAAAAAAACTGTAAGAAACATAAACACATGGATGTTAAACAAACATTTCTAAATAACCAACACGTTACTGAAGAAATCAAAAGGGAAATGAAGAAAGTTCTAGAAACAACTGACAATGAAAATATGACAGCTCAAAAACCTGTGGGATGCAGCAAAAGCAGTTCTAAGAAGGAAATTTATAGCAATACAATCCTACCTCAAGAAGCAAGGAAAAAAATCAAACAGACATCCTAACTTTACACCTAAAACAACTGGAAATAGAAGAAGAACAAGAACAAGAACAAACTGAAAATTAGTAGAAGGAAAGAAATCATAAAGATCTGAGCAGAAATAAATGAAAAACAAATGAAAGAAACAATTGTAAAGATTAACAAAACTAAAAGCTGATTCTTTGAGAAGATGAACAAAATTGACAAGCCTTTAGTCAGACTCATCAAGAAAAAAAGAGAGGAGAATCAAATCAACAAAGTTAGAAATGAAAAAGCAGAGGTTACAACAAACAGTGCTGAAATACAAAGGATTATGAGAGACTATTATAAACAAGTACATGGCAATAAAATGGATAACCAGGAAGAAATGGACAGATTCTTAGAAAAGTTCAATCTTCCAAGACTGAACAAGGAAGAAATAGAAATTATGAACAACCCAATTGCAAGCACTGAAATTGAAGCTGTGATCAAAAATCTCTCCCAAAACAAAAGCCCAGAACCAGATAACTTCACAGGGAAATTCTGTCAAACATTTACAGAAGAGCTAATGCCTATCCTTCTAAAACTCTTTAAAAAAATTGCAGAGGAAGGAAGACTTCCAAACTCATTCTATGAGGCCACCTTCACCCTGATGCCAAAACCAGACAAAAACAACACACAAAAAAGGGAACTACAGGCCCGTATCACTGATGAACATAGATGAAAAAATCCTCAACAAAATTTTAGCAAACAGAATTCAGCAGCACATCAAGATGCTTATACAGCATGATCAAGTTGGGGTTTGTCCCAGGGATGCAAGGACTCTTCAATATATGAAAATCAATATGATACCCCATATTAACGAATCGAAAGATAAAACCATATGGTAATCTCAACAGATGCAGAGGAAACCTTTGACAAAATTTAGCACCCATTTGTGATGAAAACTCTTGAAAAAATGGTCATAGAAGGAATCTACCTCAAAATGGTAAAGGCCATATATGATAAGCCTAAGCAAACATTATTCTCAATGGTGAAAAACTGAAAGCATTCCCCCTAAGGTCAGGAACAAGACAAGGGTGTCCACCCTCACCACTATTATTCAACATAGTTCTGGAAATTCTAGCTACAGCAGTCAGAGAAGAAAAAGAAATAAAAGGAACCTGGAATGGAAAAAAAGTAAAGCTCTCACTGTTTGAAGATGACATGATACTATACATAGAAAACCCGAGAGATAGTATCAGAAAATCACTAGAGCTAATCAGTGAATTTAGCAAAGTTGCAGGGTACAAAATCAATACACGGAAATCACTTGCATTTCTATATACTAACAATGAAAAATCTGAAAGAGAAATTAAGAAATCAATCCCATTCACCATTGCAACAAAAATAATTAAATATCTAGGAATAAACTTACCTATATTCTTTGCAGCCAAAGATGGAGAAGCTCTATACAGTCAACAAAAACAAGACCGGGAGCTGACTGTGGCTCAGATCATGAACTCCTTATTGCCAAATTCAGACTTAAATTGAAGAAAGTAGGGAAAACCGCTAGACCATTCAGGTATGACCTAAATCAAATCCCTTATAGAGTATACAGTGGAAGTGAGAAATACATTTAAGGGTCTAGATCTGATAGATAGTGTGCCTGAAGAACTATGGAATGAGGTTCGTGACATTGTACAGGAGACAGGGATCAAGACCATCCCCATGGAAAAGAAATGCAAAAAAGCAAAATGGCTGTCTGGGGAGGCCTTACAAATAGCTGTGAAAAGAAGAGAAGCAAAAAGCAAAGGAGAAAAGGAAAGATATAAGCATCTGAATGCAGAGTTCCAAAGAATAGCAAGAAGAGATAAGAAAGCCTTCTTCAGCGATCAATGCAAAGAAATAGAGGAAAAGAACAGAAGGGGAAAGACTAGAGATCTCTTCAAGAAAATTAGAGATACCAAGAGAACATTTCATGCAAAGATGGGCTCGATAAAGGACAGAAATGGTCTGGACCTAACAGAAGCAGAAGATATTAAGAAGAGGTGGCAAGAATACACGGAAGAACNAGGAAATGAAGTGGGACAAGAGAGGAAGGTAGACATTGCAATATTCTAGGCGACAGGAAAGTGGCTTGGGCTGCAGTGGAGATGCTGATAAGTGTCTATGAGAATACACTGGATGTGAGGATGAAGTAGAAGAAAATGACTAATGACCTTTAGACCTGTTGCCTGAGCCTGTGTGTAGATATGATGCCACAACAGAGACTGGAAAAGGTGAAAGAGGAAAGAAGGATGTCAAGAACTAGGTTTTAAATTATGTAAGACTTAGGGCATCTATTCACAAGCCAAGAGTCAAGGCTGAGGAAACAACTGGATTTATTGGAGCTCATAGGTGCATTTTGGGTACAGAAATAAATTGTGGAATCATCAACATATAGATAACATTTAAAACCAAGAGCAAGACTGGATGAGTGAGTGAACGAAGTTTAGGTAAGTGGAAAT
This sequence comes from Aepyceros melampus, assembly GCA_006408695.1. Classification (NCBI taxonomy): domain Eukaryota; kingdom Metazoa; phylum Chordata; class Mammalia; order Artiodactyla; family Bovidae; genus Aepyceros; species Aepyceros melampus. The sequence continues at coordinate 15,720 of SJXQ01004822.1, read as the reverse complement.
AGATAAGGCTATCTAGGATTGTGCTCTCAGACACTAAAGTGTTTTTAGTCAGGGAGAAAAAGAAAGCCCGTGAAGGACACTGGGGAGGATTACACAGTCAGAGCAGATGGTAGGAAAGTGCATCTCACGAAGTGTGGTCAAGAGGTTTGGTAAGAGGAGACTAGAACTGACCATATGATTTGGTCAAAAGGGCTGCCATAAGTGACCTGAATAAAGAGATGTGAGCCCAGCTTGAGTGGTCTTTAGGAGAGGAGTAGAGAAGTAGAGTTAGTAATCATAGATAAATCCTTTGAGGATTTCTGTGCTGAAGAGTTATGGAGAAATGTGGAGAAAAATCAAAGAAGGTTCTTATTTTTTAAACAGAATAAAAAGTGACTTTATATGCTAATGAAAATGATCCAGGAATGAGAGGGAAACTAATGTTGCTGAGAAAGGGAAGGGGGGGAAATGGCAGAGGAGGTTACTATGAGAAGGCAAGAAGGGACAGGCTATGGAGCAGTACTGCAAAATCGACACATAATATGAGCCACATATGTAATTTAAATTTTTTCTAGTAGTCATATTTATAAAAAGACACAGTGTACAATATAATAAACATGATTAATATCACAATGTGTTAATACATAGAAGTTGTTAAGACAGTAAATCCTAAAGGTTCTCATCATAAGGAAAAATTTTTTTCTATTTCTTTAATTTTGTATCTACTCAAGATATTGGATATTCACGAACTTATTGTGATAAACATTTCATGATGTATGTAAGTCAAATAAGTATGTTGCTATTGTTGTTAGATCACTAAGTCCTGTCCGACTCTTTGCAACCCCATGGACTGTAGCACACCAGGCTTCCCTATCCTTCACTATCTCTCAAAGTTTGCTCAAACTCATGTCCATTGAGTTGGTCATGCTATCCAACCATCTCATCCTCTACCACCCTGTTTTCTTTTTGCCTTCAATCTTTCCCAGCATCAGGGTCTTTTCCAATGAGTTAGCTCTTTGCATCAAGTGGCCAAAGTTTTGGAGCTTCAGTATCAGTCCATCCAATGAATATTCAGGATTGATTTCCTTTAGGATTGAATGGTTTGACTACTTGCAGTCCAAGGGACTCCCAAGAGTCTTCCCAGTGCTACAGTTCGAAAGCATCAGTTCTTTGGTGCTAAACTTTCTTTATGGTACAACTTTCACATCCATACACGACTACTGGAAAAACCATAACTTTGACTATACAGACCTTTGTCCACAAAGTGATATCTCTGCCTTTTAATATGCTGTCTAAGTTTGTCATAGCTTTTTTCCCAAGGGGTGAGTGACTTAATTTCATGGCTGCAGTCACAGTCTGCAGTGGTTTTGGAGCCCAAGAAAATAAAATCTGCCACCGTTTCCACTTTTCCCCCATCTATTAGCCATAAAGTGATGAGACTGGATGCCGTGATTTTAGTATTTTGAATGTTGAGTTTTAAACCAGCTTTTAGTTAACTCTTTAGTGTCTCTTAGTTTTCTACCATTAGAGTCGTATCATCTGCATATCTGAGGTTGTTAATATTTTTCCCAGCAATCTTGTTTCCAGCTTGTGATTCATCCAGCCTGGCATTTCACATGATGTACTCTACATGTAAGTTAAATAAGCAGGGTGACAATATACAGCTTTGACCTACTCCTTTCCCAATTTTGAGCCAATCCATTGTTCCATGTTGCTGCTGCTGCTGCTAAGTCGCTTCAGTCATGTCCAACTCTGTGCGTGCTACACCTTAAATTTATACAGTGCTCTGTGTGCTAAGTCTCTTCAGCAAAGACTCTTTGGGACCATATGTACTGTGGCCCACCAGATTCCTCTGTCCATTGGATTGTCCAGGCAAGAATACTGGAGTGGTTTGTCATTCCCTTCTTCAGGGGAACTTCTTGACCCAGGGGCTGAAGCTGCATTTCTTACATCTCCTATGTTGGCAGGTGGCATCTTTACCACGAGTGTCACCTGGGAAGCACATATGGTGCTGTAGCTCAAGTATATTTCAATAAAGCTGGAAGAAAAAATGTGAAATTAATTAATTTTTAATTTAATCACAAATATTAAAATATTATTTCAGCATGCATGTATTTAATATTAAATTTTGAGATAGTTTTATTATTTTTACATTAGTTCTAAAATTTTGTGTACATTTTACACTTATAGCACACATTAACTTTGATTAGTTGTGTATTAAGAGACTAATAGTCACATAAAACTAATGACGACTGTATTGGACAGTACAGATCTAGAGTATAGTTAGAAGATTTGGCATGACATAAATGTATGGAAATTTTATCCATGGTCCCATCACTTCATGGCAAATAGATGGGGAAACAGTGGAAACAATGGCTGACTTAATTTTTCTGGGCTCCAAAATCACTGTGGATGGTGATTGCAGCCATGAAATTATGATCTAATGTTTATCCAGAAAACTAAGATCATGGCATCTGGTCCCATCACTTCATGGCACATAGGTGGGGAAATAGTGAAAAAGTGGCTGACTTTATTTTTCTGGGCTCCAAAATTACTGCAGATGGTGATTGCAGCCATGAAATTAAAATACACTTCCTCCTTGAAAGGAAAGTTACGACCAACCTAGATAGCATATTAAAAAGCAGAGACATTACTTTGCCAACAAAAGTCCATCTAGTTAAGGCTATGGTTTTGCCAATAGTCATGTATGGATGTGAGAGTTGGACTATAAAGAAAGCTGAGTGCAGAAGAATTGATGCTTTTGAACTGTGGTGTTGGAGAAGACTGTTGAGAGTCCCTTGGAATGCAAGGAGATCCAGCCAGTCCATCCTAAAGGAGATCAGTTCCGGTTGTTCATTGAAAGGACTGATGTTGAAGCTGAAACTCCAATACTTTGGCCACCTGATGTGAAGAGCTGACTCATTTGAAAAGACCCTGACACTGGGAAAGATTGAAGGCAGGAGGAGAAGGAGATGACAGAGGATGAGATGGTTGGATGGCATCACCAACTCAGTGGACATGGGTGGGTTTGGGTGGACTTCGGGAATTGGTGATGGACAGGGAGGCCTGGTGTGCTGCAGTTCATGGTGTCCCAAAGAGTCGGACATGACTGAGCATTTGAACTGAACTGAACATGAGGAAAGATAGAAACCATATGCAAAAACTATTTTTGATGATGGGAATTTGAGGTGATTTTCATTTGAATATATGTTGTTATACAAGGTTTTTAAAAAAGTGTTAAAAAGTTTTTAAAAAACTGTTAAAGAATATAAAGGAAGAGGACAAGGCAGAATTGTGAAATGGCTATTTTGGAGAGTAGAATGTGGATCTAACATTAGGCTCATTAGCTGAGAAACACTGGAAATGGGTAAAGTTCTAGTTCAAGTTCTTACTTACACAAATGTTTATGAGTAGTGGCCAGATTTGACTTTTTCCTTTGGAGGGATGCATGTCATAGAACAGTAAAGCCTTGAAAGATTTCTAGTATTTAATATTGGCTTGTCATCAGTGGAGACCTCTAAGCAATATTTACTGTCTCAGCAAAAAACAAAACAAAACAAAACAAAAAACAAGTGTGATGAATAGAGGCCAATGCTTGAACTCAAGTCCTCATATCCTCTTTCTTTCTCCCCTGTGTCTGGTATGAAGCATAACAGAATCAATGGGTAGAGGATAGCAATTTTCCACTATGTGAACAGAAAAGTAGAAGAAGCTTCCTTGCAGAAAGAATGAATGAAGCATGTGTAAAAAGAGTGAGAAATGAGAGACCAGCAGCCCCAAGAGAGATTTGAGAGAAAAATTTTGGTTCCAGTCCCTGGTTCTATTTCCTTTCAAGTCAACTGCTTTTCTTGGTTTTGAGTTCCAAGACATAGCTCCTATCCTACTGATAAATAAATCACTTCTGTTTTTATTGTCCTAGTTGAAGTGATTTCTGTGATTTGCAGCCCTGCTTTCTTCCTGTGGAGGGATAATGAGGTCCTGAGTTTAATGTGGATTTAGTTGGTCAGTTGTCAAGAATGACCATACAAGGTGCTGAGGAGATGAGACTGGCGTGTAGTCATGGACTAGAGAGGACTGGTGCCTACCACTTTATCTTATTTTAAAAATATTTATCTATTGGCCCAATTTATGCATCATCATTTTAGAATATAAAGATAATGCCACAGGTAAAATATAAAGAAAAAGCCTATAACTCTAATAAACAGAATTGACTACTATTTTCTTTTTGACAGATCATTTACTGAATTGAATCTGGTCTTCATATAGCTTTTTGACAGAAAAATCAGGGAAGAGAGATATTTCGATTATTGTAGAAACATATTACTGCAAAGAACTCTACTCATTCTTGCCTCCTTAACTGCATTTGACCTCTTTCTTTATTTCTTTTCCTGGAGAATTCTTATTTAGCCTTTATTCCTTAAATTTTCTTTATTGCTCTCTTCAAAAGGAAGTGCATTTTCACTGTGCAGATGCAGTTATGCTCTTGGAATCTCAGTGCGAAACTCGGCTCAGGCTCTTGCTGGATCCTCTATAGAGACAGGGCTACTGCTGTCAGGGAGATTTCAAGACTAAGAGTATTTTAAATTTCCTCAGCATAGAGAATGTTTCCTTGGGAGCTGCTGTAATGCCACAGCTTAGAGACAGCCTCTGGAACTGAAGGCCAGCTCGACATAGCTGTCACTGTAGTAGCAACCTAAACAGAATCTTGGAAAAAAAGAAAGCATTGACACAGGGTTTCTGCAGTTTCTTCTTCTGCGGAATGTAACTAGTCTGGGGCTTAACTGTGGAAAAAACAGCATCCCAAGAAGCTAGAGTTAAATGCCAGAGACTCCTGAAAACAGAAGAAAGACTGTCCTCAATTTCAAGGTCTTTGCTTTTGGCAGCTCCTGTGGTTGTGTGGTAGGAGAAGAAATTTTCCCTGGACTTGGCACTGTGAAGAGTATGAACTGTGAGATCCTTTTTCTAATGTCAATTTTCTGTTACTACAGTGAGCTAAATAATGCAACCTATTCACCAGCCCAGAGAGGTTTTCAATTTTGTTTTTATTATACTGAAAACTCTCTTGATACTCACAGTGAGTCTGTAGGGGAGCAGTAACACAACCTGTATCTGATTCTTCAATTTAGGAAATCTTGTTGAATATGTAATGGGGCAGCTGGGATGGATTTTTATAGAAGCCACATGCATGCATATGAGCCAGGCATGTTTTTCTCACTCACCTCTTTCATTAGACAGCTTTCTTACTCTATCAGATTTGTCTGTGTAAGTGTCAAAATACTATAGTTTATACCAAATCACGCACATTTGTTTTCCATTTAGCAAAGGCACACCTACATGCAGGTGATAGTTTATGGTACGAACAGGGGATTTTCTTTTCTTTATCTTGAGTGCATTTCTTATTCCTGTAACAAAATACTAGCTGTAGTTTACTGAACATCTATGTATTTATTATACTGTCTCCTAGCATGATTCACGAGGTCAGGGATTATCTCCACTTGTTCACCCCTGAACTATATTGCTTGTGACACTACAAAAGTTTATTGAATGAACAAATTACAGGCATTCCTTGGAGATACTGTGGGTTCAATTTCAGACCACTGCAATAAAGAGAATATGGCAATAAAGCAAATCACAGAAATGTTTTTGTTTCCCAGTGAAAATAAAAGTTATGGTTACACTATACTCTCGCCTAAGTGTGCAATAGCATTATATCAATAAAAACAACATGCATACCTTAATTTAAAAAATACTTTATTGCTAAAAAATACTGTCACCTGACAATGCAGGGTTGCTTCAAAGTTTCATTTTGCAAACAATGCAGCATGTGCAAAGCCCAATAAAGCAAGGAATGCTTATACTTGTATTCACAGGTTGAAACACCCTTGCATAAATAGATTTTACTCTCTGCATTTCATAAAAGGAGAAACAAAGGTTCAGATAAGTTACCACTTGAAAGTCACACAATGAATGAATAAAGAGAGAGTTGGCCTTCAAATCAGTTTTGCTTGCGTCTATCATCATCCTCCCTACCCCACTGTGCTTCCTCAAACATAACTTTGATGGGGAAGTCAACCATTTTTCTGACGGGTTCAGGGTTAATTCCATGCTCTGTTACATTTAAGCGAGCCATACATGACATTTTCTTTACCATTCAAAAATTAGAGAAAGGGAGATACTTGCTGATTTTCTCTACTCAGACATAGAAATGAGATTTTAGTAAATGTGTTAACTCAGTTGTTTAGGTTCAAATTTGCTTTAGAAACTGAGTTAACTATTCCCTTTTCCTGTGCTTCTCCTGTAACCCTGTCTTGTTCCTCCACCCACCACATCCTGCTCTCAGACCCACTTCCTAGGGGTTCCTCCATAAGTTTCTACAATAGTGACAGGATTTGGTTGACAGTCTCTTATGAACACAACCTGAAAAACTCCAACATTTTAATGAACAAAATTAGGTCTGATTAGGATTCTTTATTAATTTTAATTTCACAAAATCCTTACCATGAAAAATAACAGTAAAAATGCCAAGGCACCTAGATATTAGAAATCTTGTTTTCATCTAGTTACTACCTTTTTTTTTCTCTGTTGAATTCCTACATTGCTTGAATTTTTTATTCTGTTCACTTGAAACCATTTGAATTTCTCTGGTATTACCTATTTGCATCTTCCTTTTTCAGTCCCAGCTCAACTCCATGTTTGTTTCAGAGTTATTTATTTTTGCTATCCTCCTTCCCCTCCCCTTCATGGGATTTTCCTGCTCCTATAAAAGACACATTTAATTCTCTCTTCTTCTATATAAATTTAATTTGCTGCTTGGAAAATACCTTGAAGAGGAAGAAAAGGCTGCTGACTATTTCTCCATTAACACTCAAATATAACATCACCAACCACTCTAGTAGCACACACATATACACACAGTATGCAAAAGACATATGAAGACATGTTTATATAGTTTATTTCTTAGGGATCTTGTTGTTCTGCTTTTTACATTCACATTTTTGGTTACTACATCATCTATCATTATGTTATTATTATTTTTAATGCTTTCATCTCTTTCATTCATTTTTCCCATAATACTTTATACTATCCAAAATGAATAGATCATGTTAAAATCATTAAGATTTTGCTGCATTTTATCTCCCCAGAAGCCAGGGAAGAAAACTGCTTGCTGTTTTGGTATTTTCATTAAGGCAAATAAGCCAAATCAGGAAAGGATATATTAATGCTGGTAGTCCAGTTTCATGTGGATTATGACATGTTCTGATTTTCATTTTCTCCAGATATCACTTTTTTCTTTTTTTGGCAAAGATGATATAAAGGTGCTGAGATTCTGAGAGTTATGGAAATTAAAAACTAATTTGATCTTTGGATGAGTGGCATGAATATCAGTGCCTCTCACATTCGGCATCATGAATATTTCTGAGTACCAATCCAAACACATTCAGCTGCTGAGTATTAGCTATATCTACTCAAGGATATTGCCAGCAGGTTGGAGCAAAAATCTTGAACTTGGGGTGCATGATATTTTCTGATGGAAAACCCACTAGACAGAGATTGATATAGTCATTAACAGGGATCCAAAAACCTTATTGAGAAGAGATTTAGGACATGAGAAGTGTCCCAGGTCCTTTCTTCAAGACTTGCTTGTGTTCCAGGACAAAGAAATATTTTCATCAATTCAGTTCAGTTCAGTCACTCAGTCGTGTCCAACTCTTTGTGACCCCATGAATCGCAGCACGCCAGGCCTCCCTGTCCATCACCAACTCCCGGAGTTCACTCAGACTCATGTCCATCCAGTCAGTGATGCCATCCAGCCATCTCATCCTCCGTCGTCCCCTTCTCCTCCTACCCCCAATCCTTCCCAGCATCAGTCTTTTCCAATGAGTAAACTCTTCGCATGAGGTGGCCAAAGTACCGGAGCTTCAGCTTTAGCATCATTCCTTCCAAAGAAATCCCAGGGCTGATCTCCTTCAGCATGGCCTAGTTGGATCTCCTTGCAGTCCAAGGGACTCTCAAGAGTCTTCTCCAACACCACAGTTCAAAGGCATTAATTTTTCAGTGTTCAGCCCTCCTCACAGTCCAACTCTCACATCCATACATGACCACAGGAAAAACCATAGCCTTGACTAGACGGACCTTAGTCGGCAAAGTAATGTCTCTGCTTTTGAATATGCTGTCTAGGGTGGTCATAACTTTTCTTCCAAGGAGTAAGTGTCTTTTAATTTCATGGCTACAGTCACCATCTGCAGTGATTTTGGAGCCCAGAAAAATAAAGTCTGACATTGTTTCCACTGTTTCCCCATCTATTTCCCATGAAGTGATGGGACCAGATGCCATGATCTTCGTTTTCTGAATGTTGAGCTTTAAGCCAACTTTTTCTCTCCTCTTTCACTATCAAGAGGCTTCTTAGTTCCTCTTCACTTTCTGCCATAAGGGTGGTGTCATCTGCATATCTGAGGTTACTGATATTTCTCCCGGCAATCTTCATTCCAGCTTGTGTTTCTTCCAGTCCAGTGTTTCATCAATTGGGTTTGTATAAACCTTATTCTCTTTACCTTTACCACATATTGCTTTCTATTCTTTATACTCTTATGCACTATGGGACATAAATGTCCTATCTTTGAAATAAAACAACCCAGTTCTCTATCTCTATCCAGGGTTTTACACATAATTCATTCTTGATCATAATTTCTAAAGATGATTACCACTCAATTTCCACTTTAATTTAAGCTTCAGCTGTGTTTTATTTATTTATTTTTTTACCTCTAGTTTATAAATGTTTTCCTATTTTTTCTACTTATTTTTCTTTTTTCAAATCTTTGGAAAGTGTGAGTTTTAAATCTGATTTTAAGGAGTTCAAGAGAAACAAATTACAGTGTGAGACAGTAGCTAATCATCCAGGGCATTCTAAGGAATAATTTGTAAAGGAAACAATGAAGAACATAAGGCTAAGTGCTAGAGTGTTATGGTAAATAAAAGTTGGCTGATTAGTGGAAACAATTGATAAGATATCACTCTCCTAGTTTTGTAAGACAAAACTAGAAACTATTCTTCCCTTTTCATAACTTTATTTTCATCACTTTCAATGACCTGTAAATTGTACTTCTAAATATCTCTTGAATCTGTCCAGTTATCTTTATGTTCTGTACCTCTATTCTTGTCAACATTTCCACATTCCCTCGGTGGAATCCTATAACAGCATCCTAATTGTTCCTCACTCATTCACTCATTTGTTTATTATTTCATTCACACATTTTTGACTACCTGTGTAGGAATACATAGTGCACAAGAAAGATGCTTTCTTTACTTTAACCATGTAGTTTATTCTTAACAAAGAAGCTGAGCAAAGTGTATGACATGGAGAACACAAAGGCAGGCCTTTTCTAGCTATGAGTTTTCTGAATGACAGCTAGGGTGAGTATCTTAAAATTCAAATATACAAATATGATTCACATATAAATATAAAATTAAAATGTAAAGTTCTGTGATTGAAAATCTCACTGTAGTTCAACATCACCCTTCAACAGGAGGCAGCTCTGTTGGCTGCTTATTTTTCTTACCTCTTCTCATCTCTTTACAAATTCTTTTAGATTTTCTCTCCCATGACACCATTTTTCACCTTAAAGGCTTTTCAGATGCTCTCATCTGTTTTTGCAAATCTACCCTCCATCGCTTTCCTCTTAGGTCTCAGTTTAGATTTTATTTCCCCAGCAAAATATTCCCTAATCTCCAGTCTACATTTGGAAGCTCTGCGCTCTGCTGCCATAGCAACCTATCTTACCCCATAAAATATTCACATCCCACTGTAAAGGCTTCTTTAAAGTTCTGCCCCTCCTGTTAGGCCATGAGTTCCATGTATGGTCTAGTTAGTTGTATCCCTAGAGACTAGTAATCTGCCTAGGAAAGTACTGAAGAAATAAGTAAATCCACTTCATTCAATGTCATTGTTATGAGTCCATTTTTCCTCTTGAAAGTCTTTCAAATTAGTTCCTTTCTTTCATCATCTTCTACCTGTTTCCTTCAGCCTCCAGTGATAACAAGACTCTCTGAACTATTAACTTTACATTTAATTGGTGTGAGTCAGTTCTGTATGTTTCATTCAGAGTGATCTCCAAGTAGCAAATATAACCATACTATTTCATTGCTTTAAGAAAGCATTTTCTTAAATTCTTCCCATTGCCTAGGACGTAAATTCCAAAATTACTCAATGGCATAAAAGGCCCTCTAATTTTCCCTTGGAGTACTTGTATTTTGTTGGCTCACGCTGTTTCGTACCTCTTTTGTTCCTATTCTCTACTCAATTGTCTGTTTGGAAAGTTTCTACTCATCACAAAGAACTTTCTCAACTGTATGTTCTCATTGTAAGATTTTCCCCCAGTGCTAAGGAAAGTTAGTCTTTCTCTCCTTTGTGCTACCAGTGTGCATTGCTCATCTCTATTACAGTGCCTGGTATATGCCACTTCAAATATTCATATAGCTTTTTCTTCTCTCCTACCTGACCATTCTTTCATTCTCAGTGTTAAAAATTAGACAGTGGGCCCCAAATGAAGTCACTTATGCTAACCTCCACCTCATTTAATTGAAACTTGATTATAGTTTCAGTCTTCCAGAAATGGAATCAAAGTAGTCAATCAGGAATCACCTGATCAACATTAATTAGGTCACCTGCCTTATAGACTCCTGCCATCACCTAGGAAAGTATCCTTACAATAATCAATGTGCCTTTTTTTTTTTTTTTTGGCCTAATATAAGTTCTTTGTTTCTACTCCCTTTTGCCTATAAAAACATTTCATTTTGTATAACTCTTCAGAGCTCTTTGTCTGCTGGATGGGATGCAGCCCGATTCATGAATTATTGAATAAAGACAGTAAAATCTTTAAAATTTACTGGATGAAAAATATTGAAAATACAAAGCAAACTGCTGAGCAGCTATAATAAAATTAAGATATATTATTATAGCTTCATTATCTAGACATTTTTGGCAAAAGACTATCCTTCCAAATTAAATTACTGGCACAGAAGTTACCTATAGGCTAAGATGCTGGGAAAGATTGAGGGCAGGAGGAGAAGGGGAAAACAGAGGATGAGATGGTTGGATAGCATTACCGACTCAATGGACATGGTTTTGGGTGGACTCTGGGAGTTGGTGATGGACAGGGAGGCCTGGCATGCTGCGTTTCATGGGGTCTCAAAGAGTTGGACGACTGAGCGACTGAAATGAACTGAACTGAACTGAAAATGTCACCAGTCTGTCTTTTATGACTAAATGATGTTCTTAAGGCAGTTTTTCATTGCTGACCTTTGGCATAGGGATATGCCTGTAGGCTCATAACTCTGGTGAGCTCATTTTTTTTGCATATATTTTGCAAATATATTTCTGGTAGTACTGTGGGTCAGGGGGAAACTTCTACAGCTTTTCATAATAATAGTAGTTATTATTAAAAATTCACTTAAATACTTCAGTAACCATTGTTTTGGTGCAATATAGCTCCAAAGTAAGGCTGACTATACATAATTCCCAACATAAGAACACAAAAGTAATCAACACCAACAAGAAACATGTGAAAAATAATGTATCTTGTCTGCAATCAGTGTCAAGTTCTCTTAATTATTTGATCAACATATTGCCTGCTTGTCTTCACTCACATCCCTGCCATGAGAAAGGACAAAACAAAAAGATGGTCTGTCAGTCTTATCCTAAGTTTGCATGTAATTAGACTTGAGTGGAACTGTCATTATCTGATTTACTAATTTTCATAGATCTTATAATTCTCAAGGACTGGAGAAATGGTCATAGCAAAAGAAGTACTACACAACCTATAAACAAGCAGAAAATGCACAGCCAATGCTAGCATAATCTCTGAGAAACTTTAATGGACACTCTTTTAATTCACAGGAAAAGGTGGTCTAGTAATTTATGAAATATTAGCCAGAAATTCGGAGAAGCAATGGCACCTCACTCTAGTACTCTTGCCTGGAAAATCCCATGGATGGAGGAGCCTGGTAGGCTGCAGTCCTTGGGGTTGCTAGGAGTCCGACACGACTGAGCGGCTTCCCTTTCACTTTTCACTTTCATGCATTGGAGAAGGAAATGGCAACTCACTCCAGTGTTCCTGCCTGAAGAATCCCGGGGACGGGGGAGCCTGGTGGGCTTCCGTCTATGGGGTCGCACAGAGTCGGACACGACTTAAGTGACTTAGCAGCAGCAGCCAGAAATTAACTATGCATCAACTTCCATTATAATAGGTTCTACTTAAAATGGACTATAGCATGAAACATATTCCCCAAATTGGAGTCAAGGTCAAAACATATTTTTGTGATATATATGGCATATAGAGGAAAGTTTGATAGCAAAAGAAAGTGCTTTGTGGAAACGAAGGTTCTGATAACGTTAAGGTTAAAATAATACTGCCAAGCATGCCAGCAGTTAGGTAGATTGTGAAATTGTTATCCTGAGTCATTTTCTTTCTATCACCTTTAAAGGTTCAAAAGGTTTGACTTAGCCACAAAACTACTGGGGAAACATCAAATTACCCTTGGTGTAGTTCAACAATCACGGAAGCTTCTCATCTTAGAGAGAAATTTCCATTTCAAAAACACTCTTCTTATTTCTGATGAAAAGAAACATGGAGATCACATATTTTAAAATCTCATTTTCAGATGAGTGTGAAGATATGCAGAGAATTCTAAAACTGGCTACAGGGCCACAACTAAAAATATGTGTGATGTAACCAGACTCTTTCAATGGAATTATTTCTACTATTCCTTTGACATTTTCATATAAGAAAAACAAATCATTTAAGATTAAGAGATTTTAAATAATTTAGATAGAGACTAAATTGTTATATACTTGCTTGGCAAATTCTTTCTTTAAATACAAAGAAATCTGAAGCTTTTATATACTATTTTTGGCTAAAAAAGATAGAAATATTCCTTATGCATAAAGAAAAAACTCTCCAAACATGAAGCTGTGCCTCACCAGTAATTATTTCCAATGTAGGCAAATTGTTTCACTACATTCTCTAATAAAATTTTTGACTTTTGTAGCCCACCAAGCTCCTCCATCCATGGGATTCTCCAGGCAAGAATACTGGAGTGGGTTGCCATTTCCTTCTCCAAAGGATCTTCCCAACCCAGGGATCGAACCCAAGTCTCCCACATTGCAGGCAGATGCTTTAACCCAGGGAAACCCTTTTTCATTTATTACTACACTCTAAAAATGAAACTATTATTTGCTAGATTATTCAGACTGCTCATAAATACTTATCTCATGATTATTTTTTATTCCTAACTGGAACTGTCTCATTTTATTCTACATTCATAAAAATCTCCTTTACACAAGGATTTCCAAATATAAGTATTGATCTCACGATGGTTTGGTTTAAAAAACTGTATGGTGTACTAAAATCTAGTCACTTCCTTGGTAATCAAATGCGTGCTTTCTTCTTTTGCTGCCATCCTTTATGAGCAAGGATATCTCACCATATCATTTTGATGTAAAAATTTGCAGTTAGGGAATACCTTTATGTAGTCCACATGCAGTTTCTTAGGAGGACACAAAGTTTTCTAAGAAAGGGTCTTTGCCTCAAGGAACTAAAAATCTTTAAAGAAGATAAATGAATTAAAATGAAAAACAAACAAACAAAAAAACAAAAACAAAAACAAAAAAACCTCACCCAAAACCTTCAGTACCAGGAAGTCTGTATTAAGTGTGTGTGGTTAAATAGATTGCTGCTGGAGAATTGGCAAGGACTACATGGAATAGGTGGCTTTGGGTTTGAACTTGGAAGGGTAAATAGGGAAGAAGAAGGGAACATAGTAGGGTAAGATATCCTACTTCAAATAAATGAAGATTAGGAAGTATAAGATATGGCTAGTAGTTCCTGCCTAGGGAAAGGGAGGTGAGATGGCATACTTTTACTTGGATTAAGATACTAAGACATCGCAAGAGTTGCCGTGCACTATTCTTTTAAAAATGACAGCCTATATGCTCATCATTCACATATTCTCTGTAGGGAATATGCTATGCACAGGCCTGTACTATAATTAACAGGGTTTCTTTGAAAAATAAGAATGACTTTTTCATCACCCTCAGGCGAAGGGCTGGGGAGGAGTAAAAAGTACATCCTGGAAAGTCATCTTGAAAACAAGATGTTGAAATACTGATGTGACTGATGGAAAACCACTTGTGACTGGTCCCATAACCAGAGCCTTGAGGGAGTTGCTGAAAAAGGGCATCACTAGCTGAAGGGCTAAACAAAGTAATGAAACACCTGAAGGTTTGACCTTGAGAACTGTGCACTGAGATTGTAAAAAACAGATATCTCTAGAGCATGAGTAAAGAAGTAGAAGTTAACAATAAAAGGCATGCAAGGATTAGGATCTGGGCTTTTGCCTGGGAATGGCATCAGCCCCCTGATCCCCACTTTATTTCTGAATCTTCTTTTTCCTTATTCTTCTGCAGCACCTCTTGCTCAGGTAGGTTCATTGCTGGGCTGGCCCCAACATTCTCCAATATAATTCAAGGTTTTCTTCTCTGTGTGTAGTTAGAAAACTCTATAATTAAAGAAAATCCAATCCTATCGAGAAAGAACCAAACCTCACAAACAATAAGAATTTTCTAACAAAAGAAGTTAATAACAGTGCTACTCAAAGTGTGTTCTGGACCATTTAAACTATTGGTAACCAATCCACAAAAGATAAGTGTATAAATTGAGAGTAGGGTTTAGAAAGTCTTTTGTCAGTACAATATGACCCCAATATTCATGCTCATGATCTGTGGCCTTGTTTTTTTGAACAGAGTCTATTAATAGAACGGTTTGAGTATATTGAACTCATCTCTTGATTCATAGGTGAAACAAACTAGTACATTTTGATTGTGTTCAGAGGACAACATATAATTCTGTGGAGGGTTAAAAATGAAAAAAAAAAGGAGTTAATAAGGACATTGATTAATCTATTTTCTGAAAATATTTATCTCATGCCTACTGTAAACTGTTTATAAGTTATAGATGAGCATGTTTCTCATCTGCATGGGCACAGGAGGGCCTAGAGGAGCTATGCCACATTGAAGGTCAGGAAGGGTAGCATTGAGGAGATACCCCTCATTTGATTCATAGGTGAAACAAACTAGTACATTTTGATTGTGTTCAGAGGACAACATATCATTCTGTGGAGGGTTAAAAATGAAAAAAAAAAGGAGTTAATAAGGACATTGATTAATCTATTTTCTGAAAATATTTATTTCATGCCTACTGTAAACTGTTTTTAAGTTATAGATGAGCATGTTTCTCATCTGCATGGGCACAGGAGGGCCTAGAGGAGCTATGCCACATTGAAGGTCAGGAAGGGTAGCATTGAGGAGATACCCCTCATCCAAGGTAAGGGGCAGCAGCTGCATTTTGCTGGATCAGCCGTGAAGAGATACCCCACGCCCAAGGTAAGAGAAACTCAAGTAAGATGGTAGGTGTTGCAAGAGAGCATCAGAGGCCAGACACACTGAAACCATACTCACAGAAAACTAGTCAGTCTAATCACACTAGGACCACAGCCTTGTCTAACTCAGTAAAACTAAGCCATGTCCTTGGGGCAACCCAAGACGGGCGAGTAATGGTAGAGAGGTTTGACAGAATGTGGTCCACTGGAGAAGGGAATGGCAAACCACTTCAGTATTCTTGCCTTGAGAACCACATGAAGAGTATGAAAAGGCAAAATGATAGGATACTGAAAAAGGAACTCCCCAGG
>SJXQ01004821.1:249749-331678 GCA_006408695.1 Aepyceros melampus | reverse complement strand
ACATAAGAACAGCATCTGTTCTTATAAAGATTAAAATCCTATAATCTGTAATACTAGCCATATTATTAATGGATATTCACTTAATGGAAAGTAGACAACATGCCAAGGTCCAAACTAAACTGGAAAAAAAAAAGTGCGACTTTTACATTTTCTATATTATTCTATTAATTTAGATATTTGGAAGAAGCATAAAGGAACAAAATGCGTTTCCTGTACATAATTAATTAACAAGATAATATTTTGCTCTCAAGAATCTGGTCAAAAGAAAATGAATCCATTATATTTGCTGACACTGGGAGTTTATTTTAAAATATTATGAAAAGATATCTAATAACATAATGAGTTATTTAAGTTGGAATCTGTAAATTGATATGACCATGTAAATAAATCAATTTGTGAGAAGTAGACTTTTAATGAGAAACTACTGTGTACTGTTTCTCAAGTAAGTAAGTATGAGATTTCCAGGGGATGCAAAACTTAATAAGTGTGCCCTCCCTTTCCGCAGTCTGTCATTTTGAAAGAAAGTAGAGTTAAGAGCAAAGAGCATATAATTTGATATCATAGACCTTATTTTCAGGAACAAAATTAAGGGTGGCTATAGAGTTCGGAGGCCTTAAACTTATGCAACTTGGTGAGCTTGCTTTTAGAAAAATAATTTAAAATTACAAATAAAGGAATAAGGTCAACAGTTAAAATAACTTTGAATGAGAAAATAATTATTTCCAGGGGATGCAAAACTTAATAAGTGTGCCCTCCCTTTCCGCAGTCTGTCATTTTGAAAGAAAGTAGAGTTAAGAGCAAAGAGCATATAATTTGATATCATAGACCTTATTTTCAGGAACAAAATTAAGGGTGGCTATAGAGTTCGGAGGCCTTAAACTTATGCAACTTGGTGAGCTTGCTTTTAGAAAAATAATTTAAAATTACAAATAAAGGAATAAGGTCAACAGTTAAAATAACTTTGAATGAGAAAATAATTATCAATTTAGAAAGCTGACAGATATCATAGAAATCTAGAAAAATATTTTTCGTAGCTCCTTGTCATACTTGTAAAACTATTGTCCTTTTTTTTCAGTTATAATCTTTCATTGCTTCCTCATTTGGCAGTTTTATAATACCATTTTTCATATAGAGAATAGAAAAATAGTTCAGACCTCTCTACAGCAATGCTGTTGAAAATTTATATTTTTAAAACTGTTTGAAAGCTCTCACTTTTATGACTTTATTGGTGATATGATAATTTCTGTGCTATTTCAAGGCATTATTGTTTTTTTGCACAGTTTCAAGTTATAATACTCCTTGACTTTTGGACATGAATGAACCAGTTTGTCAGTGGTTTCCTCATAGAAGGAACTGGATGAGTTGGTAAGATGAGCAGTAGGAGGAGACCTAGAAATTGTCTATATACTAAATGCCCAGCAATAATTGAGCTGTGAACCACAATCCTATATTCTGATATCTCCAGACTAAATACATCCCGATTGACCTTCCCAACTGGATCCTCTAAAGTTGCCTGTAACCCCTCTAACACTACCATGCATGGAGAGGAGCATGAGTAATGTTAAAGGGATTGGGAGAGAAATATCTGACTGTTACAGATTTTACAAAGCATTTAACCCTGTCTGTGTGACATATGAGATCTATCAGGTGAAGGGCCCTGAAGCTTACACTTTCTTAAGTTCCAGGTGAATCTGCTTCTGTCTCAGAGAAGTCAAATGGTTATAAAGGAATTCAGGATCCTTAGAACTCATATTTGACTAGGGATTAGAAAAGACCTCACTCAGGAGAGGACATGTGGGATAGCCTGAAGGAGCAATAGGCTTTCAAGAAGCAGATGTTTCAATGAAATTATTTCAGAAGAATGGAACAGTCTTAACAAATACATGAAAGTTCTAACATTTTAGTATATTAAATAACATCTGTTGGAGATAATAGCAATACAGATTACCAACCCTTACTCTGATGTTCTAATTCAGATCTGGACTGGAACATAGAATATGTTTCTTTCTTTCTTTTTTTTCTTTCTTTCATTTTTTAATTGAAAGATAAGTGCTGTACAATATTGTATTGACTTCTTCTGTATAACAGTGTGAATCAGCCAAAAGTATACATATGTCCCCTCCCTCTTAAACGTCTCTCCCACCCCATCCCACCCTTCTAGGTTGTCACAGAGTACTGTGTTGAGCCCCTGTGTTATACAACAACTTTCCATTCACTATCTGTTTTACATATGATAATGAATATATTTCAGTGCTGTTCTCTTTATTTGTCCCATCCTCTCCATCCCCTACTAGGTCCACAAGTCTGTATGTCTGTGTCTCTATCTCTGCCCTGCAAATAGGTTCATCAGTACCATTTTCTAGATTCCATATATGCATTAATATATGATATTTGTTTTTCTCTTTCTGACTTACTTAATTCTGTATAACAGTCTCTGGGTTCACCTGCCTCACTAAAACTGACTCAAGTGAGTTAATTTTTATGGCTGAGTAATATTGCATTGTATGCATGTACCACGACTTCTTTATCCATTTATCTCTCAGTGGACATCTAGGCTACTTCCATGTCTTAGCTATTGTAAATAAAGCTGCAGTGAACATTGGGATACATGTGTCTTTTTTCTATTATGCTTTTCTCAGGGTATATGCCCAGTAGTGAGATTGCTGGGTAATATGGTAGTTTCTTTTTAAAGGAGTCTCCCTATTAGGATGCGTGTTTTTAATAAGCAACGAAAGGTGGTTCTGCTGCAGGTGACTGTGCTCAGTATTTTGAAAATAAAACATGATGAAATAATGATATTTTTGGCAAAGTCTCTAAGTCTGACATGTTTATGAGTAGTGAGGATTGTGGTCATGGTAGGCAAATTAGGGATCTAACGTATAAGATTGTGTGTGTGTTGGTTGCTTAGTCATGTCCGACTAAGTCGTGTCTTTGCAACCCCATAGACTGAAGCCCACCAGGCCCCTCCGTTCATGGGATTCTCCAGGCGAACACACTAGAGTGGGTTGCCATTTCCCTTTCCAAAGGAACTATAGAAAGAAAGAAAGTGAAATCACTCAGTCATGTCCGACTCTTTGCATCCCCATGGACTGTAGCCTACCAGGCTCCTCCGTCCATGGAATTTTCCAGGCAAGAGTACTAGAGTGGGTTGCCATTTCCTTCTCCAATGTATAGATTAGGTTTACTTAATTATTTCAACAAAGCTTCTGGCCATATATTTAGTAGGCAGTTGTGAGGAGTAGTGAGTAGTGAGAAGAAAAGCTATGGCCAACCTAGACAGCATGTTAAAAAGCAGAGACATAACTTTGCCAACCAAGGTCTGTCTAGTCAAAGCTATGGTTTTTCCAGTAGTCATGTACGTATGTGAGAGTTGGACTATAAAGAAAGCTGAGTGCCGATGAATTGGTACTTTTGAACTGTGGTGTTGGAGAAGACTCTTGAGAGTCCCTTGGACTGCAAGGAGATCCAACCAGTCCATCCTAAAGGATATCAAACTTTGAGTATTCATTGGAAGGACTGATGCTGAAGCTGAAGCTCCAATACTTTGTCCAACTGATGTGAAGAACTGACACATTAGAAAAGACCCTGATACTGGGAAAGATTGAAGGCAGGAGGAGAAGGGGATGATACAGGATGAGATGGTTGGCTGCCATCACTGACTCGATGGACATGAGTTTGAGTAAGCTCTGGGAGTTGGTGATGGACAGGGAAGCCCGGTGTGCTGCAGTCCATGGATCACAAAGTCAGACATGACTAAGTGATTGGACTGAGACTGAGTGAGGAGCTGTTGAAGATTCTTGAGCAGGATCATGGCATGATTGCAGCTGTACTTTCATTGAACAGCTCTGTCAGTTAAATGGATTGTGTGAGTTTGGGAAGACCAGCAACGAGGGGTCTTATTAACTAAAACTTATCAAGAGATGAAGTCCTGTCAAAGATGTGGTATGTAAAACAGGTGGGTGAAAGGGATATTATAAAAAGGAAAAAAAAATAATTTCAAGGGGATAGAAGGGTCAAGAGTGTTCATGCTCCAGGGAGTAAAAGAAATGTGAAAACTGAAAAAGTTATGTATATGGAATTTCAGGCTCTTTTGATATTGATGGAAATATATCTGCTCATTCATCGTTGACTTTTTTCAGAGCTTTTCAATCCTCTTTATGTTTTGATATGTATACATTCATATTCCTATTATTGTTGCTTAAAATTTAAAGTTTAGAAATTCAGTGTCTAAAGTGGATAAAACAAAGCACACTATTTCTAGAAAATGCTTTTCTTTATAATTTGGGAGTGAGGGGGTCAGTTTGCACTTAAAAGCAAATTGTGTTGTTGATCACTTTGCTATTTCAACCCTGCTGCTGCTGCTGCTAAGTTGCTTCATTCATGTCCGACTCTGTGCTACCCCATAGACGGCAACCCACCAGGCTCCCCTGAAATATATCTGCTCATTCATCGTTGACTTTTTTCAGAGCTTTTCAATCCTCTTTATGTTTTGATATGTATACATTCATATTCCTATTATTGTTGCTTAAAATTTAAAGTTTAGAAATTCAGTATCTAAAGTGGATAAAACAAAGCACACTATTTCTAGAAAATGCTTTTCTTTATAATTTGGGAGTGAGGGGGTCAGTTTGCACTTAAAAGCAAATTGTGTTGTTGATCACTTTGCTATTTCAACCCTGCTGCTGCTGTGCTAAGTTGCTTCATTCATGTCCGACTCTGTGCTACCCCATAGACGGCAACCCACCAGGCTCCCCTGTCCCTGGAATTCTCCAGGCAAGAACACTGGAGTGGGTTGCCATTTCCTTCTCCAATGCATGAAAGTGAAAAGTGAACACAATAAATTCCAGCCTCCAAAGCCACATTAGCCTTTCTTCCATTAAAGTATGCACTCTACTCATAAATTTCCCTGCAGGGACAGAGGAGTAAAGCAGAGATTGTGTTTGTAGATTTTTTTAGGTGCTTTAGGAAAAACAACATGTGTGAAATCTCCTTACACACAAACCTTCCATGCATTTTGGATAACCACAGATTTGAGTACTTTCTTAACTAGACTGGCTTTATAACTTGATGATAAACATGTTCTCATCTTTCCTTAATTGTTTTTTTAAACTATTGATTATTTAATTTGATTCTCATTACTTGCATATCGGGCTTCCCTGGTAGCTCAGCTGGTAAAGAATCCACCTGCAATGTAATCCCTGGGTTGGGAAGATCCCCTGGCGAAGAGAACAGCTACCCACTCCAGTATTCTGGCCATGGATTGTATAGCTAATATAATTCTACTTACCTTTCCAAATCATGCTTAGGAATCTTGAATAAATTAATATTGTTCTATGTGCACATTTGTAAAATTGTTTTACTTAAAAAAAATTCTTGCCAGAAAGACTGATAAAAATACTGCTGGTAAGATACCTAACAGGGAAAAAAATAAGAGAGAGAAGAGAGAACTAATGGTATCACACACCATGATCAACTTTAGAAGTTGACCTTGCAAGTTGATGGTCTTGAATAGTAATACTGTCCTCATGGCTAAAATCCAAGGATCCATTTAAGTATATAGGAAGGGAAACCAATTACCATATTCATGTATTAAGTTTATTTTTACCAAGCATGACTATTGGTTATTTCATTAAGATACTTTTTCTTTATTACAAGCCTTAGTATTTATGAAGAAGTGAAAATCTTTTAGAATTTCCACTAGTGTTTGAATTGAAAGAAAAAATAATATATATACACACACATAAATATATATATATTTGTGTAGGTGCATCTATGTGTGTGTACATATACATATATATATGTGTATATATGTAAATCTATACCCTGGCTTATATTCATAAACTTTAGTAAATAATTTCAAGTAGGTACCTAATTCATATGTATTTGTTTGCTGCATTTTGACCATAACCAAAATATATTCATATGTAAAAGGTGTACGTATATTGAATCTCCTGAAATCACTAGTAATTTAATAAATTTCAGTTGAGGCATAATCTTTGGTTGGAGTTATGTATTAAGGAGTGCTTTATAGGTCATGCCTTTATTTTGTCTTATAGATTAGCAGGGGAGAGAGAAGATGAACAGACCATAAGCCATGTGAAATGTGCAGCAGCAGGAATATTTAAAGGAGTAGAGCAGTATAGGGTAGGAAGTTATTGACTGATGAGGTCTGAGCTAGGGTCCAGCCTTCCTGTTTCTCTAGGGATTGTGGAGATTCCTGGGGTGCAATACTTTTGAGGGGTTAGAGTTGATTTACAATATTATATCATTTTCAGATGTACAATGTAGTGATTCAAAATTTTATAGATTATATCCCAGCTAAAGTTATTGTATAATATTGGCCACATTCCCTGTGCTGGATGTTATATTCCTACAGTTTTTTTGTTTTATACATAGGTTGTACCTCTTAATCCTCTGTCTCACCCCTCCTTACTTCCGTCTTCCCCTGAAAATCTAAAAAAATGAAGCAAATAAATATAACAAAAGAGAAACAGACTCGAGATACAATACATTGTTGGTTCTAAAACATAGAAAGTCCTTCCAGGGGACTTTGGCAGTGTTTCCTTGTCATGACTAGGGGGAAAGGGTGTTAGTAACATCTAACCGGAGGCCAGGGATTTTGCTAAAGCTTCTGTGATGCACAAAGAAAGAAGGATTTGACTCGGGATGTCAGTGGGGAGAGATCCTGTTCTAAAGGGAGGTAGCTATTAGGGAGAGACTGAAGATGTTGATGTGTAGACATTTGCTATAGCAAGTTGTCTATGATGGTGAGAGGGGAAGTAGAAAAACAGGTGTAGCAATTGGGGCCTGAAAGAGGATAAACGGAAAGGAGAATTGTCTCTGTGTTAGAAGTTCTTGTACAGCGGATCGGATGTGGCTGCCATCAAGTTCACACTGGGTGGCATTATTTTCTCTTGTTGAATTAGGAGGTGAGAGTATCAATCTCATGGAGGAGAGAGGCCAGTGCCGGGCAGACTTCTGGAGAGTGGTGAAAGGTGGGCAGATGATTGAGAGGTGACACAAGTCCCATGGAGGCTGTAGATCATGAGCTGGCATTGGCTCCAGCCCTTACAGTGCTATGATTTTCTCAGGCAAGGCTCAAGCATTCAGCATGGGAAGAGGGGAAGGCACTCTGCAGACATGAATGGGGATCCTTAAGGCAGGTGCCTCGTGTGGGAATGCATGAGAGTTCACAGCACTGCTGGGGGCAGTTGGATGGTTAAGACCCTTGCCTGGCTGGTAAAGGGGAGTATAAGCCTTCATATCAGCTCTTTCAAAAATGATGTCTATATTCCTAGATGCTTTCCATTTTTACTTCAATTAGTGTTGGGATTACTTTGCTTTGCTTTGCAGATTTTCAGTTCAGTTATTCAGTTGTGTCCGACTCCAGCACCCAGGCCTCCCTGTCCATCACCAACTCCCGGGAGTTTACTCAAACTCATGTTCATTGAGTCGCTGATACCATTCAACCATCTCATCTTCTGTCATCCCCTTCTCCTCCTGCCCTCAATCTTTCCTAGCATCGGGATCTTTTCAAATGAGTCAGTTCTTCACATCAGGTGGCCTAAGTATTGGAGTTTCAGCTTCAGTGTCAGTCCTTCCAATAAACACGCAAGACTGATCTTCTTTAGGATGGACTGGTTGGATCTCATTGCAATCCAAGGGACTCAAGAGTCTTGCAGATTTTAAACACTAGTTTTATCTTTCTCTGTAGTTTATTTTGCCTTCGAAAGGCACTCTGAAGCCCCAGACTCATTTATCTGATGAATTGGAGTGACTGATAACATACTTAGTTAGTAATTGTGGCCCATTCCTTTAGACTCCTTTTTTGTTTTTCCCCTTTCAGCTTTGAAAGATCTACTTTCACAGCATTTTTAGATCCACCTCAAAAGCAGCTGGCACTTTCTCTAGGTTCCCAGAGACTTCCGACAGCAAACTTTGACAAAGGTCCTACAAAGAACTTTAAAGCCACATTTCCTTTGATTGCATTAGGGACTGTGACTAGTTATGTAATGATTCAGGGTAGGAATTAGTCTGCATCTCTTAACTTTTGGCATCCTGGAGCGTTTATCTTTTCATTTGGTGCTGCGTAAAAACTCAGGAAAATGTATAGGCCTTTTTTCTAATTCTGGAAAATGAGGTGCTCACATGTGGCCTGGCGTGTATTCACAAATGCTCCTGTTACACAAATACAAAAGAAGCATTTTCTTCCATCCATAATGATCTGGAATCACTAATGAAAACACTTTCAGGCATGTGTCTAAAACTTGAAGTGCTTAACATTACACCTTGATATTTTGGTATGATGCTCAAAGGCCATGGCTGTTGCTCAGTTGAAATTGTTAATAAATAAAACAGCATTTTTAGCTTCTGAAGCTGGGCCCAACCTTGTAGGAGGTCCTGAAATGGTGTCCTTTGATTGTTCTCAGCACAGGCTGGTCAGTGCAGCTCTGTTGGATGGAAAGGGTGGCTACTACATGCCTCGGTCTGGCAAGAGGCCCTGGGTATCTGCAAATGTCCTCTAAGGATAGCAGGGGACTGCACCCATCAGCTGTCAGGCACAGCTTCTGCTTCTGCTCTGAACAACAGCCATGTGCCAGGGCAGTAATTATTGGTTGATTTTCCTTCTAAAATAAGTGTCCTAATAATTTGTCAGAAAACCAACTTAAATTGCTATAATGTTGCCTGCAACAGTTAAAAAAAAAAAAAAAAAAAAAAAAAAAACAAGCCTCAGTAAGAAATGTTTCAGTTTATTTCTGCATGCAGTCTATAACTGTAAATAGTGTAATTAAAATCTCCTTTGCAGGTTGTTTCCAAAAGGTTATTTTTGTGTGGGGAAAACCCTTTGTTTTCTTTCTTAATACCCTGAGCTGTAAATTAAAGAATTAACAGCGTTTTGGGCTTGGAGGGGCAGGGAGTCAGTTGGCAAATAAAGGTCCTCCCTGTCTGTGCTCTTTTGGAATACCTCCCATCTTTCTGGGGCTCAGAGAATGTATTCTCTAGAAAAGCATGCATAATCTGCACCAAAATGAGCTGGTACCAGGGGCTGTACTGCCCAGGGATACAAATCAGGGACTTGATATTTGAAGATTAATTCAACTGAAATTCCAGAATATATGACTAGTATTACCTTGTATCTAGATTCAAGTGTTATCTATTTTTTTCTTTTAACCAAGAGAGGTGAGATGGATATTTATGTAGATAAATCTGATGCTGTTTGGAAAATGGGAACAAAAGGACTGGCTGGAACATAACAGATTTCAATGAGGATGGGACAGAAAAGGTCCCTCCCCCTCTTCTTGTTGGTTTTCTAAATATGTGATGTGTATGTGTTTCAGTTCACAGGCAGCACGAATGAGACATTTCCTGCTCAGTTGGGCATGCTATCATGGATATGCTGGTGGGGTTATTCGACAGAGATGTAGCATATTAAAAAAAAATGTAAATAACATTATTGTATTATACCCTCTTTGAATTTGGACTCATCTTATTAAAGTTCTTTAAAGGTTTATATTCATCTACAAACCAAGGAATTGTACCCTATTCTCTCTTGCCAGGATCCAGTTAATGTCAGCCTGAGTTTTCTGTGTGGACAGGGCCAGTCCATGGCCCTGGGTGATCACCTATTATTATCATTGCTTGCCGGTTCATGACTTCACAGCCTAGCGTAGAGCCAGTTGTCATCTTTCCGTCTTTTGTACCCCCAAATAGCTCACTAGGGAGAATTTGAGAATGGGCGGGTGACAGGCTGCTCTTTTTCAGAATGCAGAGATCAATCGTGGTTGGCAAGATTAAGCTAGTGAGACATTTTATGAAAGAAACACTTTCCCCATAGTCAAATGGTTTGTATGGGTGTTAATTTCTGTCTCTTATTAAATTTTTTTTATTTTAGAAAGAATGATTTAATATGCAAAATAAATGCCACTCTTGTTTGCTACATGTGCTCAGTTGGAAGGATATCAGATGAGTATTTTTATTATCCTACAAATTGTTACTGGTTCTAATAGTTACCTACTATTGAATGAGTATGTTTGGAATTCTGCAGATCATTGCCAAGTAATTTTTGGCTTTGAGTCTACAGGAAAGTGAATTTAAAAAAACTAATGGAAGGACATAGATTCATATCTAAATTATCCATATGACTGAAAATATTGTACTTTATTTAAAATGTATCAAATATCTACAATATGTTAGGCATTATACAGAATGAAGCTATAACATAAGCCTTTTAAACTTAGAATACCTTGATCTCTAGCAGAGTATTGGTTCAAATTTGAATAATGCTGAACTTTTTAAAAGCATTTTTAAAATCACTGTCAGTCAAACAGTTCTGGTGTATAGGTAAGTCAACTTTTTCATCATTTTTCTTTTTATTTTTTATATTATTTGTCCATTATGTGTCTACATGCTTATTAACAAATATCAGTACCCCTTAATATAAAACATTGAGTTGGAAGAAAATATTTTTAAACAGTGAAATTTTAAAATGTTTCATCTTTGGGAACACTTAAAAATCATTACATCATTTATTTGGAAGGTAGTATTAATTATGGACTTTCTGTAGGAAACACTGTCATACTTGTTATAAAACTCTCTATACATTATAATTAACATCGCCTTTGTAATAAAAACACAGCTCATTTTCTACAATATTCTGACCTAGACAGAGAGCTTCTGTAACATACGAAGACCATGTATCTGTAGAGAGGCTATTTCGTCTATAAACAAGGTTTTCTTATGATGCTGCTAAGCTGCTGCTAAGTCACTTCTATTCTGTCCGACTCTGTGTGACCCCATAGATGGCAGCCCACCAGTCTCCTTAGTATGTTTGGAATTCTGCAGATCATTGCCAAGTAATTTTTGGCTTTGAGTCTACAGGAAAGTGAATTTAAAAAAACTAATGGAAGGACATAGATTCATATCTAAATTATCCATATGACTGAAAATATTGTACTTTATTTAAAATGTATCAAATATCTACAATATGTTAGGCATTATACAGAATGAAGCTATAACATAAGCCTTTTAAACTTAGAATACCTTGATCTCTAGCAGAGTATTGGTTCAAATTTGAATAATGCTGAACTTTTTAAAAGCATTTTTAAAATCACTGTCAGTCAAACAGTTCTGGTGTATAGGTAAGTCAACTTTTTCATCATTTTTCTTTTTATTTTTTATATTATTTGTCCATTATGTGTCTACATGCTTATTAACAAATATCAGTACCCCTTAATATAAAACATTGAGTTGGAAGAAAATATTTTTAAACAGTGAAATTTTAAAATGTTTCATCTTTGGGAACACTTAAAAATCATTACATCATTTATTTGGAAGGTAGTATTAATTATGGACTTTCCGTAGGAAACACTGTCATACTTGTTATAAAACTCTCTATACATTATAATTAACATCGCCTTTGTAATAAAAACACAGCTCATTTTCTACAATATTCTGACCTAGACAGAGAGCTTCTGTAACATACGAAGACCATGTATCTGTAGAGAGGCTATTTCGTCTATAAACAAGGTTTTCTTATGATGCTGCTAAGCTGCTGCTAAGTCACTTCTATTCTGTCCGACTCTGTGTGACCCATAGATGGCAGCCCACCAGTCTCCTCCGTCCCTGGGATTCTCCAGGCAAGAACACTGGAGTGGGTTGCCATTGTCTTCTCCAATGCATGAAAGTGAAAAGTGAAAGTGAAGTCACTCAGTCCTGTCTTCACAACCCCATGGACTGCAGCCTACCAGGCTCCTCCACCCATGGGATTTTCCAGGCAAGAGTACTGGAGTGGGGTGCCATTGCCTTCTCCCATTTCTTATGATACTGCTTCTAAATTTCTCCAATAAGGAGAGAAAATCATTTTGCAATCTGTTTTACCACTAACTGAAAGTATGCACATGTGTTTGCTCATATACCCTTTCTGTGTTTAGCACCTGGGAATATTTCAGCTATTTATTTCCAAAACTACTTTGCTAACTTACCAGTATGAAATTGATAGATGAAAGATTGTGGTCACATTTATTCCTGGAAGATGTATCTATCCTACAAAAAATGACCCAGATCTTTGCCAGTTGTGGTAACATCACACTTTGATTGGAAGATGAGAGTTATAGCAGCAGTTCCTACCAGCTCAAAGCTTACGCTTTGCTAAACACTTAAAAGACAGCAGTAGGTCTCCTTGGGGAACTGGTTTGCTACTGGTCTCTAAACTGAAGCCAGTATACATATCACTCTGCTGCTGCTGCTGCTGCTGCTGCCAAGTCGCTTCAGTCGTGTCCGACTCTGTGCGACCCCAGAGATGGCAGCCCACCAGGCTCCCCTGTCCCTGGGATTCTCCAGGCAAGAACACTGGAGTGGGTTGCCATTTCCTTCTCCAATGCATGAAAGTGAAAAGTGAAAGTGAAGTCGCTCAGTCGTGTCTGACTCTTCGCAACCCCATGGACTGCAGCCTACTAGGCTCCTCCATCCATGGGATTGTCCAGACAAGAATACTGGAGTGGGGTGCCATTGCCTTCTCACTCTAGTTTCTCTTAATAATAAAACAAAATTGACATAGTTGACTTACTAGAAATTTCTTAGAGGGGAGGTTAAAGAATCTGTATTCTGAAATTTATAACATAAAATTGAGAAAGAATTAGAAGAAAAAAAATGCCAAAGATGCATTGTTTTTTTCATTTATCCTTTTCTTTACCATTTTAATTATATCTTTGCATTTTCCTTTTCAAATAAACCAATTACCTTTCCGGTGTGATCCAGTTTGAAGATACATGATAAGCATCAGGTTAGAAGGAAGAATAAATGATTACTTTTAATGATGACCAGCACAGCTGATGTGATAAGTTATGATTGATGAGTAAATGAGCAGTGAATGATGTAAATGAATCTGATTTGAAAACTTAACTATGAAAAGATGCTAAGGATGCTAAGTTGATAAGAGTTTCTTTTTTTATTAAATATAGTGTCTATGTTAAACAACCTTGTGAGTACATTACCATTTAGAGGAAAGGTGAAAAAATAAATAAATAATGTGTTCTTCACCTGCATCTTTACCAATGAGTGGAGATTGCATGACTTCGTCTGTCAGTATAAGGGCCTTTATCACTCCATTGAACAAAGATGGATACACAGTCTGTGTATTTTGAATGCATAAGTAGATGGTGTGTGGACCTGGAGGCTTGAAGTGGAAAATGTTAAGTGAATGTCTAAATAGTGCTGCTCGTAACAGCTTTTCATTGAGGATGCATGAGTCTGACATAAGGAAGGGTAAGAATGGCTCCACTGATTCTATCTATGAGAGATTCAGGACCACTGGTACTACCTTTCTAAAGTTTGTGTTCCTAAAGCAGTGTTTACAGTGTCTTATACCAAAGTGTATGGTCGATCTTACTAAGAATGTCAGTAGTTCAGAGATGTTTTATGGCCCTAACACGGTGAATGGAGGGGATTGTTTGTTTTGGTCATTATATCCCATGACTGTATATTAAATAATGAGATACAGTAATGAGACCACATGACTTTTATGGCTGTAAAACAAGTGTTTATGGCCCAGGTATTAATATATTTTGAAATAGGACAAATGAGAAACTTATTTTACTACTCTACACTGACTAATTCACATGAAACTTCATCTCAATTTTATTTGTAAAACAATTTAAAAGACTAAAATGGACTTCATATCTCGATTGTCTTAAATCAAAAATAATTTTCTATAACATTTAAGTACTACTTTCAGTAGTTTCAGTTTGGTAGATATTCTTCTTCCTTGTCCTCTTTTTTCATTGGCCTTTGAGTATTCACCACTAAGAATTCCTTGTATGTTCTTTTGTCCCAAGGGGAATGGAAAAGGCAGGATTTGAGGAGTATCTGAAGAGGATTCTTTTTCAAAGTGTAAATTTTCAATTTCTTCCTCTCTAAACTCTCTACCCTCTGACCTCTGCCTTTTAATCCCTCTGTTTAACTAAAAAGGATAAAAATTTTGCAAATGAGTCAGTGATAATTTTCAGCTTTAGCAATGGTCTAGGTAATTAAACACTCATATATATTCCTCCTATGAACATGAGGTTTTTTTATGATAATGTGTTGAGATGTATAAAACATCTTAGAAATGTAGAATTTTTTAATCCTTTAATGTTACATATAGGAATTCATCATGATTGTGAGTTTTATATGTAGAAATGAATTACATATAAGAATGACATATGTATAGGGATATAACTATAGGAATAATCACTTGTGTTTTTATTACATTAAAAAATTGGAAACAACCTGTGTTTAACAGTAAATAAAAATATATTTGTATGCTTTATACTATAAAATACTCTTCCATTTAAATATGTATGGGCATAAATATGTTCACAATATATTTTAAGTAAAAAGCAGAGTATAAAATAATCATACAGTGTGTTAATCTCTTTTGTAGAAAGTATAAGAGAGCAGAGGTAACAAAAATCTTCATTCATCAAAGGGATGACCACAGGAAACATTAGAAACCATTGGAAAAAGCTTTAAAATACCTTCCTTTAATTTATGTTTCCTAATTTACTTATATTAAGAATGTACAGTCAGAACAATAGTCAATTTATTTAAAAAAGCACAAAAAGTGGCAGAAAATAGAAGAGCTCTGTGATAACAATGAGGTTAAATGATATTCATGAGTGGGTGAGATCCATTGTATTAGATTCAGTACATTCAATTCATTACTCAGTTCCTACATTGAGTCCTACAGTAGGATGCATGAATCTGTGATTTGGATATGCTGTATTTTGCAACCTTAAGGCCTGGTATGGATCCATTAGACTCCCACTGTGTCACATCAGTGCTTTGCCATGTCAGTGTACAATATATTACATGAAGTTTGTATTTTTCAGTTAATTTATCAAGCTCTAAGCAAATGTAATCAAATGAAAGCAGGGTTTTCATGTTTATTACAGTATTAGCCATCTTAAGTACTGAAAATGTACAGCCACAGATTAGAGGGTATAGTAACTTGGGAAGCCCTTTATCACTTCTGAGTATGTATTGAACACTTACTATGTGCTTGGTGTGACTAGGAGTTAATGAGACTTCAGAGTTGAGCAAATCACAGATGCTTTTCTCAGGATTCAGTTAATGTACCGAGAGAAATACATATGTATAAAAGAGCTGTAATAAATGATAGACTGCTTAAACTCATAGAAGAGATACAGAAGGTATGATTAGACAGTTTAAAGGTTAGTGAATCTTATCCACATGGGAGGATCAAAGAAGACGTCAAGATATTTTATTAGAGATTGAAAAATGGGTAAATCCTATAAGTTTTTAAATGGATGAGAAGGCATTTTATACAAGGGAACAGCTTGTACCAAGGCATCAAACCAGGATTTTAGGTTCTTGCTGGGCAATGGTGGAAACATATTTGGAAAAATAGGTTGGCAACAGCTCTAAAAGTTCTTTAAGGCCAACAAAATTTCTGGTTGATTTGCCAACAGGAAGTTGTTAAAGCTTGTTTGTTTAGTTATTTTGAGTGGAAAAGGGCTTGAGTCATAGATGCATTTAAAACTCAAAGAAAAAGAACAAAAAGGAAAAGAAGGATCAGCTGTGACGTGAGATACTGATTTCCAAGAAGACAAAAGGCTGAGGCTTCAGGGCTGGGTGTTGGTGGGAATGGGAGTGCCACAAACACATATGGGAACTTAGGAAGGAAGTAGGACTGGGAAGACAGATGATATGGTGTGTTTCCAACATAATAATTTGGAGATGTTGCTAGATAATCTTTCCAATATCAGAAATAAGGACCACCTGGCATTGAGGAAAAGTTCAAGTTTCATGAAATCAAGTCTCTCTCTGTATTCTTTTCTTCGTTTCCTTTCTCCCTCTCCCCTTCGTTTCTGTTGTATACATATCAATCTTTAGTTACCTTAAATATTGATAGTCATATAGAGGCATAGACATCTCTATCTGGTAGGAGAATACTGTAGTAGCCATTTTAGTGGTCAGGGATTGGGAGTTGAAACCTTAATAAATTAATGGTCTAGACATGCATAGAATATATTGTTGAGATGCCTAGCAAAGGAAGAGAGGGAATGGGTGTCAAGAATTTTCTTGCCTTTTGCCATCATGGACAAATTAAATGTATATGCAGAACAGTACAAAAGTATTCTACCATACTACACTTGGAGCTTGTGTGATTTATTTATGAATTTTGTGGCTTTAATATTTGTCTTTTGCCCAGACTTCATACTGAATCTATTCCTGAGTTCAACTGGCTACTCAGTTCAGTTCAGTCACTCAGTCGTGTCCAACTCTTTGCAACCCCATGAACCGTAGCATGCCAGGCCTCCCTGTCTATCACCAACTCCTGAAGTTTACCTAAACCCATATCCATTGAGTTGGTGATGCCCTCCAACCATCTCATCCTCTGACATCCCCTTCTCCTCTTGCCCTCAATCTCTCCCAGCAAAAGGATCTTTTCAAATGAGTCAGCTCTTTGTATCAGGTGGCCAAAGTATTGGAGTTTCAGTTTTAACATCAGTCCTACCAATGAACACCCAGGATGATCTGCTTTAGGATGCACTGATTGGATCTGTTTGTAGTCCAAGGGACTCTCAAGAGTCTTCTCCAACACCACAGTTCAAAAGCATCAATTCTTTGGCGCTCAGCTTTCTTTATAGTCCAAATCTCACATCCATAGGTGACTACTGGAAAAACCATAGCCTTGACTAGTGGACCTTTGTTGACAAAATAATATCTTGGCTTTTTAATATGCTGTCTAGGTTGATCATAACTTTCCTTCCAAGGAGGAAGTATCTTTTAATTTCAAGGCTTCAGTCACCATCTGCAGTGATTTTGGAGCCTCCCAAATAAAGTCAGCCACTGTTTCCCCATCTATTTGCCATAAAGTGATGGGAGTGGATGCCATGATCTTAGTTTTCTGAATGCTGAGCTTTAAGCTAACTTTTTCACTCTCCTCTTTTACTTTCATCAAGAGGCTCTTTAGTTCTTCTTTGCTTTCTGCCATAAGGGTCATGTCATCTGCACATCTGAAGTTATTGATATTTCTCCCGGCAATCTTGATTCCAGCTTGTGCTTCCTGCAGCCCAGTGTTTCTCATGATGTACTCCTGCTGCTAGAAATTAGGAAAAAGAACACCCATAGACATTCTGAGTGAACTTTTTCACTTATCAAGTGAAAAATAATTGCTGTAATAAAGCACAAAGTACTCACTAAACCCTTGAGAAAATAGCCAATATACTTCTTATGGTTAACTAAAACAGACTTGATTTGAAAATATGCAGTAAATTGAGTTATACCATATTGTCTGTGTAGCATCTTTGTGACTTTCCATCTTCTAATTTGGCACAGCAAAAATATCAGGACTTCACAATTAGATCAAAAGTACATGACTCACTGTAAACCTCAGTGAGCCTTCCTTTTTCCTGTTTTCTCCCTGCCTCTTTCTTTCTTTCTAAATGTATGTAGTACTCTAAAGCTTTCTATTATTCTATAAAGTAAGACTGATGGTATAATCTTACAGGACTCTGGAAAACCTTGCATATAAGATATGTAAAACATTCAATCCAGTGCTTGGAGTTTTTTAGAATCTTGGCACAAGACACCAGGCTGAATGGTTTCTAGAGCGGATGATCTACATAAACCAGGACTTCTGGAAACATCTATTCTATCACATGGAATATGAACTGGGTCACCTCTGACATCCCTGGCCAGGGTGGACCTTCCAAGACTGTTCTGAGCCATCTGTGATATTTTCTTTTTAATACAACTCCACTATATTTTAGCTTTTAAATATGATTTAAGGAGCATTGTACATCAAATGAGGTAAAGAAAGAACTACTTTTCAGTGAATTCTAATCACTGGACCAAATGTTTTATATATCTTATGTGCAGTTTCTTCCATAGTCCTGTAAGATTATACCATTACTCTTATTTTATAGAATAATAGAAAGCTTTATAGTAATGCATACGTTTAGAAAGAAAAAAAATGAAAGTGAAAGTCACTCAGTCATGTCCAGCTCTTTGTGACCCCATGGACTATACAGTCCATCAGATTCTCCAGACAAGAAAACTGGAGTGGGTAGAGCCTATCCCTTTTCCAGGGGATCTTCTCCACCCAGGGATAGAACCCAGGTCTCTTGCATTTCATTGATGACTCAAAAATAGTCTTTGAAGTCCATCCTGGCCATGGAGGTCAGAGATGACCCTGTTCAGATTCCTTTTCATAAAATAGATGTTCCCAGAGGTCCTGCTTTATGTAGAAGAACATTTTTTATAGAAGTTAGTTCAGCCTGGTGTGTTGTGCCAGGATTCTGGTTCTCTAGAGAGGTATACGTCAACTTTGGGACCTCCCCTCTCTTCCCTTGTCATGAGCCTGTGCAATTGTACTGCTGTGTTGGCCGTATTTCCTGTCTACTCCAATGAGTCATAGCAGAAAATCCACCATCCACACAGACTTTGGCCATTTTGTATGTTTGGGTCAGTGATGGTAGAGTGTATTATAGCTGGACAGGAGTGTAAAGCCTATGAGAATGGTTCTTCTCCCCCTAAACCTTCAGACCTGGCCATGGCTTTTAACATCATCCCAGATTCACCTCCTGTGCTTTGCATTTCTCACTCATGTCTGGATCTCTCTTCCCGAGCTTCCTTTCAGAGCCCTTAGCCTTATTCTTCCAGAGAAAGAAAGAACAGACATGAGGACAGCTGACAGTCTCATAAATTCTACAGACAACTTTTAAGGAGGAAGTGGATTCCTGAGACAGGACTGCCTATTTATTTTCACTAAACATTTCCTCATCCTCTCCCTCAGTATCATTTAATAATATTATTAACCTTCCCCTTTCAAGATGTTAAGTACATTATTATGACAAATGTGCCTTTAAAAACAAAACTTTTTAAGGAAATGTTAATCAGCTGAAAGAAACAAAGCCAATTAGTTACATGCTGTTAGTTTTGTTTCCCATATGACAGACATATTTCTTTGATGTCTGCAGAAGTGGCTTATTCATTAGAATTAAATTAGGCAAATGGCACCATTGGCTCATGTCTTCATTTTTGTAGCACGTGGCCCTTTGCAATGGCCTGCTTTAGAAATGATTCTCAGTTTGCCAATCAAGTTACCACAAATCTGAGTCATTTTTTTAACCTTTAAGAATTTTTCATAAATCCTTTCCTTCCATGGATGTTGCTAGGGGATTTCAGTGGTTCTCCCAAGCTAATATCTAGCTCTGTATAACATAACGTACTAAAGGGAAGTTTTGTCCTCAGTAGTGCAGTTTGTTTAGGATGGTCAAAGGCAATTTGCTGATTTTGGTAGGATCTCCTGAATTTAAACACCTTAAGTGTTCTTTGGGCTTATCATCTTGACTTCAGAAAGCCTAACAACTGTAGACCTGATATAGCATCAAATATTACAATAATTGCATTAAGGCCACTGTGCATTGCTTGTACTGTAAAAAGCAATCTAACCTCTTGGAAGAAAAAAATCAGCAGCCTGTGGCTCATCTTGAGCTGTGTAGGAAATAAAAATCTGCTGGAATCCTGGAGCTCCTTTTTGTTCTGTGAATGCATCCCGGGAATGTAGTCTTTGAACAACACGTGGGCATGGCAGACATGTTCTAGAATATCCACCATGCCTCTGTTGTGACTCATATGCATGTTTGGCTTGTCTGTTTTCCATTTAGAAAATAAACTTTCTAGGTCTAACAGTAATTTGACCTCTGCTTGGCATTAGTTTAATAAAAGGTCCCACTCCTCACTTGTCAGAACCATCTTGAGAGACATGCACAATGCTGGCAGCTCTAAGTGGATAGCCATGGCTGCTGCTGCTGCTAAGTTGCTTCAGTCATGTCCGACTCTGTGCGACCCCAGAGACGGCAGCCTACCAGGCTCCCCTGTCCCTGGGATTCTCCAGGCAAGAACACTGGAGTGGGTTGCCATTTCCTTCTCCAATGCAAGAAAGTGAAAAGTGAAAGTGAAGTCGCTCAGTCGTGTCCGACTCTTAGCGACCCCATGGACTGCAGCCCACCAGGCTCCCCCGTCCATGGGATTTTCCAGGCAAGAGTACTGGAGTGGGGTGCCATTGCCTTCTCCATAGCAGTTAGCTACAAAAATGGAAGAGTGCCTCTCTGAATATCAGAAACTGTAAAATTTAATATCCTTCTCACTGTCTTTTATAGACTTCTCTGGTGGCTCAGACGATGAAACGTCAGTCTGCAACGCTAGAGAGCTGGGTTCAATCCCTGAGTTGGGAAGATCCCCTGGAGAAGGAAATGGCAATCCGCTCCAGTACTATTGCCTGGAAAATCCCATGGACAGAGGAGCCTGGTAGGCTACAGTCCATGGGGTCGCAAAGAGTCGGGCATGACTGAGTGACTTTCCTTTCCTTCCCTTTCACTGTCTTTACATTCCTGATATTTCTCTTTTTCTTTAACTAACTATAGCATTTGTGGTTGTATTTCAAGGGAGAATCGTCCGGACTCTCATTGTTCAGACCTGAGGCTGACCTATGGTGGGACTTTGCAGGGGAATTCCTTGTTTTGTTCTTTTACTTGGGTTCTCTTTTCTTTCTTCCCACCTTCGGAGCATCTAAGTCTGAGCATGACTTAAATTTGAGTATATCCATGACAAAAGAAGCCAGAAGATGCATTTAGTTTCTTCTATTAAGAGATACAGAGATACAGAGAAGGAGGAGTAGGTGCTTTGTGTTGTTAGATTCCTCTAGGAATAAAGATTTTACTTGCCTTCCAGTGTTTGTTGGAGTTAACGTTACTCTTCTTTCTTTCTCTTCTCTTACCTTTGGCCGTCTGCCTAGCATTGTCAGTGTCACTGTTATAGGCTGACCAACCAAGCATCCTAGGATGCTACAGACATGCTTACTGAAAGGATTTAGAATATTATCTAGAATCTTAACTTTGTATCATAGAGTAATGGTTTTTATCCATTCTGTGATTTGGATTTGGTGGACAAATGTAGAAAAATTGACATCAGATCTCATGAGAAAGTGACAATTTTCTTGTCTATGAAGACTAATATTTCTATATTTAGAAAAAAATTGAAATAAAAATTATGTGCAAATGCTTGATATGCCTTTTTAAAAACACAGTGTTTTCAACTTCATTTCTTGTGTTTGTTTTTAAAGAGTAAATTTAAGGGCTATTTTTTGAAGAATGCTGAGTCACTTCAGTGGTAGGTAGTGGGATATAGGAAAACAGTCTCAAAATTGGAACATGTTCTGTGCCCTCTGCCCCCCGCTCACCCTCCCCCCCCCCACAAAAAGTGTTCACAACTCAGGTTAACTCTGACTTCATCTTTTGAAATAAAATTCTTACAGGATTCTGCTCAGTACCTTGTAATGACCTATATGGAAAAAGAATGTAAAAAAGAGTAATTATATGTATATGTATAACTGAATCACATTGCTATACCCCTGAAACTAGTACATTATAAATTAACTATGCTCCAATAAAAATAAAAAAAAAAAATCAGTTAAATTTAAAAATAAATAAAATGCTTACAGTAGCATCCAGTGATCATATCTTTGGTAGATTCTTAAGCTTCTCAGTGTTTGCCTGAGAACTGTAAGGTATGTCAGAAAATGAAAAACACATCTGAACATTCTTTTTGAGAAGATGGTCACTTGCCTCCTTTGCTTTCCATTTAGAAATAAGACATAAGTTTTATAGTAATTTGGCTCAGTATCTAGGAAGCACTTTGCTGAATAATTTGTTGTTATTTAGTCGCTAATATCTGACTCTTGAGAGCCAATGGACTGTAGCCCTCCAGGCTCCTCTGTCCATGGGGGTTCTCCAGGCAAGAATACGGAGTGGGTTGCCATTTCCTTCTCCAGGGGATCTTCCTGACCCAGGGATCGAACCCACATCTCCTGCACTGGCAGGCAGAATATTACCTCTTTGCAGATTTTCACAGTATCCAAATTAGGATGCAAACTAGAATAATATCCCGTAAAAAAAAAAAAAAAAAATCCCAGTGCAGGAAAAATGGCCTCCTACCTTCTCTGTTCATTCAGTTTCTGATTAGTACAATGTATACAACATTGTATACAAACACCTTCTGCCCAGTCCATATATTCTTGCAAGAAATTTCAATTTAAATCAGAGACTGGGTGATTTAAATTGGTTTTCCAATTTTTAAGCTATGGAGTTTGAAAAATAAAGTAGCTAAAAATGCTACTGTTTTATCACTTAATATAGCAATGCAATATGTTTTTTTCAGGGAAAACTCCCTAGGAATTTCAATTCCATAATTATAATTTCTATATTAGATGCTGACAAGCATGTGGTTATTATCCATTTACATTGTTTGGCACAGCAGAATGAAAACATAAAAGTTTAGTGTCTTTTTTGTTCGTGACAGACAGTTGACATCAGTATACTGTATTTTTTGTTCCTCTCACTGTTAGTCAATTTGAAATCACTTTAAACATTACTCGCAGTTCTGGTAATCATCTAGTTTGTATTGCTACGCTGAGATGCTCCTGGATGTGATATCTAGCAGCATTGTCAGAGTTCGCTTTCATTCCTAGGGTTTCTGATCGAATGGGGGCCTGGTTTTCACCAGAGCTACTATCAAGTTGAATTTGCTGATGAAGTGGAGATTCATGTTCCTTTATCATCATTGCAAATACACTACTCCCCTCACTTCTCCATTCTGTGCCTCATTGTGGAAGTTAATACCTTAAACCCGAAAGGCGTCTCTGCAAAATTATTTATTTCACACTTCATATTTTTATAGTTAAGAAAGAGGAAAGTTTTGCATCTTAAAATGATGCGTCAGTTGTGGAGAAGATACATTTAAAAGAGGCAAAACTAATATTTCAATTTCTTTAAGATTATGAGAAATTAATTATTTTTGAAAACTTTAACAATGTTTATCATTAAGAGAAAATAAAATATTAACTGTCACACACAAAAAAAATGATGCGTGTGTGTATGTGCGTGTGTGTATGCTAGGTTACTTCAGTTGTGTCTGACTCTTTGCGACCCTGTGAACTGTAGCCCAGTGGAGCTGAGAGGGCAGTCTGGCTTCCCTGACTCAGGAAAACCAAGATGAGGGTCAGGACACACATCATTGAGCCAGCAGGAGCATCACATGGGAGACATGAAAACAAGGCAGAGGAAATAGTGGTGACGAGCAAATAGTGATGAACTTTGCTATTTTCTTCTTTCTTAAAATCTAAGGAGAGTTTTCAAAATAAGCATTAGCTATGGTTACTTAAAACCTTATCTCAATGACATACAGGTGAACTACAGTAAAAGAAGAGAAAATTCTTCTTTTCTTTGATCGTAGGGATAAGAAAATAGAAAATAAAATAGGTTAAATGTTTTTGAGTTAAAAAAATGTCCAACTATAACATAATTATAAAAACTCAAGGATGCAAGAAAAATGTGAAGAGGAGGAAAAATAATTAGAACACCTTCTCCCCACCCACCATTGTTAATATTTTAGCATATTTTGTGCCATCTCTTTTGGGGTGCGTTTTTCTTTACCTGCTATCCCTCATGTATAATTTTGTATGGTGCTTTTCTGGCTTACCATTGAATCATAAGTATTTCTCATGGCATATGTTTATAAATACAATGTTTACTATTTGATGATCATGCCTTGACTGATCTCACTATGGATTCCTATAAATACTCAAATTGACATGTGTGTATATTTATAATCTTTGTAAATAAGAGATACGGTGAATATTTTGTCCATAAGCACTTGTCTACATTTTATATAATTCTCATTTAATGAATTTCTAGACCTGGAAATATAAGATGGATAACAAGCAGATTTTAAGAAGGAAACTAAATATTAGGAACATTTAAAGGAGATGAAGGGCATTTCAAAAACTTTCCCTTTTAGCCTTTTGTCCTAGAGTCTTAAAGTGTACATTTTTCTTTACAGAAATTATTTTCCTTGCTATGACTTTGGAGACTTCTTGACTCATCTTTTTATGCAAATTGTGAAGTTAAGTTTCAAGTAAGACAGCACACAATATCTGGGTTAGAGTCACTGTACCATTTTCTTCTATTTCTGTTTCTTGCTAAACCTTCTAACTCAGGGCTGTATTTCCAATCTCTTTAAAATTTCCTAGAATTTCTCTTAAATGTCACTTATTTTAATAGCTTAGCAGTGGCATTGCTGCTTTCTGGCAGCGTCCTGATAGCGGCATCAAAGCAAAGAGCTAAAATTTTACTCACTTTGATTGATGAGCTCATTTTGTTACAGAGGACAAATTGGATTTTTTTAATACTGGTAATAAAAATTAATGTGTGATGTTGCTTTTCAAATGTTATTGGATCTCTGCCTTAATATGGGTTTCAGCATTAAAAGTGCTAACAGATAACTTGACCAGAAAGTTACCTCTTTCCCCTTTTATCTACCCTCAAATTAAAAGGTGCTTTCCTAATTTTTTCATCCCAGGATATTTATATGTGTATTACATCTGTATTGACTGAAATAGGGTTGAGGGCTGTGGAGAGAGCAGTGCGGTGAGATAATAATCTGTGTTTCAATTTTCCATCTAATTATGATGTCTATTTCTATTTTATTTTAGCACCTCCAAGATTTACGCGAACTCCCGTTGACCAGACAGGGGTCTCTGGCGGAGTTGCCTCCTTCATTTGCCAAGCTACAGGAGACCCAAGACCTAAAATTGTCTGGAACAAAAAAGGAAAGAAAGTCAGCAATCAGAGATTTGAGGTATTAGGTCCATTGTTCTGTTTCTCTGGGGGAAGAAGGTATCTGTTAGAGTTTTGATTTGTATGTTATTTGTTTTACTCTGATACAAGGTGTTATAATCACTGAGACGTGTCATTCTTAATGTTGTTTGGGATGGAAAAGTTCACTTTAAATGGCTCTGACGTTTTTTAAAAGAAATTTGATGGTTCATAAGACTGACTGTTGTCCTATTTGATCAGGGCTCAAATAGTGTCGTTAGCATCCATCTGAAACCTCATTTTCAGACTGCTTCCCCTTAAGATGGCAAGAGCAGTCTCCCATCCTCCCACATCCAAGACTAGAGGATGAGTGAGAACTTCCTCTGCTATTGGATCTTTCTGAGTTACATGTTCATCCCAGAACCAATCTTTGCGAACAGCTGGATGGTACAGGCTGACTAAGTTCATCAGAATCTCCCTCTGTTACTGGGAATGAAGTCAGTTCCATTCAACCCTGTGGTTTGACATGAAGGAGCAGTGTTTTCCTAAAGGGAATTCAAGTTCCTGTAATCTAGAAGGAGAATGGATTCTGGGCAGCAAGTTTAGTTATCCCCTATACTTCACACCTGTGTTTTAAAAGTAGCATGGACTAGAATGAGAACTTCTGCTCCAGTGTGTTTGTGTAAAGAAGTGCTCTAAAAAAACATACGCAAACAGGTTGATAGTTGATAAACCTGTTGAAGAAATCAGTTGCATTTACTCAAGAAAGCTCAGTGCGCTGAAGCTGGTAAAACATAAATCAGATATTGTTTCTGCGGGGTGTTTTGAAGGAGCCTTATGATATATAAATTTACTCATTCTGGAGGAGTAAAATAGGTGATAAGCTGCACAGAAGAAAATTAGAAGAAGCATACAACATCATGCCTGTAATCTATAGACTGGTTCTTACCGGGTACTGGAACCTCCAGCTAATACTTAATATAACATTCAGTTCCTCCTACATGAGTTTCTGGTCTACTTCATAGCCTAATTTACGTTTTGGCAAATTAAAGTTATTCCCAGTTAAAGGAAATGTAGCAGCTACAAAACTCAGAACATTGAGATTTTACTCATTTTTCAACGATTCTCACAGAGAAATAAATGGACCAAATGCATAAAGGGCCTAATTAATTACACCAGTAAAATTGAAATCTGGACTGTAATTTATAAATGATAATTTAAAATTATGTTAGAAGATCAAATTTATAATGAGTTAAACATAAAAGAATATCTTAATCTTTAAGAAATATTTCCTACATCAGATAGAAAAAGATGTGTATGTATATAACCTCTGGTGCACATAGACTTTTTAGTTTAAATTAAATTGAACTTTTTTGTCAAAGAGAATTTTGACATCAGGCTTGCTAGTAATGATGACTTCTTGACAAACTCTTGTAATAAAGATTAAATTATAATAATAAACATTTCAATGCACAGATTCTGCTCAGTACATAAGTCCTAAGGAGCATCATATAAACACATCCAGAAAAAATTAATCATTTTAACACCAAGCAGATACATCGAATAATAGCGAGTCTTGGGCTGTGAACCTTTAGTGTCTGTAACAGTATGTTGTCTTTTTTGGTTTCACTGGTTTCTGAAGCCCGTGAGAGTGTGAGTGCGGCTGATTTTGTTAGGTCTTCTGTCTCCACTGGCAAGCATAGCATCTGGCCGAGAGATGCTATAATCAATACCAGGTGTTAAATAGGATTTTCAAATTGGAAATTACAACATTAGCACCTAATGGGGTGCTAACATGGGGTATATAGTTTGTTTGTTGAACTGTTCAAGCCTAAGCCTAGGAAATAGTTCTGAAATATAATTATACAATGACAGGTAACAATGAATCAAAAGTTATTAAGAGATTAGATACTGAGTTCTCGTCACAAGGAGAAAATAATTATTTTCTTATATCTATATGAGATGATGGATGTTAACTAAACTTATTGTAGTAATCATATCACCATATATGTAAATCAAACTTTCATTCTATACACCTTAAACCTTATGAATGTCAGATATTTCTCAGTAAGACCAAAAAAATCAAAATCAAAATTAGTATTAAAAATGTTTAAACCCTTCTCTACATTAAGCCATGGGAATTCTCTCACTACACACACATGCGTGCGCGCACACACACGTATATATTAAATTATGGCATATTTGACAAAAAAAATTCAGTCTCAAAGTAACTTTGAAACTTTATTCTCCCAAGATGCATAGAGATTCATTCTAAAATGTGTGATATTTTTAATAGAGTTGAAACTAAATTCTGGTACATTGAGAAGTGGGACATTTGGCTATCTCTGTGAATTTAGAACATAAATGGAATGTGAAAAGGACTTGAAATGGATATATTTTAAAAACTTTCAATCCCTTTTCCCCCATATGTTGACACTTACACACAAAATCTGGGATTGAGCATCTTGTAAATATATTTACACGGCATTCTTTATTCACAGTTTAAGCACATGGATGTATTATTCATAGGGAAATGGAAAAAAAAACAGAATCTCAGTGAACAGATGAAAAAAAAATCATAGAGAAAAGTATAGGGCTATGGTTTTGTGTACATATTTATCAGTATCTTCATATTATCATATCCTTATCAATATCATCATCATATCCTCAATATCAGTGTCATCATCATCTTTAAAATGTACGACTTGAATTTGGTGACAAATACCTAAGATTTCTTAACTGTTTCAGAGTACAGTCCATAATGATAGTGAATTCAGGCTTACTGTTTAGAACATTAATTTTCTGCCTGCTGAAGCAAGCCTCCATTTTACAGCAAGAATGCCCTAAAAATGCAGAAAATGCTAAGCTAGAACAAATACTGGAATGATTTATTGCAAAATTAATGCATGCCATCAGTCTCTTGGTCTGTGAAAGACATCTCATTGGCTGCCTAAGTACTAGATTTATGCAGTTTCTCTTCATGGTTCGCTCATCTATACTGTTTAGGACGAGCCATTTTAAAGCAGAAGAGCTATCAGTGGTGGTATGCATTATCTCTTCACCTTACATTTCAGTTACTGAATGGATCTGCATGTGCATTTGTACTATCAGAGTCAGAATAATTTAAGAAGCTTACCCATCACAGCAGCA
Source organism: Aepyceros melampus (assembly GCA_006408695.1). Classification (NCBI taxonomy): domain Eukaryota; kingdom Metazoa; phylum Chordata; class Mammalia; order Artiodactyla; family Bovidae; genus Aepyceros; species Aepyceros melampus. The sequence continues at coordinate 303,869 of SJXQ01004821.1, read as the reverse complement.
TGTTTCTTGCAAAATTAATACCAGGATCACAATGCCCTAGATACACATACTGGACTATTTTCATGAGTAAACCCTGGATGGTTTTTTGTAGTGACAAGAAATTTACATTTTTTGCATATGTAGTTTCATGTCTTCCATTGTTCAGTGTAGGATTCATTACATTAGACCAATTATTCTGTTTCATTAGTGTATCAAAATGTAGTCACAAAATGCTTCTGAGTTTATTGTGAGCCTAATGGCTGATCCGCCACTGCATTAGGAGGTTTAACTGAGACGTAGATGATAGTAACAACACCTGTGACAGCTATTGTTTCCTCTAATAGGTAATAGAGTTTGACGATGGATCTGGATCAGTTCTCAGAATACAGCCCTTACGGACTCCACGTGACGAGGCCATTTATGAATGTGTGGCCTCGAATAATGTGGGAGAAATAAGTGTGTCCACCAGACTCACAGTTTTACGTGGTAAGTATTAAAGTACAAAGCTGCTGCTTGTGTCACTGTTGAAATTCTGAACCCCAAGTATTTTGTAGGATCATTGAAAAGACTAGCATTGTCATGTCACTTAATTGGGAAATACATGGAAGTCAAATACTTGTTAGGATCAAACTTTATTAAATAGACAGTGGGTACTTTCTCTCAAAAGACTTAAAAACTGCTAGTCAGGGAGAGGAAAAAAAAATTAGAGAAGTACTGATTTCAAATGTCAGATACCATTTTGGTTATTGGTAAAGAATCTCTAAAGCAAGCAGATTTGCCTGTTAACTTCACTCCTGTGTGGATTTTTCATATATTGGTCAGCAACTACTTTTGCAAATTATCAAACTGACATTGATGCTTATAAAATTAAAGGGATATCTTCTACCTAAAGATGATTGACATTAATGAGAAGAATCATGAATGACAAATATACCTTTCTTATATCAAAAAACTAGTTTTCTTTATGATTTTATATTTCTTGAACTAATACCTGTTGGTGCAAAGGGATTGGAAACAGTGTATATACCTTCTGTGTTTCTGGCTATATGGCTTATGCAGTTGTCCAAAGCATGGGATGATTTGCCAGCTCTTTAGTACAGGGTGTCTGCTTTCAAGACTTCCTTTTTAGAATGGCAGTGCTAAAGAAGAAAGGCTAGTGATGAATAATATTCTGTTGATAAAACACATATAATCTGGTCTTCTGAGTAGAGATAAGGACATAGCCTAATGGGGTTTCAGCCATAGTTGATATTTCTAGATGAACTCTACTGTGCCTTTGTTTCTTCCTTTCTCATACAAACCTGCATTTGTTCATTTGTTTCCTTTGTATTGCTTTGAAATTCACTTTGTGTGATTCCACAATTTAGGAGAATAGCCTTCAGATGAGAATTAGAAAGAAGAGACCATAATTAAATAATCTTAGAGAAATATATATAGATTAAGAACATTTCTCCTCCATTCTGTCTCCCCCAGCTTTGAGAGAGATATTTTCTCTGTATGCTTAATAAAACCAAAAAACATTTCTTTTAAGATCTACTTAGTACCAGAATTAATCAATCTGAGAAGCCTAGAAAAGAAGATTTAGGTATACATCCTAAAATGTTTTTTAAGTAATAGGAACATCTTACTAAGCCTTAGGGGAATATTGACCAAGTAGATAAAGATCTTTGAATTTTGTATAATAGAATGCTACTTAAAAACAAGCAAGTCAGGTGTGAGGTACATTTCTTGTCATTATGACAAGCTATGTTCAATATAGAATGTTCTCTGTTCCTCTATAAACACACAGAGATGTTGATAAAATATTTGAAAATAAAATTAAATGCATGGTTAGGCTTATAAACAAGAAAGGTATTTCCCGGTACTGAAAACAAAGAGAGAACCTCCAGATAAAAGACAATTTGTAGTCTTACAAACCAAGATAATAGTGAAATGGACTATTTGATACAGGGCTGGTGATTTAACTCTCCAATATGACACAGCTCTATATTAAATAGGATGGCGGGAAGAGGAGCTAGATCAGTTTTCTGTATAAGATAAGAATTCTAGCACTATTTCTGTAGTACAATACTTAGAACTCAGAAGCTAATGAAAAAGCTGGTTGGAAACAGTGAATCCCATGGAGTGTGGTGCATGCAACCACGTAAGGATCCACCCCATTAGAGACGCCACCACAGTCCAGGACAGACAACCCCAGATAGGTCAGTTATTCACAGATGGGCTCATTGGTATCCATTCTAATAGAACATGAATGCCAGTTTCAACACACGAGAGCCAGGAAGCCCAATTGGTGAGAGTAGAAGTTATAGTCTGTGAAGTGTAGATAATTGAACTCTATGAATGGATTCTAAAAGAAATGAATTTTGAATATTTGTAAGGGTAAAGAAAAGAGTAAAATCTGTTAGGTAAAATAAGACATTAGGGAAAAAAGAGCAGTTAGGAGAGGCTATGTTATGGAGTTGAAAGGAATCTTGAAGACTCTTGTTTATATGTACTGTCATATGGACTAACACGCATATGTGCACACACTTGTGTATGTTCACATAAACTTAGAGGAAAGGTCCAAAGACTGTTGAGTAATTTGGGAGGAATATTCATATGGGGAGTAAAACCAGATTGATTTCTTGGTCTTTAAAAATTTTAATCTTCTCTTATTCACGTGGTTCATAACTAGTGCTATCATGTAGAAAATGTGTTATGAAGATGCAATCAAGTAAAGTTTATTAGAAACTTTTCTGCATGTTTTCACCTTCTGAGTTTCCTGAACAAATCCCTTAAAAGGAAGCAAGGACAGTTGTTTGGTTTGACCTAATCTTTATGTGTTTGATGAAGACGTTAATAAGAAATTGGAGGAAACTATCACTTGACATAGACCTGCACATGGATTTATATTGTCCTTCCTTCCAGCTGACTATAGAGTCCTCCCATCGCATCTGCTTTTATCCTTTTTAGCTCCCCGTAAAGCAAATACATTTGAAATTTTAATTTGATCTTAGCTTTCTATGTGAATATCTGTCATATATAAGTACATTTGTATGAAAAATTATGACTCTAGTAAAGTACTTAAACCTTATTTTTTAAAGATTATTTTTAGCAATTTGGAAATGTTTCATGAGAAAGACTCAAAGATATTTTGGATATTGAAAAAGTAGTCTAAACATAACCTTAAAATAGAATATTTTCATGTATCCTTACAGGATGAAATAAGTGGGCTTGGGAAGACCTTTGTTTCTTAGAGTTTCCTGTTTGTTTAAAATTTCTAAATAACTATTGGTAATCTTATTAGTAATAGTCTTTAAAAATATTCCAGTTGGTAAACTGCATTTCTAGATTATGAATGTTGTAAACAGTTAACTAGATGAACATGAGGAGTTTTACTCTATAGTTGATGGGCACTATGCCCATTTTAAGTTCACTTTCCCTTGAAAATCACGTTGGCAGATACCCAAGCTCTCTGCTCTGCAGTGGCTGGAAACTGCTTTGCACTTTTTATCCACTGCCCCTTATCTGATGCCCATTTTGTCCACATGGGTCATTTACTTTTTACCCGCTTTGCTGACAGTGCCAAAAATGTGCCAGCTGTCGTGATGGGTTTTGTCTAAGTGGACTGGATGGAGAACACTAATTTATTTCACACAGGCCACTGGAGGACCTGATTAATTGGAGATTTAGTCATCTGACCTGTGCAACTAATGCAGAAGACACTGAAATAATACTCTGACCGCTCATGTGTATCGAAGGGAGTATTTCAGGGAAAACTTGCCCTGTGTAACTCATTTCAAATTACCCTCATGCTGAAAAACTGTTTTAATAAGGAAGGATAACTTCAAACTCGGGCAGAACATGCCCCCCTGGAATGAGATGTTTGAGCTACTACCATTTATATGGGTAGACTGCAGTTCATAGAAGAAGTAGTGAATGTGGTGTTTATAGAATCCAGGTCATTTATTGATTTATTTTGGTTGCCTTGCCTGTGGATACATAGGCAAATACCATCTCCCTAGCTCTGTAGCACTTTAGGAGGCTGAGTGTAGCTGTCATACATGTTTCTATCCTATGCAGAACTTTAAGTGGAGGCCTCACATCTCACTGAGGTTATTAAGAGCCAAGCCTTGCCTAATGTGGAATTCTGCTGAGGACTTTGGATTTGATATTAGACTTCCAGTGAAGGGCAAAGTATAGGACCAGAGAAGGTGTTTTAAGAAGAGTGATTATCATCCAGATGAAATTGGTTCTTTCTGAACTTTAGTTCACGGGCCACCATTTCTTCCTGCCCAAAGATATCAAGGGGCTGCTAAGTCACTTCAGTCGTGTCCGACTCTGTGTGACCCCATAGGCGGCAGCCCACCAGGCTCCCCCGTCCCTGGGATTCTCGAGGCAAGAACACTGGAGTGGGTTGCCATTTCCTTCTCCAATGCATGACAGTGAGAAGTGAAAGTGAAGTCGCTCAGTCTTGTCCGACTCTTAGCGACCCCATGGACTGCAGCCTACCAGGCTCCTCCGTCCATGGGATTTTCCAGGCAAGAGTACTGGAGTGGGGTGCCGTTGCCTTCTCCGGATATCAAGGGGAAAGCTTGTAAATTTAGGTAGTGATAACCAGAGATGAAAATGTTCTTTCAGGTACATCTTATCAGCCACTGGTCAGGGAAAATGAGTTATCACCATCCATAGACTTTTCTTTCCTGTAAGAATCCAATATCATTTGCCTGTTTTAGGCAAGTATAAAGACATCAAGAATCCATTTTTTCTTACTCACATAGCTCCCCTTCTCTAAGAGAAAGTTCTAGAAAAATTTAGTCAACTCTCTGTGACTAAATATCATGTTAGTTGAATTTAGATTTTTTTTAAATGTGGTAATCCTAAAATGCACATTTTATCATCCAACGCTTCATATACTATGTCATTTTTCTAAATGTAGTGGATTACTTTCTGAGACTTGCCCATTTTGAAATAGTTCAGTTCAGTTCAGTTCAGTTGTTCAGTCATGTCCGACTCTTTGCGACCCCATGAATCGCAGCACGCCAGGCCTCCCTGTCCATCACCAACTCCCGGAGTTCACTCAGACTCACGTCCATTGAGTCCGTGATGCCCTCCAGCCATCTCATCCTCAGTTGTCCCCTTCTCCTCCTGCCCCCAATCCCTCCCAGCATCAGAGTCTTTTCCAATGAGTCAACTCTTCGCATAAGGTGCCCAAAGTACTGGAGCTTCAGCTTTAGCATCATTCCTTCCAAAGAAATCCCAGGGCTGATCTCCTTCAGTACTTGAATAGTACTGCTCCTCAAACCACCACCAGCACTACCATAACCTAACAGTACGTGTGTGCTCTGTCCTGTCCAACTCTGCAGCCCCCTGGTCTGTGGCCTGCCAGGCTTCTCTGCCCGTGGGATTTCCCAGGCAAGAGTACTGGAGTGGGTTGCCATTTCTCACTCCAGGGTATCTTCCCAACCCAAGGATCGAACCTGAGTCTCTTGCATCTCCTGCATTGGCAGGTGGATTCTTTACCCCTGCACCACCTGGGAAGCCCCACAACAAAACAGGGCGTGATATACAAGATTGTTACTACTAGCTTGTCCCGAGATCACACACTAAGTAAAATTATTGTCTACAAAAAGTTAGCTGACAAAATATGAGACTATTGAGTTGCTTAGTTTTACAGACATGTTTTAGGAATTGACACTTAATTTGAGGATCTACTCCATGTTAGTGCATCATAGTTTATGAATGATCACCGTCAAAGCATAAGATAATACCCAAAGTCCCCAAGTTCAGGTCTCAAATAATTTGAGTCCCAACTCCGGCTCTGTCCCCGAATTTCTGTGACATCTTGGTATTAACCTTCCTGAACTTGTGCTCATTTATTTGTCTTGATGTCATGTGCATGGGGGAGGCACTGAATTGGTGATCTCTCAGATCTCTGCTCTCTGGCTTTCTATGTTTCAGTGACATCCCTTTTGCAGCAAGTCAGTTCTTGTAAGATGGCAAAAATACGCTCCCTGAAGGTGACTGTTACTGATATAGTAAAACACACAGCTAGCATTTGGGTGAGACAGAAAAGGCATTTCATTGGGAAATGGAGAGAAATGTTTGCATAATATGTCTGTTTCAAAAAATGTAAGCCATTATAGCAGTTAAAAAAAAAAAAAACAGCTTTACCATCTTTCAGGGAGAAGGCAGTCGACTCTCTCTGCCATTGTTATACTACCCTGTGATCAGAATTAGCATGTTCATTACAGTTTCATTTTATTAATGCCTCTTTTTGAAGATGAACACAGTTGTCCCCGCTGTGAAATGGTACTTTGCCGTTTATGTTATAAAGTGGTCTCGGCTGGGGATCCAGGCTAGGAACATTAAAGAACAAAGCACAGCTGCTTGACTGTCACACAAAAAGATTTTTATGAAAGACTGAAACTAAAGGAAGGATGGCCAACACAGAACAAACTTGCTGACAATTATGGTACCAAGTGAAGATTATTTGGAAAGGTTTATAAAATAGTTTTTTACTTGGAATAAGTTGATACAACATTATAAAGCCTTCCTGACTACTATATTTCCTGGCTGAAAAGAGGTACAGAGCCATATAAGTAAACAGAAACTTCTGACTTTCAGGAGCACTTACAAATAGCTGTTCTTTACGTATCAGTATGTATCAGTGTTGACAAAGGCAGGAGCCCACAGGCACGGCTCCATGGAGACTCCAGGACCGAGAGACACTAAACCGGATAATATCCTGGAGAAAGTGCGTGTGTGAGCTGAAGATGAAGATACTCATGTTTCCTTGTGATCCATCTTTTATGGATCTTCCTGTTGGAGATGCATGTTGCTTTATTTTAATCATTAGCATTTGTTTTCCCCTGTCGGGCTTATGTCTTGAAAGGTCTCAGAGAGAATGGGTGCACTTGTGAGTTGTTGCATTTATGTGAGAGCATGTTTATGCTTTTGGCTTCATATTATATTATTTAAGATAATTTAAAAATGATTATTGAGTCATATGAGCATTTACTGTTGATTGGTTGGTTGATGGAGATGTGGAAATGTCGAGTTGGAAGGGAGTTTGGTGAATTGAAGAGAATCACTTACGTTTGATGGAATAAATCAACATCTAGAGAGTTTGAAATGATTTTTTTCTTGTCAGACAGCTAAGATTTCCTTTGACTTTTACCCAGTCAGATTCCACCCCTTCAGATATTCCCTTTTGAGATATAAGAAGACAGTTCACTTTGTCCAGGAAGAACTGTGTTCTTCCAGCTTACCAATCACCGACAAACAGATATGAATGCAAATAGTGCTGAACATTCTCTGGATGTGTGAATGGGGAAACTCCACTTTGATGATGCATCATGGGGAGGAGGTCTCTGAGTTGGGGCTTGAAACCTATGTAGGATTTTATCAGGAAGAGCTAGTATGAGAGGCTTTTAGGGATAAAGTTTCATGAGCATTCTTGCATACATAAGAAATTTCTAAATATTTGATGGTGGTTGTGGGTGGTATATTAGGGTTCTCCAGAGGAACAGAACCAATGTTAAGTGTATGCATATTTATACTTATTTTGTTTATATATGTAAAGAGATTTATTATATTGCATTGGCTCATACTATTAAGGAGGCTGGAGAAGGAAATGCTAACCCACTTCAGTATTCTTGCCTGAAGAATCCCTCAGAGGAGCCTGGCTGGGTACAGTCCATAGGGTCTCACAGAGTCAGATACAACTGAGTGACTGAACAACATTACGGAGGTTGACAACTCCTGAGGTCTGCAGGTTGAGTCAACAAGCTGGAGGTCCAGGAAAGCTGATGGTATAGTTTGAATGCCAGCAGGCTTGCAACCCAGGAAGAGCTGATGTTTCCCATTTGAGACTGAAGGCAGGAATATGCCAGGATACCAGTTTGAAGGTTGTTAGGTAGAAATTCTCTTATGTGGGAGAGGGTCATTGTTCTTGTTCTGTTCAGACATTCAACTGATTGGATGAGGTCCACTCACATTAGGCAAGCCAATCTGCTTTACTGGGTCTTTTGATTTAAATGTTAATCTTATCGCAAAACACTCATATGGTAACACCCAAAATAAGACTTAACAAAATGTCTGGGCGCCTTATGGCTCACTCAAGTTGATACATGAAATTAACCATCACAGGTCAGTATAAACAATAGTAGCTATAACTAGTGTAGAAGTTAAAAGGGCAGTAGTAGAAGAAAATGAGACTGGAACATACTTCATTGGCCAAAGAGATTAAGCTACAAAAGTGAGAAATCATGTGACTAAGTTAATATAAGATCATCTCTACATGAGTTGAAATTTACAGAGGTTTACTAAAATGCTTAAAGTAGCATACCAACAATTCATGTTCCTTTATACACAATTGGTGTTTAAATCAGTACTTTAAGTCTGAATATTTGGTTGTCTTTCACTGATAAAATTTGAACAATTTTTAAAAATTCAATTTTCTGGTTTTCAAAATTAGTTTTATTTTAAGCTACTAATTAAGATGTAGTCTTCAGAGTTGTGCATGCATAATTTATTGGGATTTAGGGCATAGATATAGCAAATGCCTCATCTAGGATTTAATTATCAAAATCCTAATTATGTATCTCCTTAGAACAGCAAGTAGCTTATTTTATCTTATTAAAAAAAACAATGACTTGTGAATTAATGCCACATTAAACACAAATATGATGACATACATTCAAATGTTCTTAATATATTTTATTAAAGATAGTAAGAAAATTTGAAGACTGTCTTATCTGTGATTTTTCTAAATGACCTTGTGTTTTAATTTATATCTCAAAATCTTCCATGCTTTTATTTTTGTAACTTTAACATTTATTCTTGATTTTTAATGTTTATAGTTGTATTGAATATGCATATATTGTTTTTGCCCAGTGGATTTTTTTTAACTAATAGATTTTGACCACATTATTGCATATTAAATTTTTTTTTCTCACATGCCTGATGATATGTATGTGTTCAGGTAATAAAATTTGATCTCATTTTCAGTTTTTCTAGAAGAGATCCTATATTTTTCAGAATGTAACACCAAAAGAGTTTAAAAGAGTGAAATTGCATCATGACTGAGACTAGAAAATAAGTAATACAGTTTTCAGATATTTTCTATACTTCTAAGTTGATATTAATACTTCTTTTTGTATATTTGTTTAATTCCATGGGCAACCACAGATGGATCATTTATCAGACAACCAGAATATTAAATATGGTAGAAAAGTATTAGCTCATAAAAACTTGATAGCTTTTAGTATATGTGATTATTATTTATCAATACTTATACTTTGTATAGTTAAACTAAAGACTCTGCTTGGGAAATATGTGTGTATACATATACACACACACACATTTATATAATATATATATATTGTACATGGTATATAATGTGGTGTGTGTCTGACCTATTTGCTTTGTAGCACTTTGCACTATATGAAATTATATTCTTTCTTTTTTTAAATTAATTTTTATTTTTTAGTTTGTTTTGCTTTACAATACTGTATTCATTTTGCTATACATCGACATGAATCAGCCACAAGTGTACATGAACTCCCAATCCCGACCCCCACCTCCCCCCTCCTGCCCCACACCCTCTCTCTGGATTATCCCCGTGCATCAGTCCCAAGCATCCTGCATCCCGCATCGAACCTAGACCGGCGATTCGTTTCACTTAGGGTATCATACATGTTACACTGCCACTCTCCCAAATCATCCCACCCTCTCCCTCTCCCACAGAGTCCAAAGGCTGTTCTCTACGTCTGTGTCTCTTTTGCTGTCTTGCGTACAGGGTTATCATTTTCATTGAAACTTGCCTTTTATGTGCCCCTCTTCCCTTTGCATTGTAGCTCCGTTATATTTTTCTCTGGCCTAGAAATGTTCCTAGCATTTACTGGGCATTCAACAGATATTTGTGGAATGAATGTATGCTATAAAGAAGGATATATTAATATGGTTATATAAATACATGCGATGTAGTAAGACACCATTTGGGCAGGAATTAATCTCACTTTACATATAATGGACAGAAGTGATCATCATTTCATTAGTCATTATAAGATGGCGAGTGTGATTGAGAACCAGAAAACCAAGACAAACGGAATACACACTACAAAGAGAAAGAGTGAAATAGAGGGATTCACAATGAAAAGAGAATTATTTTCATAGGGTAGAAAGACATGGGTTTGTATCAGCAGTCCACTGTTTCTGACCGTATGGGTTTAGACATATTACTTATGGCTAAACTTGAAGCTCCTCATCTGTAGAGTGGAGGATGATCCTAACTACCTTTAAGGGTTATTTTTAGAAATTAATCTCAGATATGAGTAGAACATTTGGTACAGTGACTCAGATACAAAAATTGCTTCCTTCTCTGTTATCCCTCGAAGCTGAACTCTTTGCTTTGGCCCTCTTATCCACTGCTGAATCCTCAGCATCTAGAATAGTCCCTGGCTATGGTGATGGACAGGGAGGCCTGGTGTGCTGCGATTCATGGGGTCGCAAAGAGTTGGACACAACTGAGCAACTGAACTGAACTGATGACGATGGCAGAGAGGATAGGGTTGACAATTCTGGAAATGAGGTTTTTGGTACCTTATACAACATTGCTTAGCCCAAAGGCCTGAACATCAGCTTCCCACATGGACATAAGCTACTATAAGATGCTGAAAAATATATATGCATTACCAAGTTATTTGGAACAATTGAAGATTGTGTATTGGTACAATGTTCTCTAATATGCAACACCTAAGAATTTGAACTTCTCTCTTTTCCCCTCATACATTTCTGCTTAATTTTGCATTAACACACATCTTCATAGTCTTCAGAATTCTTGAAGGTTGGGACCCAGCAGTCAATTGCTTGGACTACCTAGGTCAAACTAGAGTCATACTTGAAACAGGATTTCTGTTTCGTTATATCTGGATTATGGCAGGTCACAGAATAGACTAAAATTATTAATTTCTTTAACAATTATGAAAATGAAGCATCATTAGTTACACATTTTAGAAGCAAGAAAATCATACATCATTTCAACATTTAAAGAGGTAATAGAAAATAATTTTTTCCCTTCTAATTGTATTTGCTAATACCTTTTTTCTAAGAAGTGATAAAAGTTGTGGTTACAGGTTCAGGTTCTACCAAAAGACTTCTGAGTTCAGACCCTGACTCCACTATTTGCCCTGTGGTTTTGCTCACATTTCTCTTAAGCTTCAGCTCCTTTATCAAGTAGAGATAATAAGACCTAGTACCTAAACTTGAGAGGGTAATTCTAGGAGATGATCCACATAAAGCTTTTAGCAAAGTGCCAGGTATTCAGTTAACGTAAGTCTTTGTGGAGGATATGATTCGTCTCACCAATGATTACTACTGGTAATGCTATAGGTATCTATAATTAAATTAAAGAGCCTACCCTATTAGTAAAGTAGAATTTTCTGGCACAGGCAAAACCTTCTCTGTAAGGCTAGAAAAACACATACTTTATAGTCATTAAGCTGCTTTGGTCCAGATGCATGCGCCACCAATTCGCTGTTGTGGTTCCACAAAATATTGAGTTGACCAAAAGGTTCGTTTGGGTTTTTCTGTAAGATCTTACAGAATATTTAGTGTTTAAAATTTGAATGTTTTCTTGACATAAGTGATTGGGAGTGTACTTAAGAGAACATGGGAGGACACTTTTCTTTTATCCTAAACAGTTTTCTCTCCATACTTAGCCTAGAAGTGTCATATAAGCAGGAGTTTGTTCTGCTCAAGATTGAGCACCCAGCATAATGTTTGACATGCTGTAAGTTTTCAGTAAATATTTGTTGATTGAGTGAGCAAATGACAAGTCTGACAAAGGTGTTTCTGAATATTTTTTCTTTCAGAGCTACTTCATTTAAGGTTTTTTTTTTAAGAATCAGAAACAACAGTGTATATTGCTTCCACATCTAGGATAAGCACACAGTTGCTGAGAAGCCATTTATATTAATTCATGAATATTTTCATTTGATAATATGTTCTCTGTATGCCAGAGATTGTGCCAAATGTTGGGAATATAAAGATGGAAGAGACATTATCACCACCTGCCTTCAAGAAAGCTATAGTCTCTGCTTGACTAGAAACTGTAATTTTGGTTAAAATGACAAGGCAGTTATATACTGTAGTTGGAGATAATGAAGTCTATTTTTAGAGGTGTGCTCACAGTAATTCAGCTTATATCTTTCTAAGTTAGTACTTGCATGAGAACTAATGTCTCCTTGAGTATTCCATCACTATGACAGTAAAGTCTTGAAACATAAAATGTGTTTGACATATGAAGCCTCAACTGACAGAAAAATTAAACTTGCCTTTTTTTCCTGATGAGTAAAATTGTTCTGAGGAAAAATTTTATTGTGGAAAGATTTCAGACATACTTTGCTTGGGTTTTGAGAAAATTGGTGCAATAAAAAACTTAAATAATTAGCTTGAAAGTAATATTCCCATTTGTTTTTCTCCCAACTAATAGTAAGAGGAGTTTTTATTACTGCACTATTTATATGACTGCTTTTTGCTCTGTGTTGAGATGACAAAGAATACCTAAATAGGAAATGATTTTAACACGTGCTAATAAAATACCTGAAAGCATCATCTTCCTCAGAAAACTTCCTTCAACAAAATTGATTTTCATAATAAGATATTTATGTATTGAAAATGGAAGTTTAAGTGTTTTTACCCATGAGGAAAATCCATTAGCGTATACTTCAAAGTAGGAACATCCTTAGACATGTTACTTCCTAAGGCCTAACAGCTTGGATTAGAGCCCTGAACCCTTTAGAACCTTCTGTTTACACTTGAGTCTTATGAATGTCATTATATCTTATGATGGTAGATACGAATTTCCAGGTATTGCCAAGCCTGTTATAAACTGACATCAAGTACCACAGCTGACTTACTGGGGATCCCATTAATCTTTGTTGAAGATGTATTAATAAAGTTAACACTTTTCCACTCACCAGCACATAGAGTTCTCTCATCTCAGCTTATCAAGAGATAAATCATTGCCAAGGAGGAAGAGTTCACCTGTACCTAAATTATTCTTTATGGTAATTTACCATAAACTGACTATAAAGAGCCATGGAGAACATTAAATGTTGCCCAGTAAGACTAGGGTTTGGCTAGTCTTGACTTAATTTCCTATCAACATGTTTATGATATGACTATGCTAGCTTAAAAACAAACAAGAAAAATGTTGATATAATGTGTTTTAAAGAAGCCTGGCCAGCTGCATGCAAACAGCGTTTATTAAGCCTAGAGGCCCTCTTTCTTGGGTCTTCCAGGAATGACTGTTTGGTCAAGGGCCCTCCCCAAACCGTCACTGTGTTCTGGTGCCAGAAAACCTCTGTGGAAATGGTGGAGGGAAGGCAGCTGATGTGGACTTGAGGTAGGAACATAGATTCACCCTAGAGCCAAAGAGGCTTCACTGCCAAGTGCTCACTTGCATGGTTCCTACCAAAGCCCCTGAGTTTTTCTGTAAAATGAATATTTACAGGATCTTCAGATTTCTTTTCTCTCTGAGCAGACATCACAGAACCTACATGTTCATGTTTTACAGACAACTGGAAAAGCAAAATAATAAAAATAATGAAAGAGAGAAATTCCTGCGCAGTTAAGAATCACCAAACCTGCAGCTCAGCCTGGGGGATGGGTAAAGCCCTCTGTGGGCTTCCTGTGTGGCACAGTGGTAAAGAATCCACCTGCCAATGCAGGAGAGGCAGGAGGTGTGGATTTGATCCCTGGGCCTGGAATATCCCCTGGAGGAGGACATGGCAACCCACTCTAATATTCTTGCCTAAAGATTCCTCATGGGCAGTGCAGCCTGACAGGCTACAGTCTGTGGGGTCACAAAGAGTCAGATAGGACTGAGCACTGACGAAGGAGCACCTCCTCTCTCTGAGAGCCTGAGAGATCTGCAGCCCTGAAAGACAAGGCGACTCAGTGCTTGACTCACTTACTAGGAGAAGATCTATCTGTGCCGTGGAGGATCTACAGATTCACAGGAGTCAGAGTTTAGAATTTGCTTGACCAAAATGTCATGACTATTAAAGGAGGCTGATTACCAAGTGCTCTGAGGACAAATCCTCTGCTGTATTCACTACTTCGTGTTGCCTCTGATGCTGTGCTGCAGAGGGCACAGTTGGGTATAAAGTGACATGGGGAGTAACAGGGATTGATGTTTTGGATCCCAAGTACAAGAATGGGACTGTGTAAACAAAATTGCTTAATGGCAGCAAGCAGGACCACTGGGTTGATAGTTTAGGGGGGATTTTGTCATCAACCTTGAGTTCTCTTATCAGGGGTATAAAAAGAGCTGTGCATGCATTAAAGCATTGGATAACATGGATATAAAAGTGTTTACGTTAAGCAAGACTTAGGAATCTCCCAAAAGCTCACTACAAGGGTTCTTCCCAAATGTTTCTCTGATGCAACCCCAGGAAGAGAGAAGGTCAGTGCTAGCATTTTAGTCATGTTGGAACTGAGTTGGGTTAGTGTTTATGACCCTGTGACTTTCTCTTTCAAACCTCTGTCCCAGGGAGATTACCAGCACCCCTCACCCTCAATCTGATAATCGAACAAGAAAATAGTTCTCCTTTATGAAGAAAATTGTTCAGAGAATCTTTGATCACAATTCAGGATTTTGTACACAGTATATTTCTATGAAAATGAACAGTCTAGAGTCCGGTTTGTTCTTTTGGAATGTTGTTCATTACTAAAATTGCTGAGTTAATTGGAAAGAACCAAAGCCTTTATATATTTGGTCTTTATTTAGTCTTTATCAGGGAATTAGGGGCATGATAATCTCTTTTTCAGAGCTCAGATATCTTATTTTGGGAACATATCCCTTTGCTGTACTCCACAGAGGGTCGTGGTGTGAGGCAAGTATTTGTTCATTGTCTGTCTTAAATAGCAGTTGGTGGAAGCTTATGGTTAGGTCTTATTGTTGAGGAGGTGATTTTAAATTCTTATTTTAGGTAAAAGAATCTGCAATTTAAGACTGCAGAAAGCAGCAGTGAGAAGATCCTAACAGTTCTACTCAGTTGGACACTTCTTCATTACACTGACAGTTTAATTGGGTGTAAAAAGAATGGCAATTTAAAATCAAGAGCTTTAAGTGGGATAACCTACCAGTTTCAGAGTTAGTATTTAAAAAAAAATCAGCAAGACTCAAAGACAGCACATCTTTAGTTCTCTGGTTAATTACTTCCTATTGAGTATGTTCTGTGCTAAAACTGCCCTATCAGATGTGCCTTTTAATGGCAACTTTTGCAAAAATAATCTGAAAATGAAGAGAAGAAATTGAATTGACCCTTTTATACATGTGGATAGATACACATAGAAATATCTGTTTTTATAAAAGTTCATTCCCTCAGTTTTATTATTTCAGTGTGTCCATGACTCTGCCTAATGTTCTAATTCGAAAGACTAAGATTTTTTTGGTCCTTTTAAACAGAAATGAATTTGGTATTACTTATCTCATGGGATAGGGGTTATGTTTGACTTATCCATCCATGCTTGTATCCCCAGCTTCTGTACAGGAGAGGTTACAATGTGTTCAAATATTTGTTAAAATACTATGTCAATAAATTTGACAATTTAGGATTGTCCAAGTGACATATCCAAGATTGACTTTAGCCTAGTAATCAAGACTAGAAGGAAATGACCTCCATATTTTAGGCTTTGTACATCCCTTTGATAAGAAGCCATTAGATGTTTCTCCAAAATAATACTTCTATTCCTTCTCCTGAGAAGTGTAAGCAATTTCAGTTGACTCTCAGCTCATGAGATGGGTGTACCAGAGATCAGCTCTTATCAGAGATATGAGTAGACATTTTCCTCCTTCTTTTCCCTTTTCCCAAATTTCCTCTCTATTCCTTCTTTCCAAAGGATTTTAGGTAAGTGTTACTCAGTTCAAATCAGTTCAGTCATGTCTGACTCTTTGGGACCCCATGGTCTGCAGCACTCCAGGCTTCCCTGTCCATCACCGACTCCCGGAACTTGCTCAGTCTCATGTCCATTGAGTCTGTGATGCCATCAGTTTGCATGATGCCTTTACTTTTCGTGACATCACATGACATGTATGCTTCATGAATTCTCAGATGAAAATTTCTCTTATAGAGACTTAAAAATATTTTAAAACTATAAAATAGAAATAGATTCACAGACATAGAGATTAGATTTGTCGTTGTTAAGGGGGAGATGTGGAGAGGGAGGGATGGACTGGGAATTGGGGATCAGTAGATGCAAACTATTGCATTTAAAATGAATAAAAAAGTAGGTCTGCTGTGTAGTGCAGGGAACTGTATCCAGTCTTCTGGGATAAATTATAATGGAAGAGTATATTTTAAAAAAGATATGTGTGTTCATTTTAGATAAAAGTTATAGAGACTATGGTTGTGCTCATGTGGGTGTTTGAAAAATGTCATTTTATACACTGATTGTCCCCAGTTAGACTGTTACCAGCTAAATTATTTCTAAATAAGGGATTGACTGTGTCTGTGCCGTCACAGTTCTGGATGAGTTTCGGATTAGCTGGTGAAGACAGTCTTGGCAATATAGAAGACATAATTACTCCGGAAAGATTCATAGCGCATCAAAATTGTTAGTAGGTTTAGCCAGAGTATTCAGAGCTCATAGTTCTAAGAATTAAACTGCCCAGACTCTCTCTAATAACATCAATAGTCTTTTATCTTGCACTTGAAAACTGGTTTTGGGTAGGAGGTATCCTTTGAAAAGAGGGTATTTTTACTTGAGAACATCAACCTTATGATTTAAGTTGTATATGTGACAGAATCAGTCCACAGTCTTTTTTGATAAGAAATTATAAATTCTTCTCACATTTGCTGTCATTAATAATTCCATTAACTGTAATATTTCATCTGTTTATCATTCTTTTTTCAGTCTTCCATAGAATCTGAAGTAGAGGATCGCTGTGTTCAATTTTGAGATGCTCCATTCTTTAACACATTGGCTTTAAAATTCTGTGAAGATATGGTTGCTAGCAAACATGTAAGGCAAAGTATTAAATATTAAGTACAAAATGATGTCATTAAGACCACGTACTTGAATGAAATTAAAAAAATGGAATTTTGACCTAGCTCATCTACCAGGTCACACTTTGGAAAGTCTCCTGAGAGCGCAACACCCCTGTAGGTTTGAAGGGGGCAGTATTGTCTTTCTGGCAAGTTCCTTGGCCTATTGCAGTTCAGTTGATTTATAGTTGTCATCCAGTACCTTTGGAAGCCTTAATTTCTCACCTAATTAGAGTGTTCAGACATGATATTTGAAGGACAAAAAGGTTAATAATATGTGTCGCTACTAGATAAGTAATTTATTTTTATACCTTTGAAGTTGCTTGAGTAAATGTTCTTTATAAAATATTAAGATTATTATTCATGAATTTTCCTTTAAATTTTGGGGAGAATGTGTGAACAGCAGAAAATGAATTGTTTTAAATAGTATTCATTCATTCAAGATTATTTTCTTCATGGAAGTATGATCAAGACTGTGAATGTAGCACAGACTCCTAATATATATTGATATTTTATTGAAGCTGTAATGAGTATTGATTCCATAGTTGAAAACTATGGGCAAGTCTCTAGAATGAGATCAAGAAAGAAAAAAATCATTATTTCCCAATATAAACTAATTTATTATTTAAGGCAAGCATTTTCTTCTCAAATTGATTTCTTTTTGGATGTGAAATTAGTTTTTTCCTAACTTTAAATTACAATAAATTTGTTAAGTAGAAGACAGGAAAAGGCACTGAAAGTATATAGATGCCATGCTGGACTTTCTGTTTAGAAAATTCACTGAAGACAGTCTTGGTCTTATTAGATATCTTTACCCCTGAGGTTAGTCTGTTAAGCAGCATGGAATAATGCTTCTGAAAACATACGGACAAACTTTTAAAACTTAGGAGTGACTCTTTTTCTAAAACATCATGAAAGTCCATTGTCTACACCTAAGGGGGATAAATGAAATGAAAATAGGCCTAATTTGGACAGCTCCTTTTTCATGTTTAAATAGAAGTGATAGCTTTCGTTTGCAAAGTGAATGCACATGATTTTGCTTGAGGACTTAGTGTACTTACTGTGGCCTCCTTGAAAAATTTGAGCCATAAGGTTTAATTGCATGCTCATCAAGCAAACAGACTTGGAGGTATACTCTCTGAGCTGTGGGCTCCCACAGCTCCCATTAATGCTAATGGGAGTTACACGTGTGTGTTGAGGAGAGCATAATACAGCCTTTGAAGTTGAAGTTGCTAATTGAGTGTTTTCTTCAGCTCTGCTTAGCTTCAGTGGCTAAGCTGAGTTCAAGTAGTCTAAAATGTCATTCTCTGTAAGGCCAGCTGATTATCAAAGCCGACTGGCAGTGAAAGAGGCAGCTTTAAAAAAAGAAAGAAAAAAAAAAACTTTTATTTTTCCCAGAATGAACAAAGAATTAGCAGATCAAACAAAAGAAGGAGTAAGAAGGATCCAAGGATGGACACTCCTTTCCTCTAAAGTGGCTTGAGCTGGGAAACCAGTTCAGAGAGTGAGAAAGAGGCCTCTCCCTCAGGGGAGGTGCCTACTCTTTGCGCAGTTTTTTGTGAGTTTTTGTGAAATGTGAGGACTACTCAGCAGAATATTGTGCAGCTCTGCCTTGCACTTTGGCCGCCAGATAGCAGAGGAACTACTTGTCCCTGTAAGTGATTTGATGAATGTAGGGGGATCCTCAATGTCCATCATCCTACATTTCCATGCTCCTTGTTTCCCCTCTTTTCCTTTGCATCAACTCTTTAGCAGAAGTCGTCTTTGCAAGGACAGTCTTTGTAGACTTCTACATTGTTGGCTTCTATAAGAAGAGAGAAGAATGCAATTGACTTGCGCTTATGAAAACATTTAAGTGATTCTGTTCTCTAGTAGTTGATTCTTATTGTTCATAGATTTCTTGTTTATGAATTCAACAACTTGTTAAAATTTATTTGTAGCTCCCAAGTCAGTACTCGTGGCTCTTTCATGATTATTTCTTAGAGCAGTAAAAATTTATGTCACCCAATGCATGTGTTCTTGGCTGAGGTCAAGTAAAGCAACTGACTTCTGCAGTTGTTGTCATGAGACTCATGAGGTCAGAGGTCTGATCATCTTCTGACCAGGTATAGCTTTGTCCACAGTGAGAAACTTTTCGACCTGTATTCAGTCTGACAGATACCACACAGTTGAATAACGAATGCTGTGAGGACAGCCAGAACAAAATTGTGGTTCAGTTAGTGTGATGCTCTTGCTACTTTTTGGAAACTGAATTAACTTAAATGGCATTTACTAATAATGTATTCATTCACATAATATCTGTGTCTGAAGGGCACAAATAATACAGTATCAAAAACTTAAAAAAAAAAAAGAGAGAGAAACTCAAATTGTTGTTAATTGCCTTCCGGATTTACCAAACTACGAAGGCCTTCAATTTTACTATGCCATAGGAAAAATACAAGAATAACTATATTCTTCTTTGAATAAGAACTGTTTCTAAGAAGACACACCATTTATTCATTTCAGAAAGTTCTTATTGAGAATATAGTGGGCTTGAAATGTAGAAATGTAATTCTTCTGGTCCCTCAAGGGCTTAAGAAAAGTAGCACAAACCAGTTATGGAGTTGGTGGCTGCCTCTATGGGCTGTTCACATGGAGGAGGAATTAGAGTCATAGTGGGCTCAAACAGCCCAGTGAGGATCAGAAAGTGGCAGGGTTCTGGGCTGATCCCAGGAAGAACTCGGGAATGATCTCACCTGCTTGAAAATGAGCGGGGCAGTTTTAGGAGGTAGAGATTTAGCAGTTATGTTCTGGGGGTTTGGAGATGTAGAGGATTCAAGCTTTGGAGACATGAGAGCATGATGACATCAGAGGCTATGTGAAGCTGGAATATGTTACTCTGCCTTTATTCCCACTTAAATTTATTTTTAATAAAAGCTCACTACAGGAACAGTCTCTCAGTGTGGTGCAGTCTCTAAGTATCGCAGGGCTCTGTTCCCTAGGATGAGCCATGTAGTGTACAGTAATGCTTACATCCCTAGCATTAGGGCCAGTCCTTCTCTCTTCCTGCTCGTCTCCCTTCTTCCAGAAATGGATAAGGCCACTGAGACAAAAGAATGCAATCTGTCCTTTACAATGTTACCTATGTAAGTTTGTCTTAACATGTAGGTAATTTGTACATTTGTTACTTGGTCTTTTCAAAAGCCATGTGTGTTGAATACCTATTATGTGTTAAATGTAATAGTAAACTAAAATTAGGCCCCACACAGACAAAATATAAACAAAATATAAGCCCTTTATTAAATGATTAAATCTTAGGTCTTTATTATTCATTGAGAGAATGGTAAATCTAAACATGAAAACTTAGCTATTGATGTGATAATAATAATTTTTTTCATGTAAATTTTGAAATCTAGTACTCTGTACTAAGTCTTATTAATGCTATAGCTAATTATAGAATATTTCATCATTTAAAATCATTTATTCTAATTTTAAGTAATCACACCTGAGATAATCATTAAACCATCTGAATAGTCTTTCATAGAAAATAATGCAAAATTTCCTCATTTTTAATATATTTTTTTTACTTTTGAAACATACATAAATGACGCATAAACACATTCTCTTTGAAAATATTTCAGATCACCTATAAGTAAAACAATGAAAGAGCTCTTCATCACCTCACTGCGAAGAAGTAGCAGATTGTTTTATATCTTCCTAAAACTTTTTCAGTATACTGTAGTTGAATAGTGGTGGAACGCAAACATAAGACTTATAGTTGAGGCATGTTTGCTTTAACCAATAGAATCATATGAATTGTTCTTCAGTTTGGGTTTATTTTTGCAGTAAAATATATTGCCTATTTCCAAGTCAGATCATATAGATCTACCACTATGAGGCTACACTGTATAATTCACTGTAGTTTATTTTATTCTTAATGATACTAATCGGAGCATGCTACAAAAACCCTTAAAAGATGTCTTTTGAATACAACATGTTATTTTATTGATTTTATTATATTTTTAATTTTTTATTGAAGTATAGTAGAGGTACAATGGCAACCCCTTCCAGTACTCTTGCCTGGAAAATCCCATGGACAAAGGAGCCTGGTAGGCTGCAGTCCATAGAGTCGCTAAGAGTCAGACACGACTGAGCAACTTCACTTTCCCTTTTCACTTTAATGCATTGGAGGAGGAAACGGCAACCCACTCCTGTGTTCTTGCCTGGAGAGTCCCAGGGACGGGGGAGCCTGGTGGGCTGCCGTGTATAGGGTCGCACAGA
This sequence comes from Aepyceros melampus, assembly GCA_006408695.1. Classification (NCBI taxonomy): domain Eukaryota; kingdom Metazoa; phylum Chordata; class Mammalia; order Artiodactyla; family Bovidae; genus Aepyceros; species Aepyceros melampus. The sequence goes on along the minus strand of SJXQ01004821.1, from coordinate 282,594 downwards.
GTTGGACACGGCTGAAGCAACTTAGCAGCAGCAGCAGCAGAGGTACAATATTATGTAAGTTTCAAGTGTTAGGTGATTCACAATTTTTAAAGGTTATACTCGATCTATAGTTATAAAATATAGGCTATATTCCCTGTAGAGCATAAGATATCCTTTATATATGGTTTTAGTCATTAATTTTTTAGCTTTTAAAAATTTATTTATTTTAATTGGAAGATAATTACAATATTTTGATGGTTTTTGCATACATCAGTGTGAATCGGTCACATGTATACATGTGTCCCTTCCATCCTGTACCCCCTCCCACCACCCTCCCCACCAGTCCCTCCACATAGTGAATACACCATCTTAAATGTTTCAGTTTTCATTTTGTCTAATGAAAGTGAAAAGGGGAAAGCACTGTCAACCCTCTGTTTGGCCTGGACTCAAGACATTTGCAGGAGGCCGTCTGGTATAGGTGCAACTCTGGACTAAGCATTGAGACCTATCCTAGACTCAGCAGTGTATGTTGAAATGGTGATAACTAAGCACTTTTAGTACTTCACGTTTTTTTCTTCTGAAGACTGAAATTGATAGTAATGGTCACTGTTTACTGAGTGTGTACTCTGTTCACACACTATATTAAGTGCGTTACAAAAGTATCTCTTTTGCTTCTTAACAGCAGTCCTGTGAAGTATTTCTTCTACCTAATGGATGGGAGACAGACCTTCTGAAAGTGGAATGTCTACGCCACTAATAATAATAGCAACCAACAAAAATAATAGACTTAAAAAACTGTGCTACTCTTCCAAAATGCTTGAAACGCATACTGTTCTTATACTTAACAAGCCACTTTTTTGGTGTCATTCTTCAGCCACTAAGTTGTATCTGACTCTGTGACGCCATGGACTATAGCACACCAGACTTCCCTGTCCTTCACTTTCTCCCAGAGTTTGCTCAGATTTATGTCCACTGAGTCAGTGATTCTATCTAAAATAAAAGTGATTCTATCTCATCCCTTGCCACCCTCTTCTCCTTGGCCTTCAATCTTTCCCAGCATCAGGGTCTTTTCTAGTGAGTCAGGTTTTCACATCAGGTGGCCAAAGTATTGGAGTTTGAGCTTCAGCATCAGTCCTTCCAATGAATATTCAGGGTTGATTTCCTTTAGGGATGACTGGCTTGATCTCCTTGCAGTCTAGGACTCTCAACTATCTTCTCCAGCACTATGATTTGAAGGCATCAATTGTTCACCACTTTAATCTACATATCAGCCCATTTAATCTCAATACCAGTACTGATGTAGAGACTTTTTTTAATAAGGAGCCTAAAGTACAATGAATCGTAGTAACTCAGTTCACAATCTCTTAATAAGCTTGTCTTATTCAACATTTGTGTTGACATTTTAAACGTGGGAAATATCCAGAAATGTTTTTCTCTGTACATTATTTGTATAAGAAAGGAACAGGTATGATTAAAAAAAAGGAAATGCCAAGTGATTAAGAGGGAACTAGAAGGCATTGCATGATGCCCTTTATTTCTGTGACTTTTTGGCAAACCATTTATTGTACGGTTAATTTTCACAACCGTCAAAGTTTCTTAGTAAAATAAAATTGAGTTAAATAGTGATGAGCAAAATTGGATTTTTGTTGATTTAATGTTTTTATTTTACTTTTTAAGTGCCCCATTTTAGGAGAAATGCTGCATTGCTCATGTTTTGTAGATTCTGTTCTGCATGATCAGAGGCCTTCACATAGTAATGAGAGATACTGGGCGTGCTTTAAACATCTACTGTGTTTCAGGTAGCATGTCGACTTTTTGTCACATATTAGCACAGTTTATTCTCATGATAAGCCCACCAGATGGGTCATATTTTCCACAATTTACAGATGTAAGTATTAAGGTAAGATGAGTTGCCCAAAACACACAAAGTAAGGTGCAGAGTCTGGCCTTGAAAAAACTCAGACTTCAGAGCCTGCTTCCTTCCCCTGTACTGTGCTACTTATCTTTTTGAAGTGACCTACCATCCCTAGTGGGACTTCCCTGGTGGCTCAGACAGTAAAGCGTCTGCCTCCAGTGCGGGAGACCTGGGTTCGATCCCTGGGTCAGGAAGATCCTCTGGAGAAGGAAATGGCAACCCACTCCAGTACTCTTGCCTGGAAAATCCCATGGACAGAGGAGCGTGGTAGGCTACAGTCCATGGGGTTGCAAAGAATTGGACACGACTGAGTGACTTCCCTTCACCTCACCATCCCTAGTGGCTCAAATGATAAAGAATCTGCCTGCTATGCAGGAGATCTGGTTCGATCTTTGGCTTGGGAAGAACTCCTGGAGAAGGGCATGGCAACCCACTCCAATATTCTTGCCTGGAAAATCCCATGGACAGAGGGCGTGGTAGGCTACAGTCCATGGGGTCGCAGAGAATCAGACAAGACTGAGCGATAACATACACACATACCAACCATCTAGTCCATTGCTGCCATATTAATGTTTTGAGCTCCTTGACTCAGCCTGGCATATGTGAAATCACAAACTTAACATGGCTCAATTCCCTTAACATCAATTTTACTCAAATAGAGGAAAGCAACATCATTTTAACATTGAATATTAACATTTAACATTAACATTTCAATCCAGAGTGAAACCAGTTTGGATTTATTAAGGAGGTGAGTTTAAAATTATCATTCATTGTTAAGAGGAGACATCTCAAAGAAATTTTGATGTTGATTCTGTGGTTACCTTGGGTTTTTGTTCCTGATGACCTTGGCTCTCCGGCTTTAGGGGTGCCGTGTGAAAGACACGGCTAAGCCTGTACTTCACCAGTTTCTTTCACTGAGAAGTTATGTCAGAGTCTCAGCAGCATGTGAGATGCCTCAGCGTTGCTGACCTATGCTGATTCTCTTTGCACTACGTATTCTTTATTACTTGTGTAGGTAAAGAACATATGACCCCACTCATGATGGCCCCTGAAGAAAAGTGCCCATTAAAACTTCCAGAACTAAGATAATCAAGAGAACATTTTTCTTCTTTAAAAAACAGTTCTTAGGTTTATTTTATTTTTTCATTCATTAACAATGAACTATCTAAAAATAAATTAAGTAAGCAATCCCATTTACAGTAGCATGAAAAAGAATAAAGTACTTAGAAATAAACTTAAGGCAGTGAAAGACTTGTATCCTGAAAACTGTAAATCACTTATGAAAGAAATTAAAATGCAAATAAATATAAGGATATCCATGTTCATGGATTAGAAGACTTAACGTTTTAAATAGTTTATTTATATCATCCATTTGCCATCACTAGTCTAACGGGTGTCATTGATCATTCACTAAACCCGGTGGAGATCAGCCTGCTTTCAGGCTAATTTGTTAACTGTGACCGACTAATCAGATCCTAGATGCTATGCAGCAGGAAAGGGTGAGCCAGAAGATGATGTAGGGGAGACTCTCAGGGTCTGTGAGTGACTCTAAGTGAGAGTATGCCAGTCACTTAGGGTGTGCTCTTCTGGGTGACAGCATCCCGAAAGTGTGCTTTTGTGGGTGACAGGCAGTCCTAAAGTGATGCTTTCCTAAGTGGCATACCAGGATTTGAGACTAGCTCATCTTCGCTTACCCAAATTCTTACTGGGATACCTTATGCTGTTTCTCCTCTAGCAAGAGCAAAATGCCTTGCTAAAATTTTATGCTACGGAATTTTTCATTTCTGTTTAAGACAGCTGAACTGGACAATTCTCCAAATTTTACTTTGGGGCTTAATTAATTTAATTCAATTATTTATACTGCCCAAGTGAATAGGGTAATGGTAAGATCTTCACTTTGTAATTGTGTGGATACATTTTACATGAGAATCTACACAGTTTTATAAGATTTCTGGAAATCCTAAGTTTTGTTCTGAGCTCTGTTTTGAATTAAATAACAGAAAAGCATTGCCCTGGGACGTATGGTTACAATGCAGTGTTTTAAAGACTGACATCCTGTAATCACAGATATTTGCAGTCCAAGTGTGGCAGAAACTCTCCATGTTCACTTGAATCAGGTTACATCTGATGTGTGAACATGCTGCAAAAAAAAGAAAAAGAAGTTTCTCATAAAGTCTGCCACAACATGAAAATATTCCTCAAGGTTATTTTAGTGCTTCTTTAAAATTACAGATCCTAGATTTACATTACACTCTAATAAAATGAATATTTGCTTATATTATTGAAATAGTTCTTCTTTGACAACAGAAATAGCCTAGGGGGATTGATCATTCTCCACTGCAGGTAGCATCATGAGCAGGAACCATGCCCCTTCCAACTTATTTTGCCATTGTTTTTATGGATTGTTCTGTTTCAGCCCCTATCAGACTATTATCAAGTGTTCAGATAAGTGTTTGCTTAACTGAGGCTACTGTCCTCTTTTAGGGTGTGCTTGCCTGTGTGCTAAGTCACTTCATCTTGTCTGATTCTCTGTGACCCAGTGGACTTAGCCTGCCAGGTTCCTCTGTCGAAGGGATTCTCCTGGCAAGAATACTGGAGTGGGTAGCCATTTCCTTCTCCAGGATATCTTCCTGACCCTGGAATTGAACCCAGGTTTCCTGCATTGCAGATGGATTCTTTATTATCTGAGCCACTGGGGAAGGACCTCCTCTAGGGTGAAGGATTCTTAAATCAGTCTAAGGGAAAGTTACGACTGTTCTGTGAAAGAACTTCCCTGTAAAATTTGGATTGAACTGTAGTCTAAGTGATATGCTTCCTGAGTATTCTGAAAACTTCTGAAATTTAAATTGTGACCACTAGACAAGGAAGAGAGATAAGGTTATTGTACAGACATTAGAAATGATCTTTCTAAGATGGTATGGATGAATGTACTGCAGGGCAGCACAGACAGAGAGAATAGACGTGTGAACACAGTGAGGGAAGGAGAACAATTGAGAGAGTAGCCTGGAAACATGCATTACCATCGTCAAATAGTTGTTGCTGCTGCTCATTCGCTCAGTTGTGTCTGATTCTTTGTGACCTGATGCCCTGCCGCACACCAGGCCTCCTTGTCCTTCACCATCTCCCGGAACTTGCTCAAACTCACGTCCATCGAGCTGGTACCATACAAACATCTTGTCCTCTGTCATCCCCTTCTCCTCTCGCCTTTCATCTTTCCCAGCATCAGGGTAAAATAGTTAGCCAGTGGGAATTTGCTGCATGACACAGGGAGCTCACATCCCATGCTCTGAGAGAATTGGGGTGGAGTTGGAGGTGGAGGGAGGTTCAGGAAGGAGGGGACTTATGTATACCTGTGACTGATTCATGTTGCAGTATGGCAGAAATCAACAGAACATTGTAAAGCAATTATCCTCCCATAAAAAAAAATTAAAAAAAAACCAAAATGATCTTTCTAGAAGAAAATAAAATTAATATGTAGTGTGATCTTGTAGGACAAGGGGTTGGGGGAGGCTTGGAAGAAAAGGGAGACGGGCAGGAGGATTTCAGAATATCAAGCACCAAGTAGCAAAATCACTCTTGGTCCACTGACTCGCATCTGAGGCTGGTTTTTCTCCTCCTAGAATTATTTATGTACTCCCTGGAAGTAAACTGAAAATGTATTTCATCTCTCTTAAATGTCTGGTGACCTGGATTCTCGATGCCTTCACAGAAGGAACAGATGTCTTGACATGTGCTTCCCATCTTCTGTAAGGTTGACAGATCCACATAAGATGTTATCATTAGGGAACGATTTTCTTTCTCTTTGTCGCTGTTTCCTTCTTTATAAAATGAGAAGGCTAGCCTGAGGTGATTTCTCTCAGATCCCTGCTGACATTAGTATTCTCTAATTACAGAGTAATTTTCTTCAGACTCCCCTTTCTTCTTCCTAGGGTTCAGACATTCCTTTGTAGAGATTATATCCACATATATGGACCCATTCATTGTAATTGGATATATAAAGGCATAATGTGCAACTGGAAAGACTCATCCTTTTAAGTTTTTGAGGAAGATATAGTTTTCTCTGCACTGCTCTCTTTCCCTGGGAAAGGATTCATCCATGTTATGGTTTTCCTTATGCTTCTTAATTTTAGGCCACCAACTGTATCACAGAGGTAGCTATAATAGCAGCTGGATGGTGGACAACTAGTAAGTAGAATATGGTTATGTTGATGAATTTCATGGTGATGAGCAGAAAGGCTTCCAACTGGGTTATGTTCTGTTGAAGCAGAAAAAGCCACGAGGACTACAAAGAGCAAACAACATGCATTGACCGCTGCATGACACGTGCAAAGGCCTCTATTCACCTTCACAGAAATCTCGAACGGTTGGCATCATTCATATTCTCAAGGAAACTGAGGCTTGAGGGTTAGTAACTTGCTGAGCATCTCACAGTAACTAGCAGATCTGGAATTAAAACCCACGTTTTCTGATTCTAACCTCTGTGTTTTCTGGCGATCTTCACTGGAGCTCTTCTCTTTTGTGAAAGGAAGGATTCCACGTTCTTTGACCCGTAGATTTCAGTCATTTAGTTGTTTTGGGGAGGTAGAAAGTTGCTCTCCACATTTTCCCAAGTTGAATTGAATGAGCTCAGAGCACTGGTAAATTATGATAATGAAGTTAAATTCACATCCCATTAAAAGTAAGCTAATAGTTAAGTCCAATTATGCTTAGCACTTGCAGCTTACATAAATATTAAATTGTCAGGTTTAATAAACTTCAAAATTTGCTCACCCCACATTCTCCCAACTTCACTGTGTTAAGCTGTAGTGAGACATATTTTGTTGACGTGTTATTTCTTGCTGAAGAGGTTGATGGAAGAGTTCCTTTGTGGACTTGAGTTGGAAAATACAAGCACAGACACATTTGACAGGCCAGAGGTTACCTATGGTTATTCAAATGATAGATTTAAAGATAAAAGTTTTGTTTAGTTTTATGAATAACTTAGGAACCCAGAAGCCAATTGCCATTACTTCTAAATAAGTTGCTTACTTAGTCTTGCCTTCTCCCCCTCCTCTGACTAGTTTTTAATGGTCTGGACCTTCTGGCCCATGTTTCATAATGGTGTTATCACCCCCATGCTTCAGGGACCAAAGTCCCTTTTTGGTTGTCAATGTTGGAAACTATAAATTTTGTTTGTTTTACTGAAGATCATTTACTATGTATGAGACCTTTCTCTGTATTACTGAGAAATAATTGATATACGTCACTGTATATGTTTAAGGCATATAGCATGATCACTTGATATATGTGTGTTATGAAGTGATTACTACAGTAGGTTCAGCTAATATCAGTTTTCTCAGAGATACAACAAAAAATGAAACGAATCGCCGGTCTAGGTTCGATGCAGGATGCAGGATCCTTGGAACTGATGAACGGAGATAATCCAGAGAGATGGTGTGGGGCGGGAGAGGGGGTGGGGCTCGGGATTGGAAGTTCATGTGCACTCGTGGCTGATTCATGTCAATGTATAGCAAAACGAATACAGTATTGTAAGGCAAAACAAACTAAAAAATAAAAATTAATTAAAATAAAACAACAAAAAGAAAGAAAGAATAAAAAATCTTGTGATGAGAATTTTTAGGATTTACTCTCTTCACTTTGCTGCATATTATAGAGCAGTTTTGGCTATAGTCATCATGTTGTATATTACATACCTCGTATATATTTATCTCTTAACTGAAAGTTTGTGTCTTTTGACCAGCTTCCTCCAATTGCCTCTCCCCTTAAGCTTTGCCTCTTGGTAACCTTAAGTTTGATCTCTTGTTTCTATGAGTTTGGCATTTTGGTTTTTGTTTTGTTTAATTCCAGAATTCTCTTTCTTTGCATGACATATTTCACTTAGCATAGTCCTGCCAAGGTCCATTCATATTGTTGCAAATTGTTGCAAATGAGAATTTCCTCATTTTTTCTGGTTGAGTAGTAGTCCATTGTTGTGTGTATGTGTGTGTGTGTGTGTGTGCCACAATTAATTTATCCTTTCCTCCGTCAATGGACACTTAAGTTGTTTCCATGTCTTTATTATTATAAACAATGTATCTATGAACAGGGTGGTGCAGATATCTTTTCAAGTTAGTATTTTCAAATTTTGAAAGTATTCTTGGAAATGGAATCCCTGTATCATACAGTAGGCCTAGTTTTCATTTTTTGAGGATTATCCACACTGTTTCCCATAGTGACTTCTTGTTGTTCAGTCTCCAAGTCATGTCCGGCTCTTTAGACTTCATGGACTGTGTCATGCAGGGCTCCTCTGTCCCCTACTATCTCCTGAAATTTGCTCACATTCATGTTCATTGAGTCAGTGGTGCTATCTAACTGTCTCTTCCTCTGCCACACCCCCTTCTCCTTTTATTTATTTATTTTCTTAGTGGCTTCAGTTAATTATAATTCCATCAATGGCGCACATAAGACCAAACTCTTGATTTCCTTTTTTCCCTACACTGTGTCCAGTATTTCCAATAGCCTATTGGATTTCGGTACCTAAATATATTGCAGTAATCTCAGACTAAATTTACATGTTAAGGCTAAACTAACTCACTCTTGCGTTTCGTATACTTTCCATCTCGGAAATGAAACCATCGTTCTCCTGATTATATGTGCCTGAAAGCTAACAGTCTTATTGACTCTTCTTTTGTCCCTTATTCTACATAACTACATAGGCAGTAACTTTTGTCAGTTTTACTTCTTTCATTTGATCTTTTCTTTATATCCTACTTTCAATGTCTTAGCCTGGGTGCACATTGCTTTGGGGACTTCTGCAAGAGATGTTTTCTGGTTTCTGTTCTTGGTATCTGTTCATCTGTTGCCAACTTTGATATCATCCCCAGTGCCTATAGAATAAAATCTCAATTCCTTACAACAGGCAGAGCCCCTCAGCAGCCTTTTCTTGGGACAACCCTCATCGCATGTAATATATGCCATGCTGTTTTCAGACTGAATTCCTTTCTGTTCTCTACTCTTATGCTCTCCTTCCACAGGTCTCTGTCTTATCACCTGTTATTCATTCTTTACCCTCCTTTCATTCATCCAGTGAATATTTATTGATTGAAAATCCGTTATTCCTCTAAAAAAAGATCCCAACTCATGTGCTTCTTCTCCAGCCATCTCTGCAGTCTGATTGTCCACCATGATACTTTGCTCCATTGTTTTACTTCTTCCTACATATGTCCCCCCTAATCCTCTGGGTAGATCTTCAGATTAGAGACTATACCCTGCTTGTTTTTGAGTGTCTTACTTTACAGCAGCACATGGCACTTAGTACATTATCAGTGAGTTTTATTAAAGAATGGATATTCTGGAAACTGAGTTTGAAAGAGCAACATCAGCAGACATTTAATATTGAATGTCCTCAGTGGTGAGGATAGTTGTATTATGTTTCCAGAACAATTAGTAGAAACTTTGATGCACAATTGGTAAAAAATATTTTCTAGTGCTGGCACTTTTTAATTCAAAGCATATGTTGTTATTATAAGGAGCCAGGGAACCACAAAAGCATGCTCTGTGCTTATCAGTGGTCATCCTTCTAATCTGTTAGGCTATTCATTAAGGAATTTCAGTAAAATTTTAATATGATGATACTGTATATTTATTAAATGCTTGCACTGAAAAATCATGTATAATACTTTGTTTTCTCCAGATTCCCCAGAATCTATATAATTAGTATATATTTATTGATAGATTTATTACATCGGTGGATAAGAAAGTTAGGACATGTACTTTATGTCAGTTTCCTTTATAGTTAGCAGCTGTTGTTGGATTTATATTCTAAGTGGGATCAATCACCTAATTGCTTGATGAACTTTGGCGACTATAATTGAGAGCATCTCCTCAAATAATTGAAGTATTTAATTTAGAAAATGGGGTTTGGGGTGCTAAGGTTCTTCTCTGTTTTTATTCAGGTCATGGACAAATGTTCTCAAATTAGTGAGGAAGCAAACACATTAAGAGGTGGCCACTCTGGTGTTACAAAGTAAATAGTCTTGAAACTAATGACTGGAGAGAGCTGTCTGAAGGGCCACACAGCAGCCTTCCTACCCAATCTACCCTTTCTACCAGAGTTTAAACCTCCGACGAAGTAGTGTAACATTTAAGAAAAGGCTGATGTTTTCTTTGATTTTTTTCTTTCACAATTACAATAAAATCATCTTTAAATCTAGTTTAATCTAATAATTGCCCACATAGTTCCCTTGCTGATGTTTGCAAGGAGTAATGAATGATTTTACTAAGGCTGAATCAGGCAACTTATAACTGGTGAAACCTCCACTGTCAATGCAATTTCATTAAAATTATTATTAGTTTCTGGTGTAGATTATAAAACAGTCTCCATGGAATCCCAAATAAGCTTCGAGGTAGTAGAATGCTATTTATGATTAAAAATGCTCTTTGAAAGCAAAAAGTTTATTAAGTTAGACTTAGTTGCTAAATTTTATTGCTGTGTTGTTGGAGTCTTTATCTTCCTAAGGTAGCAGTGTGAGGAAAACCAAGTAATTCAGTGATGGGTTTGAATCAAGAGGAGTATTTTTGAACAAATATATATATATATACACACACACACACACACACACACACAGATGCATATAGATAGAGATATAATAAAAGCTGTGCTACAGATTAGATAGATGTGCTTACAGACTTATTTTGCATATATCTATGTTGGTAAATGTACATGCATTGCATAATTTCTTAGTCTGGGTATAGGGCTGACTTCAAAAAATTAATACAAATAAGTTCATTTAGGTTGAAAGCCTTTTACTCAGGGTTGTCTGGAGTGTTTGAACACATGGGAACATCATAAAGGGAGGTTGAAGAGAGAAACTTTTGTTTTCATGTCAGGTGAAACATGCCAATTCCTTCTGTAATTTCAATTATTTGAAAAAGCTTTAAAAAATTGTGTTTTGTTTATTCTCTCTTATACAAGTTTAAGGAATTTGTCATCTCATAAAATTATGGTCTTTTGTATCCTCATTCCTGGTAAACTTCATGGTTCATAAACAAAGACAAGGTGTTATAAATTCCCAGGAATCTTGGGCAGAGAGGAATGTTCACATCAATGTTGTCTGTTCAAAATGCTCTGTGAAAATACATGACCAGTTTCGTATTTAGAACTCTCTGCCTAGTTGAACAGGTAGAATCCCAGAATGATTTATAAAACGCATTTGGCTTCCTGACTTTCAGTTTATTGGGTGGGTATTATGCCTCTAGATATGCGGAGAGAGAGTTCCCTTCATGTTATTAATACATCTCTCGCTGCTTTACATCTTCCGTTTGTAGCCCACTGCTGACTCTCAGTGAGTAGGTATGACTCTGGAGGTCTGCTCTCTCCTACTCTTTCCTGTCTTTGCACATACTGCATTGTCTCAACATTGTGCTGCTAAGTCACTTCAGTCGTGTCCGACTCTGTGCGACCCCAGAGACGGCAGCCCACCAGGCTCCCCCATCCCTGGGATTCTCCAGGCAAGAACACTGGAGTGGGTTGCCATTTCCTTCTCCAATGCTGGAAAGTGAAAAGTGAAAGGGAAGCCACTCAGTCGTGTGCGACCGTCAGCGACCCTATGGACTGCAGCCTACCAGGCTCCTCTGTCCATAGGATTTTCCAGGCAAGAGTACTGGAGTGAGGTGCCATTGCCTTCTCCGTCAACACTGTAAAAACCTCTAATTGTCTTCTGTAGACTAAGAGTCCTTAAAGACTTGTCCTTTTTTGCCTTTTATCTCTAAATTCCTAAACTTAGCACAATGCCTGGCACATAATAGGTGCTTGATGTGTTTCTTGGCTGAGTGACCTAATTGGTAAATAAATAATTTTCCTAAATTTCATTTTTCAACCCTGAAAGTATGTGTTTTTGATAATTTGAAATCTGTGCAGTTAAAAAATTTATTCTATTACAACACCAAGAAGCAATTGGAAGAATACCACCACCAATATGATAAAGCTAATTCAAGTTATAATTGTTCAGTGTTCCCCATTAGGGGGTAAATAGTGCAACTCATTCTGAAATTTACATGAAATTAAGATGGACCTGTTAATTTGGAGGAATAATTGAATAAGAATGTTCGGGAAAATGTAAATAAGGTGATACTATTTCTCTTTTATACATCTCAAGTCTCTGTTTAATTTATAAATATTAAAATGCATTATGCATATTGTGGTTTTCTCAAATGACCAGAGTTGGTATGTTAAGTTTTAGAGCATAGTAGTTCATTCAGACACTAATTACAAATTCACTTATTGAATTAAATTTAAATCTTATAGCTTTTGTTATAAACAGAGTTCCAAAGCTGAGAAAACATAAATAATTGAACATCTTTGGGCTCTGTAAAGTTTATGTTTTGTTAATTTATGAAGTAGGAATTGAGAAAAGAAACAATAATATTAAGGAAATTATTCCGTTTTCTAGTCTTACTGCTTGCATCAATTCTATAGATATAGCAAGTATTTCATAACTACCTGGTACTTAAATGATTTCTGCTGGTCTTCACATCTCAATACCCTTAGGACCTTTTGCTTTTGCTTTTCAATTAAAGTCTAACCTTTTTCTCTTTTTCCCACAAAGGAACAAAACTCTATACTCAAATATTCTTTGCAGTCTTTGCATCAAGATCTTTAAATGTCTAGACCTAGGATTAATAATTCCAGCTCTGCTTCTAGATTGATAACTAACATTTTAACTCCTTGGAAGACAGCAGTTCTCTGAGGTCAAACACTGTGGTTTATTTAAAAGAGATTCTTCCACTGAACGGTCCTCTCCCTTTGGAGGGTATTTCATGGTGCCCTGAAAACGAGCTGGCCTGTGGATGTGATTGATTTTATGAGAGAACTGTTGGGGTTAAAACACATGATCTGATAGAAGGACCACATTCCTAGCCAGTTTCCTGTCTGATGCATCAGTGGCTAAAGTATCTGCTTGCAATACAGGGGACACAGGAGACGTGGATTTGATCCCTGGGTTGGGAAGATCCCCTGGAGAAGGAAAGGGCAACCTACTCCAGTATTCTTCATGGAAGAATACAGGCTACTGAAGCTAGCAGGCTATAATCAATGGGCTTTCAGAGTCAGACACGGGTGAGCACATAAACTCAGCTCAAAAACAGGCTGTCTTCAATGTTAGCTGATAATATATTCCATCTTATAATATTTTTCTAGTACTTTAATATTTTCAGATACTCATTATTTTTTAATGATGCCCTCATTGCAGAACATTTGAGGAATGTAAGAATGTCTAAAGAAGAAAATTAAAATAATTCCAATCCTATGTATCTAGAATAAATATTGTAAACATTTTGGTAGATATTCTTAAAGGCTTTTTTCTATGCATGCTTGTTTAATCCTACTCTTGCTCTTAAAGAAATTAAAAAGGCTTCTTTCTACCTTATTCACCAAAAGAGATCTGCTAAGAGATGATATAAAAATTGATAATTCATTTGAATTTTTTGAATGAATTCAGTTGAATCCTTTGTGTCTTTAAACATGTTGGCCCAAGAAAAGTGGGTCTATTTTTCTTTTAAATGATAAAAAGCCAGAATCTGAGATAATGGATTATATTTATCACAAGAGTTTAATGAAGAATAAAAAGAATTATCTGAATGTTGTTAACAATTCAGACTCTGTAGTTATGTCAAGCCACAAAAGCCTTTGGGAGTATAGATAATACTCTAGCTAGGGTTCACAGTGTCCAGGGCCCATTGGGTAAAGCAACAGAGCTGCTTGGGAACGTCAGTGAGCTTGAAATTGATATTGATTTAATGCCCGTGCAAAAGCTTCAGAAATCTGAAATGTAGTTCTAAAATGTAAACTTGAATGCACTCTGTATTTATTTTATTTTTCCTTATTTTCTCTTTGTTCTTATTTCTTCTCCCAATTTAATTTTTTTATTATTTTTCTCATTGTTTGTATAAATGTAAAGTATTCTGAATTGTTTCTGGAACAAGGCATGTATATTAACAAATATGTAAGTAAACATACAAAACCAAGAGTAATGCAGAGTGAGGATAATGTTAGTTTCTTTGAACTGAAAGGTGATTGGTGAGAGGAGAAAATTACTTTACCGAAAGAGGAATAAGAGAAGTTGAGATATTTGTATATTCTTTTTGTCTTGATGTTTTGTCTTCTTTCTTTCTAGTTTCTTGACTAAATATGGATCCCTGTAGCACTGATATTAACGAGTGCTAGCACAAAGTCTGTTGTTCCAGGATTAAATTTAGTAAAACAAACAAAATTTCCACTTAACCCCTTACTTAGAAAATAAATGAAAAGTAGGAGTTGATAATGACAGCAATGTGTAATTTATTATTGTAATTTAGAAAATACACTTTCTTGTCCCTATTACAATTGATTTCTTTGAGCAAAGACATCTACCATTTTTTAGTGTAATTAATAGAAGCCATAAATCTTTGCAAGCTGTTTCTATAGCATTACAGCAATATAGGAACATGAGGTCTTAGGATGACATCTTGTTAGATATTTAGCCAAAAATTGCTTGCACCATTTAATGAAAGTGCCGAATGGAGTCCACCCACAGCAAACTAAAACTGAAAATTAAAGCTATGAAAAGTTTATTTGGTTTCCCAATACTTTACATAGTGAAGCTCTATTTTTCTTAATAGTTGTTATTAATTTATTTACATTTATAGCTGAAATGAGAATTGAGATATAGCATTATTTAGGTCTTTTAGTCTAAACTTTATTAAATGTAGCCTATGTATTAAATTTCCTGGTAGTATTTTATCTGTATTATATATTTCACATAATGTGAGAAAGAATTTCATAATGTGTATATTGCAGGTACTTTCTTTGAATTGATTATAATATCTTGATAAAAACTCATTTTCTTAAGGGAAATTTATGTATCTCAAACAAGCTCATTTTTCAGAATGATTTAATATTTATGTTTCTCACTTTCTACATTGTTTTTGCTCCTCTGGACGCCTCTGTCATATATTTTGTTTTCTCATGCTTCTAAGTAAACAACTACAATTATGAACTCTATTGTAGTTTACATATGGTTGAATAACATCATATATTATTATTTTTTTCATATCTTTCACAGAATGACTTAAAAGTAATTATTGTGTTTGTTTAGTTAATATATTTTTGAGGCAGTATTACTGGTCTAAAATCAGTCTATTTATTTTTTAAATTGGATATTATACTCATTAAATAAGATAACTCATGATATGGAAGATAATATGCATTATTTTCTTCTTTTTCATAGTGATTAGTGACTCACATATTCATAAAGTGCTTCAACAAATTCTACAGTTTTATCAATGGAATGGCTCCCTTTAAGAAAGTAACAGGTTTAGAATATGATACTTATACCTTTTTGTTCATATTGAAGCCTTTAAGAGAGCCATCAACAACATCTTATTTCCTCCCAGGGAATTCACCCAGTGGTTATTAGTGATATGCAGTGACAAGTACAACATAGAATGTTTCCTGCTCTATAAGTCTGGGGACTCTTCTACTTGAGTACACACTGATTTGTGTCTTCACAAAAAAGATATACATACATAGGGCTGGACTTTATTTTTTTTAGTCAATGCACATGGATTAGTTACCTATATATTTTACTTATAAAGTAGGCTACATTTTCTTTGAAAGCAAGAACTTTTGCTGATACATTTTTATGCTTTCTGGTATATTAAGCTTGGGAGAGAATTTAATTTTTTTGTTTGTTGAACTAGACTAGCATTGAAATACATTTTGTATAGATTGTTAAACAAAACTATGTAAGTACAAAATGTCTATCTTGATAATTTCTTAATCTGTTGTTAGTAGCTTTGTCAGATATCAATCTGTTATATTTCATACATATGAAATATATGTATGACTATAAATTCATGACTGTGCATAGACATACATAGCAATACTGTATATACATTCATATGTATGAAAGATCTATGTGTGTGTGTACTGTGTTTCTATATTCCTAACTTATATCTCCACTTTCACTCTTGATGAAAGTGAAGGTGGAGAGTGAAAAAGTTGAATTAAAGCTCAACATTCAGAAAACGAAGATCATGGCATCCAGTCCCATCACTTCATGGGAAATAGATGGGGAAACAGTGGAAACAGTGTCCAACTTTATTTTTTGGGGCTCCAAAATCACTGCAGATGGTGATTGCAGCCATGAAATTAAAAAATGCTTGCTCCTTGGAAGAAAAGTTATAACCAACCTAGATAGTATATTCAAAAGCAGAGACATTACTTTGCCGACTAAGGTCCGACTAGTTGAGGCTGTGGTTTTTCCTGTGTTCGTGTATGGATGTGAGAGTTGGACTGTGAAGAAGGCTGAGCACTGAAGAATTGATGCTTTTGAACTGTGGTGTTGGAGAAGACTCTTGAGACTGCAAGGAGATCCAACCAGTCCGTTCCGAAGGAGATCAGCCCTGGGATTTCTTTGGAAGGAATGATGCTAAAGCTGANGAGTTGGACTGTGAAGAAGGCTGAGCACTGAAGAATTGATGCTTTTGAACTGTGGTGTTGGAGAAGACTCTTGAGACTGCAAGGAGATCCAACCAGTCCATTCTGAAGGAGATCAGCCCTGGGATTTCTTTGGAAGGAATGATGCTAAAGCTGAAGCTCCAGTACTTTGGCCACCTCATGCGAAGAGTTGACTCATTGGAAAAGACTCTGATGCTGGGAGGGATTGGGGGCAGGAGGAGAAGGGGACGACCGAGGATGAGATGGCTGGATAGCATCACGGACTCGATGGACATGAGTCTGAGTGAACTCCGGGAGTTGGTGATGGACAGGGAGGCCTGGCGTGCTGCGATTCATGGGGTCGCAAAGAGTCGGGACACAACTGAGTGACTGAACTGAACTGAACTTATATCCAGGTGACAATTAGAGTAAAAGTGTTTAAATACCCTATCAATACTTTTTTTTTTAGTTCCTCTAAACACTATATACCCTATGTGACACTTAAAAGACTTAACTGTCTCTCTGAACTATAGGTTTGTGGTCTTTGAATCAGTTCTGAATGACCGCATGGTTTTACATCACACACACACCCCCCACCCCCCGATGTGAATCAACGTTTATATACCACTGAAATAGCACTGCCTCTTGCTCAAATTTGTTAAGATGTTTCTCCTTCAATTCTTTGAGGAGTTAGGTGTTTAAAAGGGAAATTTAATATAGTTCAAAGATATAATATTAATAGTATCATGTGCTCACTTATCTGGAACTTGCTACTTACTTGAAAGTAGTAACAACAAGATGAGTTTTCAGTATGCAGAGCAGGAATGTTCCTCAGTTCTGAAAATCTTAGCTCCATTCTGGTTCTCTGGCCAATACAATCAGTGGTCCAGGGAGACTACAGATACATTATGAATTAATAGTTAAACATCTTCTTATTAGGCTTCTCTGGTGGCTCAGATGGTAAAAAATTCTGCCTGCAATACAGGAAACCCCAATTCAGTCCTTGGATTGGGGTGATCCTCTGGAGAAGAGAATGGTGACCCAGTCTAGTATTCTTGCAGGGAGAATTCTGTGGACAGAGGAGCCTGGTGGGCTACAGTCCATGGGGTCACAAAGAGGTGGCATGACTTAGTGACTAACACTTTCACCTTTCACTTTTATCTTCCATATTAGGTGGTAAAGTTTACCATCTCATTGTTCTTCGCAAAACTTGGCTTCCCCAAGGAGAATAATCAGTTGTGCCAGGCTCATCTTGAATCAAAAGCTATCAGTTGAAAACTTAGTTCTTGTATAATTTTCCAACACTTGTGAGAGTATCTTCACCGGTAAAGTCAATAGGTCGTTTCTTTGGCCTCAGCTTTCTTTTCTACCATTGGCTTCTGCTATTCCTCTTTTTTTTTCCTTTCATACCAGCCATGTAAAAGCATCCTTGGTTTCCCAAATGTGCTACATTTATCTATATTTCTGGGAAATTGCTTTTATATTTGTCTATGTTATCATCTTTTACTGTCTCTGTCAAACTCCTACCCATCATTCAAACTTCAACTCAACTATTACAATCTGTTTTTGACTTTCTTTGGTAGAATTTATTCTCTCCTCCTCCTTAAGTCCATACTACTGTATAATAACTCCTTTAAAATTAGCACACAAAGTTATAATTATTTATCATTAGGCATCCAATAAGCCAAGAGGTTTAGTCACAGCAGTGATTACGCTATAACATTTTTCTCTGTACCCACTGCTCCGTCACCAGAAAATGTAATATTTGTTGGGTGAATGAAGTAAACACTTTAAACTGCTCATTAGGTATCTGAGATATGTTTAAAGAACTGTGAACTCAGAAGAGTCAATATCTCTAGTGTATATACTATTGGTGTTGACTCTAATCAAGATGAAAGATGTGCAACCTTTGATATATCTACTCTACAGATGAAGAGCTGAGCACATCCAGAGCTATTCAGGTCTTTGTATGTGAATGTCAAGCACTCACCTAAGAGTCAGTTATACTTCCTTAAAAACAGTATACGTTATTGTTTATCATCATTGAAACACAACTGTTTTAAAGTTTATTCAGCTAAAGGGAACAAGCTGTTGTATGTGATCAAGTCAGGTTTAGTGTTTGAGAGTGATTTTGAGGGAGTGCTTCTACATTTGGGTAACAATTTGATGAATTGAGCTAATTAAAAAGCAGAGACATTACTTTAAAAAGCAGAGACATTACTTTGCCAATGAAAATATGTCTAGTCAAAGCTATGGTTTTTCCAGTAGTCATGTATGGATGTGAGAGTTGAACCGTAAAGAAAACTGAAGCTGAAGAATTGATGCTTTTGAACTGTGGTGTTGGAGAAGACTCTTAAGAGTCCCTTGGATGGAAAGGAGATCCAACCAGTCCACCCTAAAGGAAAGCAGTCCTGAGTATTTATTGGAAGGACTGAAGCTGAAGCTGAAACTCCAATATTTTGGCCACCTGATGTGAAGAACTGACTCCTTGGAGAAGACTGATGCTGGGAAGGATTGAAGGTGGGAATAGAAGGGGATGGCAGAGGGTGAGATGGTTGGATGGCATCACCAACTCGATGGACATGAGTTTGGGTAAACTCTGGGAGTTGGTGATGCACAGGGAAGCCTGGTGTGCGATAGTCCATGGGGTTGCAAAGAGTCGGACAAGACTGAGCGACTGAACTGAAGTGAACTGAACTTCAGAAGGAACCTGGAAAGAGGATATTGTTTCACGTGGAAGAGTTTAGCATCAATACAAGTTTGTCTTGCTAAAAGTCTGCACCACTTATTTTTAATTATCACAACAAATTCTTTTAAATTTAAATATTAAACTCATATTTTGATACTTTTGACCTCATATCATCTCAAAGTTGTTTTGATAAATATATGATATTATGAGGCTGAACTTTGATTAATTCTGTAAAACCAACAGCCAGCTGTTCAAAATGTGTTTCTTCTCTGCTCAGAAATTTGTTCAGCTTGAGCTAAATCCAAACTTTAGGAAAACTGAACTTAGACTTGTTAATGGCCAACTAGCTCTTTAGAGTGCAGTCTATAGAATTGGAATATTTTTATTATAAATACAGAGTTCAAATTTAAAGCTTGATTTAGATTCGTATCCAATGCTTAAACTGAAATTCTGTGATATAAATGAGGTTGTTACTACAATTTGGTTTGCTCTCAAGGCTCATGGAAAGGCAACTTTGTCATTACTCTCAGACTTGTCGTTTTAGCTAACTAAACTTATTCTTATGAATTTGATCTTTAGAGATTCTTAAAATAATCTCCAGTTAAATCACTGGAAAAGAATCCACTCCTTCCCACATTCTTTTCCTCTTACTCCCGTTTTCCATAAATTATTGTTTGATTTTGATTGCAATCAAGCAGTTATCTTTTGAAAATTAAAGCAGGGCTGCTAATAAACAACCACCTTGGATCAGTGGATAGAAAGACACTGAAGTTAAAATTAGGCTTAGTGAATTCTCCCAGCTGAAGAGTGGCAGGTGTGGCTTACTTTGAAGAAGTTTTGCCCAAATGCAGAAGTAAAATATGACTTTCATGACAAAGGTTGTGATTGGCTTAATAGTGCCCCTTCCCCATCAAAATGCCTAGGTCTTAATGCATAGCAACTGTGAGTATATTACTTTGCAAGGCAAAAAGAATTAAGGTTGCAGGTAGAATGAGTGTTACTCATCAACTGACCCTGAGGTTGAGAAGGTAGTCTAGGTCGTCTGGGTGAGTCTAATGTAGTCATAAGGTTGGTTAACTGGAAGGCGGAAGATTCAGGGTCAGACTGATGAAATCTGAGGAACACTCAGTTGGCCTTTGCTATGTTTAAAGCTAGAAGTGGGCTACAAACTAAGACATGTGGGCACTCTCTAGAAGCTGGAAAAGAAAACAGTTTTTCTCCCATAGACTCTCTAGAAAGGAATACATTCCCGCTGACACCATGATTTAATGAGAGAATGATTTTGGACTTCTGATGTCCAGGAGATAAGGTAATAAATTTCTGTTGTTTTTAAGCCACTGGGTTTGTAGCAGTTAATTACAGTATCAGAAAGAAGTTAATTTTGTACTTTAATTTTTCTACTGTTCAGTTTACAACTTAAGTCCTGATGCAAACCTTTACTATTATTTGCATATTTACCTTCCATGTGCTTTTTTGACCCCTGAACTGACACTGAAAAGGCATTTCCAGAGTTTTTTTGAATGGTTCGTTTGGAAACATCCATTGAAATCATACCTAATGCCAATTATAGTGCACACAGAATCTCTGATGGGCTTAGGTTGGAGTTGAGTTAGGTACAAAGCAGCTTTATTCTTTAAATTTAGAAATAAAATGTCTAGGAAGAGAGGACATAAAAAATATTGTAACATATCATCCATAAATGGAAAAGACTAAAGCATGAAAAACTACTTAACTACCCACCCTCTAATAAATCTGTTGCATATCCATATTTCAGGTTGTAGCATACAACTATGAAAGTGTTCTCCAGTTAAAATACCTGAAGATAAAATACATGCAAAGCATGATCACCCTACTGCAAAACAAGGCATTATTCTTAAAAGCCTTCACGATACCACCCATGGACATCTTAATGTTGTATTAAGAACTTGATTCCTTTTTTCTTGAGCTGTTTTCTAGCATAACTTAAAGGAAAGCTATATCTGTTTCAGACACTTTGACCGTCTGGTTTCTAATATCAGCCTTAATAAAATCAATTCCAACTTACTATGACTGTACGATATCCATATACCCTTAAATATGACCATATTGGGTTTACAAGAATCAATGTTCATAAGCCCAGTAATCTTTGACCAGTCAGTACTCGTTGACCTTGTGAAAGCAAGTACTATGTATTGTTTCCAACATGATTTTCTTTCAGGAAATTTCTCAATTTAAATTTCCCAAATTGGCAGCTTCACTTTTGAAATTGCAACTAGCCACCATGAGATTTTCACAGTGTTCATCATAATTTGCAAAATGTTGTAACAGGTTGTGTGGGCACAGTTCAGGAATCAGAGGAATGTGTCAAGTTTCTCATTCAAACGGAAGCATGACTTTATTGATTTGTGAGGTGGCAGACATGCCAAGCCATCCAAGTACCAGGATTCTATCCAAGGCAGTTTTCTGGAGAGGAACAGCCCATGCTGGGAGCTCTCTGTCATGTACAGAAATTGAATTGTGTTCCGAACTCCATGTTCTCATTTTCAAGTCACAAATAGCTTATGGTGACAGTAAATTCCTATTCCACGTATCATTTTTAAAAAATATTTTTAGTTCAGATACTTAAAATTAGTTTCGCAGGTTTTCATATTTTCTTTCTCCCACGTTTCTTCTTGTGTTTCCTGAGAATACACTCATAAAAATCAAGTACAGGTCAGAAAATAAGTGCAATTCTGCTGTATTGTTTGTTATTCTATCCCAGGATTAATGAGAACTCTGTCTAGAGTAGTTTACTGCTTAAAATGTGACCGCATGAGATGCAGACTTCCAGTGTTTGTCAATTAAAAGTTGTGCTTATTCCAAAGGCAGGAGAGTATATATTTAGCTTCTTGAAAGCAGTTTTTATTTGGCGGTTCGATTGATTCATTTACTTTTCCTTACAGTGAAAACGTTAACCAAAGTAAATTTGTCAATATGATTTTTTCTCAGCAGTACTTGGTAGTAGAAATTCTCATTCTGAATAATGTTCCTTTCATGCAGATGTCACTCAATTTTTTTTTATAGAGCTTTCCCATTCTTTATATTCTAGTATATAGAAACTCAGCAAGAATCACTTGTATAAAAATACTGATTCCTAAGCTCCTAATTCAGTAGGTCTGAAACATGGTCCAAGTATCTCTTTAACAATGACCCAGGTGATTCTTACAAACAGGTCAATTGTCTATAAAGACTCATCTTCAAAAGTGTTATTATATCTCCTGCTTGATGAAGAAACTAAGGAGGCCAAAAGCAACTTTCTATAGTCACAGGCCAAGTGGGATCAGGTTCCATGTACCCTTTCCATTGGTTGGTGTTACTTGCAGTGTGTGTGTGTGTTATAGAAAGATGATGAAAATGCCTTTCCTCTTAGTTTTTTTCTTTTCCTCAGATACCTGCTTCTTTGAAATGTAATATGTATAGAATGTAAGTTACTATAGCACTAGTTGTTGTATACTGATATATGAATATACTTTTGCCAAAGAATCATTATTTCTATAACAACTGCTATGAAAAGTCTGTGGTTAAAAAAAAAAGTATTCCTTTTCCACTGGCATATCTGTTATATGTCTTTAGTATTAGAAAATGGAGCTTTCAAAGCACATTTTGGTTATTGCAGTTGCCATGAGCTTAATATGACTAAAACAAAGAAATGTCAGCTGGCATGATTTCCTTCAAAATATAAAGAGTACACTGGCTTCTTACTTTTGTCCATTCTAAAGATACTGCGGCTAGCCTAATTTGTACGGGCCCACTGGATCATGCCTAATTGAGTTAATGAAGCTCTTCTGTAACAAGAACCCTCTAAAGGAAAATAAAACACAATGAAATTTCAAAATGCAAATTAGCCTAGCTTTACTGAGTTTCATTCTCATGGGTAGAAGGCACAGTAAAAGAAAATCCTTAAAGCCAATTATACCGCATAGTCAAAGATCAGGTTTACCTAAAATTGTCACACGCATGGTGCATGTGTTCTGGGGAGAAGAGCCCAGTCACTGGTTGATTGTTGTCACTTGACCCTGCCTGGGATACAGAAAGCTATTATTTGCTGCTTAATCCTAGTGGCTTGATTATTTCCAGTGTCTGCTGACATCTTCAAGAAGTAATGGTTTTCATCTAATCAATGGAAAGATACATTGAAAACATTGTTTGCCACAGTGGAAATTTACACTTACAGAACTTTGTTTAAGCTTTGTCCCTTTTCATTAAGTGGTTTGTTCCTTTCTTGTAACACGTGTTTCTGATTTCTTGGTTCCTTGGCTGCAAAGACCACATACAACTTTCCAGGGCCATTGAGGTCAAGGTATTTTGAAAGTAGCCATGTCTTTATTTTCCTCCTGGGATATAAGAGAACTTTCAGTCTATTGAAGTTAATTTGACTTTTCCCTCTCATTCAATTTTCCATTAAAGTTTATATGATTAGGAAACTTGTAAGGAGTATGATAATAGAAAGGCTATATTTTACTAGTTTTACTCAAATTATTATGTCATTACACACTTTCAGATTTCACAAATGTATTTAACTGCTGCAGTGGCAAAAGCCAGTATAAACTTATTCTCTTCCTGGAGTACTGGAAAGAGGTTAGTGAAATTGGAAGAGATTCTGGCATTACTTTAATTGTTTATTGTTTAGAAGTGAACAGACTTCCTAGAAACCTAAAAGAACAAAGCTAAAATCTAAATAATGATAAGAAATGTGCCAGTGCCTGTAGCTGTGCCTGTGCTAACATATGGTTGGCAAGTGATTGAATAACCTAAAATAAGAATGACGTGTGACCCTGGTCTCTTGCTGGGTCTTAGTTTCAGTTTCTCTATGGGATCAGATGGCCCTCTTTGAATTCTATGTTTAAGACCTGAAAATCCTGTATTAATATTAAAATTTAAGTGTATATTGGGTCCAACACTAGGCAAATATTGTCGGAAGCAATAGAAACCAAAAGAATGTGCAGTGATCTTGAGGGGAAAGCAAGTTGTTTGTTGAGGTGAATAGTGGTTAGAGAGAATTAGAATTCCCTTTCTGATTCCCACTTAATGAGCTCTCTGAAGAGTCACACTGTCTTGGGGACTTACCTTTTGAATACTTAAAATGGAATGACTTAACCAAGTCAGCATGTTATTTATTTTTCCTTTTTTTGGATCAGCTGTCTTTGATCTCAGTCTAGAAGAGGTGGGTGAAACAAGGCCACTACAGAGAACTGTATAAGTCTCCATCGTGAGGTTGGCAGTACAGACTACTTGTGCTGTGGAACACAAATCAGAGCAGAGTGCACACGGGCTGCTGGAGTCTTAATGAAGAAGCAGCAGTGTGGTTTATATGGTCTTTTACTTGATAACCCACAGGACGTTGTAAATGATTTAAAAAATTAGTGTCTATTAATATTCACAATTTGTTTACAAGTGTAATTGGTTACAATAAAATTTTACTCGAGTGGATTTATAAGATGATTGGATCTGCCACAACTTCCTGATCTATAAAGTAAGGTTATAGCCCAACCCATAGGACTTTTGAAAAGTATAATGAAATAATTCAGGCAAAGACTCAGAAGTGCCTGGTGCATTGCAAGAATTTAATCAACAGAATTGTCTTTCTCTCTCTCTCTTTTTTTTTTTTTCTTGTTTATTCAGTTCAGTTCATTAGGTCAGTCGTGTCCGACTCTTATAAAAAATTAGTGTCTATTAATATTCACAATTTGTTTACAAGTGTAATTGGTTACAATAAAATTTTACTCGAGTGGATTTATAAGATGATTGGATCTGCCACAACTTCCTGATCTATAAAGTAAGGTTATAGCCCAACCCATAGGACTTTTGAAAAGTATAATGAAATAATTCAGGCAAAGACTCAGAAGTGCCTGGTGCATTGCAAGAATTTAATCAACAGAATTGTCTTTCTCTCTCTCTCTTTTTTTTTTTTTCTTGTTTATTCAGTTCAGTTCATTAGGTCAGTCGTGTCCGACTCTTTGCAAACCCATGAACCACAGCACGCCAGGCCTCCCTGTCCATCACCAACTCCTGGAGTTCACCAAAACCCATGTTCATCGAGTCGGTGATGCCATCCAACCATCTCATCTTCTGTCATCCCCTTCTCCTCCTGCCCTCAATCTTTCCCAGCATCAGGGTCTTTTCCAGTGAGTCAGTTTTTCGCATCAGGTGGCCAAAGTATTGGAGTTTCAGCTTCAAAATCAGTCCTACCAATGAATGCCCAGGACTGATCTTTTTGTTTATTAAGGTGCCTTTTTAAATTGGCACAAATTCATGATTTTACTAAAATATATGCATTTCATCTGGGCAAGCAAAGACTATCATGAACATTGACATAAAGTCTGTTTTCAAAGTAGGGTGATGGTTATGGTGCAGAGGAATCATTGATGTGACTCAAAATGAAGTTAAATCCCACATATCTACTCCCATCCTAATGGCATCCAAACTCTGTCTTCATGCCTTAAACATTCATACCTGAGACTCTTCAAAAACAAGAGACAGTGTTGTCTGAATGACTCAAAAGGAAACCAGTAATAGAGTGACTATTGTTTAGGGCAGTGCGGTGACTGAACCTTGCCAGAGCCAAGTCACAGGGGACTGACTCTGGACAGTGAAGCTCTTTCACGTTGGAGCTGAAGAACCCTCTAGCCATCAAGCAACTTTGAATACTGTGCCTTTACTTTTCCCTCCTTTTGTAACCCTGCAGTTAAACATTTAAAGAATTCAGTTCTCTAGAGTGAGCTAAGGCCTCCCTGGTGGCTCAGACGGTAATGAATTTGCCTGCAAAGCAGGAATCCTAGGTTCGATCCCTGGGTTGGGAAGATTCCCTGGAGGAGGAATGGCAACCCACTCCTGTGTTCTTGCCTGGGGAATTCCCATGAGCAGAGGAGCCTGGTGGGCTACAGTCCATGGGGTCACAAAGAGTCAGATACTGAGCAACTAAGCACAGCACAGCACAGAGTTGGCTAACTTAATTTCACGTTTTAAGACCAATCTTGAAAATTTCACATGACACGCATTTTATTGAAAGCCACAAGTTATTTCCTGCTATTTAAGAAGTGACGTTTGTTATATTTGCACACAGCCTACTAGCATGCTGAGTGTAAAGGCTGAAGGTAAAACACTATTTAAAAATATTGGGAAAAATATATAAAATCTGTTAAATATGTGAAAAAGTGAATGAACAACTTTCCTCTTAAGAGAAAACATCTTAAGGGGATGTTTTTTAAGGAGTAATATTTTCCCTCTCTGAGATAGTAAAAAGCAGTATTATTTTTATTGAGTTCCAGAATGCTCACATGTGAGAGAATGGCATTATCAGTGACAACATGGTTATTTAGGGAAATGCATGTGTGTCTGTGTGTATGTTATTTTTAGTAACAAAACAGGGATTCCCTGGTGATTCAGATGGTAAACAATGTGCCTGCAGTGCAGGAGACCTGGGTTCGATCCCTGGGTTGGGAATATCCCCTGGAGAAGGGAATGGTAACCCACTCCAGAATTCTTGCCTGGAGAATTCCATGAACAGAGGACCCTGGCAGGCTACAGTCCATGTGGTCCCAAAGAGTCAGACACGACTGAGAGACTTTTACACAGTGAGTAAACAAAGAAGGACTATCCACACCAATATATATTATATACACACAAGCTATTGAAAAAGAGGCTAGGATCTGGGATTCTTTTCTCTTCACCATAGTGGTCCAGGGCTTCATTGTAAGCTATAACTGAAAGTGTTTATAGGTAAGGATTTCTTTTCTCATTGATATGACTGCAAAAATAGTTTAGATTCTTATGGTTGAGTATAGAATGTATATTTTAGGGAGGTGCTGGTAAAATAAACTTTGCTTTCTGAATATAAAATTAAAAAGTACAGAAAATAACATAATGGATAGATATCTATTAAATCCTACTGTTGTGTCACATTAGATTGAAAAAAAAAGTTATTGTTTGTCCATTCTTTTTTTTTTTCACTTCTCCCACTTCTCTCACCAAAGAACAGAGTGACCTAATCTTAGTATATATTATCTACATGAATGTTTGTATACCTAATACAAATGCATTTGTCTTAAATAATATTTAGCATAGTTTTTCATGTTTTAAAGCTTTACACAAATTGACATTATAATTTACATAAATGGTATTCTACTTGGTTTGTGTGTTCAGTATTACATTTTAAAAATCCATAAAATAATCAGACTGTAAAGAACAAAATTACATGCAAATGTCAGTTCCTTTGGCGAAAATATCCTTATTAAAACCTATAGTCTAGATCATTGATTTTTATTTCCTTAAATATTCCACTGAATTAATAAATCATAGTTTGTTAATCCTTTTTAAGTTAATTAGCCTCGAGGTGATTTCTGGTTATTTTGAGCTCTAAATAGAACTGCAGTTGTTATTCTTACATGTGTCTCTTCATTTACATAAGGGAGAAATTCTCCAGAGATTTGCCTGTTTAATTTGTGAAACTGAATAGCAAATAAATAAATAATATTAAAAAGAAGACTCTTCAACTTTAATAGATATTTCCAACTTTGTCTCATTAATAAATTGTTTCTGTGGTTCCTAATGAAGCTGAATATATGCTTCTACTTAATTTGCATTTCATCTTCTGTAGGTTGTTAGTTCTTGTCCTTTTCTATTTTTCCATATTAGATCATTATTCTTATTAGTTTATAAAAGTTCCTTTACTAATTCTTGAGTTAGATGCATTGCAAATATAGTCTCTAGGTCTAAGGCTATCCTATTATCTTGTAATGATTTGTTTTGCTTAACTGATTTCGAGGTTTTAATTTGAGTTTAGTCAAATATATCAGTCTTTCTTAATGATTATTGCTTTCTCATTTTGTCTAAGAACTATTTTTGTGCTAAAGTTATAAATATTTATAATCAACAAGATTGACTTTTTCATATTTACATCTTTAACTCATTCGAAGTTGACTTTCCTCTGGTGTGAAGTGGTGATGTAATTTTGTTTCTCTACTTGGATACATAGGTTTTCCAGCTCTGTTTCTTGACTAGTCCATTCTTTCTCTGATTTGAAGTACTGCCTCTGTCCTAGAGTGAGTTCCCAGACTTTTATGGGAACCTTTTCTAGTTTCTTTACCTGACCATTTTAAAAACCTTGTCACTTTCAATAATTTACATCTCTGGGACCTTACTTTCATTTAACGTTTGAAATTTATGCACATACTTTATTTCTTATTATTCTGTTTAATATTTTAAAATGTAAATTATCTTTTGCTTTATCCCTCCTTTTATTTTTTGGGTTATATTTATTCCTATTTCCTTTTTTTTTTCTATTCCATTTATTTTAACCAGAGTCATTAGAAGTTATTTTTTAATTATTGTGTTCAATTGATAATTTTGTTTTATTATTCTTTTTAATTTTATTTTAATATTTCACTAGTTTCTAATCTTTCCTATTACTCTTTGTTTCCTTTAGGTTTAGCAAGTCTTTTTCTATTTATTGATCTGAAAGGTTAGCACATTCGTTTTGGGTGTATGTATGTGTATCCAGCTTCTGGGTACTCACTGTCCTAGAGCTGATTCTTGGGATTGTTCTCAGTAGCAATCAGTTATTGAGCTAAAAACATTCTTTTTAGTACAGTGTATGCCATGTAAATATGAATATGACAGTACAATATCTAACTTTCAAATTACTGAAAACTAGGATATTAATATCAACCACAAAACTGCTTTCCATTGTTTGTTCACCAAGTCTACTGGAGAACAGGATATTAGTGCATATATAATCAACCATGTTTGGCTTCCAGCTTCCATAGAACCACTATAAAAGCAGTTGTTTCTTCCTTCATTGCTCAAGAAAATTTCAGCCCAGTTAACTACCCATTAAAACATTACACACACACACACACACACACACACACACACACACACATCCAGTATATGGGCGGTGCAGTGGTAAATAATCCACCTGCCAGTGCAGTGGACACAAGAGGGAGGAGTTCAATCCCTGGGTCAGGAAGATCCCCTGGAATAGAAAATGGCAACCCACTCCAGTATTCTTGTCTGGGAAATTCCATGGACTGTGGAGCCTGGTGGGCTGCAATCTGTGGAGTAGCAAAGAGTCAGACGTGACTGAGCAGACACACACATGTGAATGCACACACACATACATGCATATATTTATATGTATACACGTGTGTATATGCATATATATAAATATGTAAATGCATATTTTATGAAAGAGAGAAAGTGAAAGGGTTACTTGCTGAGCTGTATCTGACTCTTGCAACTCCATGAGCTGTAGCCCATTGGTCCTCTGTCCATGGGATTCTCCAGGCAAGAATACTGGAGTGGAGTGCCATTTCCTTCTCCAGGGGATCTTCCTGACCCAGAGATTGAATGCAGGTCTCCCACACTGAAGGCAAATTCTTTACCATCTGAACCACTAGGGAATTCCCCATACATATTTTGTAGGGTTAGCCAAAAAGTTTACTTGGGTCTTTCCATAACCTCTTGTGTGTGTGTGTGTGTGTGTGTATAATGATTCTATGCAAAGGTCACCTGACCACATGGACATCCCTAGATGGTCATGCTATGTGCATGCTAGTAAAGTAATGCTCAAAATTCTCCAAGCCAAGCTTCAAAAGTATATGAACCATGAACTTCCAGATGTTCAAGCTGGATTTAGGAAAGTCAAAGGAACCAGAGGTCAAATTGCCAACATCCACTGGATCATCGAAAAAGCAAGAGAGTTCCAGAAAAACATCTATTTCTGTTTTATTGACTATGCCAAAGCCTTTGACTGTGTGGATCACAATAAACTGTGGAAAATTCTGAAAGAGATGGGAATACCAGACCACCTGACCTGCCTCTTGAGAAACCTGTATGCAAGTCAGGAAGCAACAGTTAGAACTGGACATGGAACAACAGACTGGTTCCAAATTGGGAAAGGAGTATGCAAGGCTGTATATTGTCACCCTGCTTATTTAATTTATATGCAGAGTACATCATGAGAAACACTTGGCTGGAGGAAGCACAAGCTGGAATCAAGATTGCCGGGAGAAATATCAATAACCTCAGATATGCAGATGACACCATCCTTATGGCAGAAAGTGAAGAAAAATTTAAGAGTCTCTTGATGAATGTGAAAGAGGAGAGTGAAAAAGTTGGCTGAAAACTCAACATTCAGGAACAAAGATCATGGCATCTGGTCCCATCACTTCATGCCAAATAGATGGGAAACAGTAGAAACAGTGAGATACTTTATTTTCTCATTCTCCAAAATCACTGCAGATGGTGACTGCAGCCATGAAATTAAAAGATGCTTGCTCCTTGGGGGAAAATTTACGACCAACCTAGACAGCATATTAAAAAAACAGAGACATTATTTTGCCAATAAAGATCTGTCTAGTCAAGGCTATGGTTTTTCAGGTAGTCATGTATGGATATGAGATTTGGACTATAAAGAAAGCTGAGCACCAAAGAATTTATGCTTTTAAACTGTGGTGTTGGAGAAGACTCTTGAGAGTCCCTAGGACTGCAACAGGATCCAACTAATCCATCCTAAAGGAAATCAGTCCTGCATATTCATTGGAAGGACTGATGCTGAAGCTGAAACTCCAATACTTTCGCCACCTGGTGCAAAGAACTGACCCACTGGAAAATACCCTGATGCTGGGAAAGATGAAGGCAGGAGAAGAAGGGGTGGACAGAGGGTGAAATGGTTGGGTGGCATCACTGACTTGATGGACATGAGTTTGAGTAAGCTATGGGATTTGGCGATGGACAGGGAAGCCTGGTGTGCTGAAGTCCATGGAGTTGCAAAGAGTTGGACAGGACTGAGCGACTGAACTGAACTGATACAAAGGTGCTTTTGTACAACTGATTATATAACAGCCATTTTGTTGTATTTCCAAGTAGCTCCGTGGTCAGTTAGCTATTTTCTGTAATTACACAATTTTGTAAATCATAGCTCACTACTTAAAATAGAGCTGAAAATGGTGTCATAATGGACAGCTCCCATTTAAGGTTATTTTGTATTAACTTGTCAAAAACAGCCTTGACTGTTTGATGTCATCATGTTCTATGTTACCTCTGTGTTGAGGTGTTCTTTCCATTTGCAACAATAAGAAATTTACTCGGGACTGCAAGCTGAAGCATATGTTCAAAACTGAAGAAACAAAATATCTTGGGTCAGTATTGCAGGAGGAAAACTTAATTGCTCTCATCACTTCACTTTTTAGGTCTATTAAATATTTAGGTGATTGTGCTGCTGTGTTCCAAGCTATTTTCTTATTGCTTCAGTGTTTTAAAGTTGTGTATTACTTCAAATCTGTCTTCATTTGCCAGTTATCTCAACTGCAGTGCTTATTTTCTTTGCATAGTATCTTATTTAGTTTTCAGAGGCAAGTCTACACTTTGCCTTAAATATTTAGTTAATTTCATATATTCTTTCTTAATGTCTGACATTATCAGGACACATTTGTTGTTAATAGAAATGTATCCCTCTCTTTACACTGACTTTCTTGCTGCACTCTTATAGAATGACTTAAGAGCTCTTTAAGTCCCTGAAACACTTTAAATGTTCATGACTACAGCTCAGGAGTGAAATCTGATCATGTCACTGCCCTATTTACATATCTTTGATGGTTTACCAGTGGGATGAGGAGCAAACTGTTGAGCAGGACCTCTGGGCATTAATAAAGCAGAAATAGATGTTTTTCTGGAACTCTCTCGCTTTTTCGATGATCCAGTGGATGTTGGCCATTTGATCTCTGGTTCCTCTGCCTTTTCTAAAACCAGCTTGAACGTCAGGGAGTTCACGGTTCACATATTGCTGAAGCCTGGCTTGGAGAATTTTGAGCATGACTTTACTAGTGTGTGAGATGAGTGCAATTGTGCGGTAGTTTGAGCATTCTTTGGCACTGCCTTTCTTTGGGATTGAAATGAAAACTGACCTTTGCCAGTGATGGAGTAATGTACAGTGAAGTCCATAGAAGCACAACCACTTGTAGAGGATGCATGCATGTGACAATGTTTACCAGATACTTGA
This sequence comes from Aepyceros melampus, assembly GCA_006408695.1. NCBI lineage: Eukaryota > Metazoa > Chordata > Mammalia > Artiodactyla > Bovidae > Aepyceros > Aepyceros melampus. The sequence goes on along the minus strand of SJXQ01004821.1, from coordinate 250,538 downwards.
ACTTAGGTGATTGGACATGTGAACACACGTTCACATCTTAGCAACTTTGCAACTTGAAGGTTCATATATAGGGGACTTGCTGTATTAAGAAATAAGTTACCTGTGGGAACTTCATGAGATGGGGTGGGTGGTTTGAGAGGATGTTTGAAAAAAAAGTCTTGTGGAGAGTGGGAAAGAGATACTAGGGAGATAATAGAGGTAGTGTCAAGAATTCATGAAGGATGGAAATTATGTGAAAGTGTCACCGCACAGACTGTGTTTCTGGTTCAATGCTTGTTTCCCTTTTAGTGCTCAGCATTGTGCCTGGCAGATTTTGAATAAATGGCTGACTTATCGAAGAATAAATATAGTAACACTAAGGAAGTGAGAGATGGGAAAATGGGAGGGTATGGACACAGAGTGGGATTTTAATTTAGTCTTCTGGATGGTGAGTGTTTCCAGATACTGACAAATTTTGGGTTGTGGCCACAGGAGTAGATGGCAGCAGTGGCATGGAGGTAAAGACCATTGCCATTGGGGGATACCTCAGGCCTGAGATGCTAAAAGTAAGAAGTTACCCGGGATTATAGGGAATGAGCAGGTGGGTGTTAGTTGCTCAGTTGCGTCTGACTCTTTTGCAACCCGTGAACTATAGCCTGTGTCCATAGGATTTTCCAGACAAGAATATGGAGTATTCTTCTCTAGGGGATCTTCTCGACCCAAGGGTGGAACCTGGGTCTCCTACATTGCAGGCGGATTCTTTACCATCTGAGCCATCAAGGAAGCCCTGTTAGGGCATGGAGTGGAGAG
>SJXQ01004821.1:219699-249583 GCA_006408695.1 Aepyceros melampus | reverse complement strand
ATGGAGTGGAGAGTAAAGCTGCCAACCACCTGTCAATCTTCAAAAACATACAGAGATTGGTACTTAAAGGAAGAGGTAGAGTGTGGTCTGAGCATCAGCTGTTTACAAGTGGAAGAACAATGGCCTGGAAGTGGCCATTCTAAGAAGCTTCATGGCCATGCGTGTGTTGGGTATAGGAGCAGAGGCCACAGAAGACATGGTATCCTCAGAGGAGAGCTGGGTACAGCAGAGGGCAGGAGTTGAAAGGGACATTCCAGGGAGGGGAGCTTATTCCTCAACAAAGGAGCTGAGGTTCACTGAGAAGACTCCCCCGACCCCGTCCATAGGAAACCTCCAGGGAGGGGAGCTTATTCCTCAACAAAAGAGCTGAGGTTCACTGAGAAGACTCCCCCCACCCCGCCCATAGGAAACCTGCAGCTGGAATCACTAAAGCATTGGTATAAGTTTGAGACATCCAGACTTCACATGATAATCTGGCCCCGACATTCCTCGACATGGCTCTGAGAACCTTGGCTGGGTTTACTCACATGCAGGTGGTTAGCCAGTGATCTACGCACACCTATCCCCACACCATAAGTTCATCATTCACAATATGGCTTCAACTGTATTACCTCATTGTGATTTTGACAATCTGAAAAATGTTAACGTCTCCAAGATGCATAGATAGAGAACTCTGACCCAGTGTGCTTTCTTCTTCCTAAATTCTGTACCCCATTGCTAAATTCTGTCCCCACTCACTTTTCTAGACCACCTGCCAAAGTGGCTTTCTTGGGTGCATGCATGCTAAATCGCTTCAGTTGTGTTCCAACTCTTTGCAACCCCATGGACCATAGCACACCAGGCTTTTCTGTCCACGGGAGTTCTCCAGGCAAGAATACTGGATTGGGTCATTGTGCCCTTCTCCAAGGGATCTTCCTGGACCAGAGATCAAGCTCACATCTCTTACATCTCCTGCATTGGCAGGTTCTTTACCATTAGCACCACCTGGGAAGCCTGGCTTTCTTGGGAGACAGGACTAACAGAGGGGAGGGGGGTTATGAGAGCCTTACTGAGAGAGACCCAGAGCACCTCTGCCTGTGGCCAAATACAAATGAGAACCTCTGACCTAAGGAAATTAGTGGAATGAGGGATATTTTGCATTTTTATAGCTGTTTTTCATGGCCATTCACTTTTAGGTCTTAGATAATCTTTGGCTTGGCCTAAGTAGCCTAAATATAGATAAGAACTATGCTGTGTATTTCAAATTTTTCTCTTATATTCTTCTTAAAGTTTGCAACAGTTTTGTTCAATAGAAATAGAACGTGAAAATACTAATAGATAACCAACAAGGACCTACTGTATAACACAGGGAACTGTATTCAATATTTTCTAATAACCTATAAGGGGAAACAAACTGAAAAATAATATATATAACTGAATATATATTCAGTGATTCAGATATACATGTGTGTGTATATATATGTCTGTGCTGTATCACTGTGCTGTACACCCAAAACTAACACAACATTGTAAATCAGCTGTACTTTGATTTTTTAAAATGTTAAAAAATGGGACTTCCCTGGTGGTCTAGTGGTTAAGATTCCACGCTTCCATTTGCAAGGGACATGGGTTCGATCCTTGGTCAGGGAACTAAGGTCCTGCATGCCACATAGCACAGCCAAAAATAAGCAAAATTTGTTCAAAAACATTTTAAAAAGTAATATATGTGTGTGTGTGTATATATATATATATATATATATAATATATGAGCCTCATTTTTCTGGTGCCCACATTGAAAGGTAAAAAGAGGTAAAATGCATGAAGGGTTTTCATTCTTATTTTGCAGGCTGTCTTTGAAAGCCGGCGTGTAGGTTGCGCTTATGGCCCACCTCTGTTTGCATTAGCCATGTTTCAAGTGTGTGGTGGCCATGGTGGCTGGTGTTTCTTCCTATAATGGGTAGTGTGGACCTGACAGTATTAAGAGGGTGGCATGTTGTGTGGAGAACCTTTCACCACAGTTCTCATATTTTGCTGTTGTTAGCGGAATCATTTTGATAAAATTTGGCTGATAAATTTCAAGTGTCTCAATTACGTCCGTAGTCATCACACTGTTCCTTGGATTATCCTTCAGCACCTTGTTGCTTTTTGAGTAGGTTTGGAGGAGACCTTGTGGAGAACCACCGCTGTTTCTGAAAGAGCCCAGAATGGCAAAGCTAATCAGAAATAATTCAGCCTGACTGTGATGCAGGACTGCATTCATGTGGCCACATATGCATGATTACAGATTCTAGGCTATAGTCACTCCTCTTAGGAAATTGGGCAGGAGGTGTGATACTCAGCACAAAAGTATCTAAGAGCATTAGGACTTGTTGCAGCTTAATGCTGCTCTGACCTAAGGGCCTGCAGTGCCCTGAAGCTAGTAGTACACGTGTAGGTAGGACTTTCAGAAATCTGACCCTTCTCATGGCCATTTCTTCCACCCAGGCTTGTTTCATCTTTAGATCTCTGCTCAATTTAGTATTTGTTGTTGTACAATGGTGGTAGAGTTTCCTCTAGAGCTGGAAACCAGGCCATTCTCCTCTAAATGGCATTGGTTGGGGGAGGAATAAATTAGGAGTTTGGGATTAACATATACTACACTCTGAGTGCTGAAGAATTGATGCTTTTGAACTGTGGTGTTGGAGAAGACTTTTGAGAGTCCCTTGGACAGCAAGGAGATCCAACCAGTCCATTCTGAAGGAGATCAGCCCTGGGATTTCTTTGGAAGTAATGATGCTAAAGCTGAAACTCCAGTACTTTGGCCACCTCATGCGAAGAGTTGACTCGTTGGAAAAGACTCTGATGCTGGGAGAGATTGGGGGCAGGAGGAGAAGGGGACGACAGAGGATGAGGTGGCTGGATGGCATCACCAACTCGATGGATGTGAGTTTGAGTGAACTCTGGGGGATGGTGATGGACAGGGAGGCCTGGTGTGCTGCAATTCATGGGATTGCAAAGAGTCGGACACAACTGAGTGACTGGACTGAACTGAACACTATTGCATATAAAATAAATAATGACCTACCATATAGCAAAGGGAACTAGAGGAAAAAATAAATGTCACTGGCTTTCTTTTTTTTTGGTAAAGTGAGAGGCGAGAGGAACTCAGGAATTGGTCTAACTGTATAGTATGGCCAAATGANACACAACTGAGTGACTGGACTGAACTGAACACTATTGCATATAAAATAAATAATGACCTACCATATAGCAAAGGGAACTAGAGGAAAAAATAAATGTCACTGGCTTTCTTTTTTTTTGGTAAAGTGAGAGGCGAGAGGAACTCAGGAATTGGTCTAACTGTATAGTATGGCCAAATGAGTCTGGCTTCTAGCTTCTACAATATTGTACTGTGGTAGGTTTAGGATTCTTGTGGTGGTGCTTGAGAATAAGAATGAGGCATTTCCAAGCTTTGGATTGCTTGTTACAAAGGAGAAAAGAGCAAAAAATGATCTCATTTTAGTTTAGCTAGTTTATGTCCAATTACAATCCACAAGGGCTTCCCAGGTGGCACTAGTGGTAAAGAACCTGCCTGCCAATGCAGGAGACATAAGAAGTCCAGGTTCGATCTCTGGGTTGGAAAGATCCCCTGGAGGAGGGCATGGCAGCCCATTCCAGTATTCTTGCCTGGAGAATCCCACCAACAGAGGAGCCTGGTGGGCTACAGTCCATGGGGTCACAAAGCGTCGGACATGACTGAAGTGACTTAGCACGTTCACACACACAATCCACAATGTCCAAGTCAGTTTAGAAAATGGTTGTGTCCTTCCTATAGTCTAAAATGTTTTGCCATGCTCTGTTGCGTTTGTGATTTTGATTTATGGCCGAATATGTACTTGTTTCTAGGAGAAAATAGGTATCAGATATACCACTCTGGTCTATAGCTATTTTATATTAATGATTTTTAAAAATCGACAGACTATGGGTTTAAAGGGTGGTAAATGCACAGGCTTTCCTAAGAAATATTGTTATAAATGGGTTTGGTGTTTTTGTTTTATTTTTAGTTTGTGTTTCCTGTGGTAGGACCACATTTACCCTCATTTAGACTCAAAGTTGGGCCCAATAGTGAAGATTATGCCACAGTGGTGTGCCTGGGTAAAGACTGTTTCTGGCTGTAGCAATATCCTTAACATAATGTGATTTAAAACCAAAACATGTCTTCAAATGGGAAGTTAACATATATAGGGCAGTTTTTGCACATAGCTCAACAGTTCTGATGGAGAAGGTGATGGCACCCCACTCCAGTACTCTTGCCTGGAGAATCCCATGGACAGAGGAGCCTGGTAGGCTGCAGTCCATGGGGTCACGAAGAGTTGGACACAACTGAAGTGACTTAGCAGCAGCAGCAGCAACAGTTTTGATAAAATGATTATCTTATGTTTATAATATAGCTTTAGACCATTTAGGGGGCCAGCATTTCTGTCCTTCTAAATCCCCCTGATTTTTCCCTTCTCCTTTTTTTTATAGTTTTCTTTTTGGTGTAGTCTAGGATAGATTTGGGCTTCTGTGGTGGCTCAGATGGTAAAGAATCTGCCTGCAATGCAGGAGACCTGAGTTCAATCTCTAGGTCAGGAAGATCCCTTGGAGAAGGGAATGGCAACCCACTCCAGTATTCATGCCTGGAGAATCCCATGGACAGAGGAGCTTGGTAGGCCACAGTCCATGGGGTCGCAAAGAGTCAGGTATGACTGAGTAACTAACACACACACACAAAGAGAACAGAGTCAGATGATCTATTATTATTCCTGAGCCACCTGGAGAAGGCCACTATAATAGTGCATCACTGTTGTGCAGAAATGTCCCATCCATGACAAGTGAGCGTGCTCCTGTCCATATGTACACTGTGCAAGAGCAGGAGGACCAAGAGTTGAATTCATCTTCATTTATACCTTTCTTTGGGGCAAAGTGAGACAGCTAGACTCTCCCCACCCCGGCATTTTTGCTTCTGAATCTTATGACTTTTCCCCCCTTTAAATCAATTAAGTGATCAGTTTGCTAGATTCTTCATTAATCATAGGTGTAAGAACTTTTTAAACACAAACTGCTTTAAATTTTCTTATTATTTTAGTCCCCTGACCTTAGAAGTATCTTCCATCTGAGTCTTTAAACATCAATATGAGTTTATTTTTTATTCTAGCCTTCTAATGGTGGTGGTCTCAGGGCATTTTGTGGCAGGAAGCTTGGGGACAAATTAAAGGTGAACTGGTGAGGATCAGCCTTTGAATTGCCTCAGTCCTTTTGGAAATTTCACTTTCCCACATGTTTGCATAGAGATCATTCTGTGAGCATTGTCTCACTCTTTGTTTGGAAGTTTCTCCAAAATGGAGAAGTTGCTATGGTTTTAAGATATCGCCTCTATTGCTCTCCTAAGTTGAGAGATGCAGGTTGAAGAAAGAGCAGTTACTTCTTAGCTGTGTGATCTATTTGTCGTCGTTGTTTAGTCGCTCAGTGTCTGACTCTTTGCTACCCTATGGACTGGAGCTCGCCAGGCTCCTCTGCCCATGGGATTTTCCAGGCAAGAATACTGGAGTGGGTTGCCATTTCCTTTTCCAGAGGATCTTCCCAACTCGGGGGTTGAACAAGCTTCTCCTGCATTGGCAGGTGAATTCTTTACCACTGAGCCACCAGGGAAGCCCACGTGATCTGTTATACCTTAGGATAAAGTTGAATGTATTTGCTTAAACTCTCAGCTTTCATTGGTGTTATGACATTACTTGTCCAGGACAGTGGTTCCAATAGGTGTTAAACTTCCAGAGGCTTTTGCAGATCTAATAACCCTGTGCTGTATCTTAAGCAATGAAATCTATAGTCTTAGGACTGTGTAGAAGACACATCAGTTAGAGAACATTCTCTAGTGAATTGGTTCTAAAATTACACCTACCTTAATTGGTGTAAACTGCTTGCCATCTAATTGAGCTAATACCATTAAGGTTTCATCAGTCTGGCATTCTGAAGTCACTGCAGACAATTGATCTTCATTTTGTACCTATAACAGTGATGATGCTAATTGGTAAAATTCCACAACACGGAGTTGTAGGATTCCAGGATAGTGTTTCTTTGGTTGGTTTGTGTAAGACTCTCCTTTTACATCCAAATCAGTGGCTATTAACCCTTTTTAGGCCATTTTATTTCGGAGAGTGCTGCTACAAGATAATCTACAAAGTAGAATCATCAGAATATTAAGTTTGAGCTAGGGGCAAAGAAAATTGTGTTAACAAGCAGAGCCAGAGTTCATTTTAGCTATTAATTCTGTTGAGCTACTGTACTTTCCAGAGTTCACTTCCATTTGCCCGCTGGCAGCTAGAAAGGAAGGTTTGAAATGGTTGGCCTTCTGGCATTTAATTAATCTTGGAAAAGGTTTAAGTCTGGCTTGATTTCATGACTGAATGCCGTAATAGTCGTTGACTGTCATTTGTCAGTGTTACACGGTCAGGAAGCTATCTCTACCAAGTTTGACACGTGTGAATATCTACAGAATGGCTCTTCTCAGGGAGGGGACACTTTGAAGATCTGAATATTGAGTGGCTTCATTATTGTCATCACTATTAATGAGAAAAAATTTTGCTCTACTATTCAAGAATATAAACCAGATTGTTAACTGATAAAGAGGAAGAAAAATCATCTGTAGGAGGGCAAACCTCAGGGGGATATTCAGCCACATAGGGAGAGAAGACTAGAGTCATTTGGTTTAGATTTTCTTTTTAACTGAAGAAGGCTTTCCCTCTGTCTCCTGGATCAAGGAAAATCCAACCTCCAGAGATGGGGCACATATAACACCACGAAGTAGTCTAAGGCAGTCTACTATAAGTTTATATACAAAGACATTTTATTGTTTTGTTCTTTTAAAAAAGTTATGGACGTATAGTTGATTTATTATACAATGTTTTGTTAATTTCTGCTGTATAGCAAAAATTCTTTTTCATATTCTTTCCTATTATGGTTTGTCACAGAATATTGATTATAGTTCCCTGTGCTATATAGTAGGACCTTGTTCTTTATCCATCTTGTATATAATAGTTTGCTATTCTGCAAATCCGAAACTCCCAATCCTTCCCTCCCCTCCCCTCCCCCTTGACAACCACAAGTCTCTCTATATCTGTGAGTCTGTTTCTGTTTCATAGATAGGTTCATTTGTGTTGTATTTTTAGATTCCACATATAAGTGATATTATATGATATTTGTCTTTCTCTTTCCAACTTGCTTCACTTAGTGTGATAATCTCTAGTTGCATCCATGTTGCTGCAAAGCATTATTTCATTCTTTTTTATGGCTGAGCAATATTCCATTGTATGTATATATGTATGTGTGGTGTGTGTGTGTGTGTGTATACACACACATCTTTATCCATTCATCTGTCAATGGACATTTAGATTGTTTCCATGTCTTTGCTTTTGTAACTGGTGCTACTACGAACATAGGGGTGCATGTATCTTTTTGAATTAGAATTTTGCAAAGACATTTTCTTGAACGTGCCTTCTTAAAACATTTATCTTTTTGGTCTTGGTTTTGTTTTGGAGAGCAAAGCAGAATAAGTTCACTTGTATTTGCATGTGATAAACAAATTTTTAAAAGAGATCTTTAACGATTTGCTGATGCTAAAGCCAGCTCAGTTTAAACTGTTAAGGAGAAGATGTATTTTAGTTTTCTAAGAAGCAATTCATCCCCATTCATTCAACCATCAGCTAGTTATTGAGTACATCCTTTGAATAATACCTTACTGCAAAGTTAGATAATACCTGAATTTGGCTTTAAGAGCCATAGTTCAATGATAGAAGCTATGTACACAAATGGTGGTTAAAAAGTGGACCTATAAATGGTAATAAATTTAAATTTTAAAAGTGCTTCTAATGTTTTTCAGTGAAGTAATTTTTACATCAGAAAACTTTTGTTAACTGGTTAGTATAGAATTTACAGTGTTGGCTGAGGTAGAGATTCAGCTACTTCTCCGAGTAAATCTAGATGGTGAATTTCATCATGAGAAATTTCTTCAACATATACACTCACAAAGAAAGTATATTCTCTGAATTTTTTTTAAAAAAAACTTTTTTCTCTTTATCCATTTGTTGTGGAATTTGAAATTTGGCTATTTTGTTCATGTCGTTGTGAACTAATTATTGGGTCATATAGCGAATGGAGCATTTCTTATTTATGAGTTAGTGCCATCCAGTCTCTTAGGTTTTGTTTTCCTTTTATATTTCCCAATACTTTCTCAATTTGGATAAAGTAGTCTCTCCTGGGAGCTCAGATGATAAAGAATCTGCCTACAATGCAGGAGACCTGGGTTTGATCCCTGGGTTAGGAAGACCCCCTGCAGAAGTGAATGGCAACCCACTCCCATGTTCTTGCCTGGGATAATCCTCAGGACAAAGGAGCCTGGCGGGCTGCAGTCCATGGGGTTGCCAAGAGTTGGACATGACTGAGAGATTAACACTTTCACTTTCATGCAGACCATAGAAAACATATATTTAATACCTATAGTTTGTATTGCTGTTTTGTTTTTAAAATGCTTAAAGGATCTTCTATTCTGGGTTTTTAGATATCTACCTCTTTGCTAATATATATATCTTTAAATTTTGTGACCTAACTCCTGCCTTCAAATTTATTATACTAGAGATGACTTACAGATGCCTATGTCAGAACTAATTCAGTCATATTAGGAAAAGATTGATGTCAGATAGCACTATTATCCTAGTTCATGGTTGTTAATACTTGGAAAGTATGTTAATCAAAATATTTAGAATGAGTCATTCTCACTTTTTAACTTTTATTTAAAATTATCTTCTGGCCACGCCTCGTGGCATGTGAGATCATAGTTCCCTGACCAGGTATCGAACCTGTGTACCCTACACTGGAAGTGCAGAGTCTTAACCACTGGACCGCCAGGGAAGTCCCTTGGCTGGCTTTTAGGAATGGGCAGGAGAGAGTCTCCATGATAGCAGCATTCCTGATTCCTCTGTCTGCTTAGGGACTTTATCCTCAGCATCCAGAGTTTTTGCCTTCTTGCCCACTTTCCTTCATGAGGGGCCTCACATTTATTGACACAGCTCTTTACAGTATCCAGAGGGTCCTCATAAAATTTTCCAGTCTCTTGGTGCCTTGTGAGATAGGCCAAGGACATCACAAAACTGAGACTCAGAGGTGTAAAACCTAGCACTTAAACCTCAGCTGTCTGATGCTGCTAACCCTCAACTGCCTGTTATATAAACTGATAAGAAGCCGTGGTCAGGAGGTGTCTGGGAAGTGAGCCCTTCTGCTCACTTGAACAAATGTGAGGACACTTAGCTCAGACAAAGGCCACAAGAGGAGCAGGGTGTGGTCCAGCAGGGAGGGCCATAGCCCTGGTTCTGGCTCCACCATGAACATCCAGGCAGGGGTCACTGTCTCGTCCTGGAACTTTGATATCTGCTGACTGTGTTCCATGCAGCTTCTATTACTGCCCTCTCAGATCCTCCTGGTTTGATAGCAACCTTCCACAGAGGGTCCTTCTATGATTTCTGGGGCTTCCTCGATGGCTCAAGCATTAAGGCACATATAACACCACGAAGTAGTCTAAGGCAGTCTACTATAAGTTTATATACAAAGACATTTTATTGTTTTGTTCTTTTAAAAAAGTTATGGACGTATAGTTGATTTATTATACAATGTTTTGTTAATTTCTGCTGTATAGCAAAAATTCTTTTTCATATTCTTTCCTATTATGGTTTGTCACAGAATATTGATTATAGTTCCCTGTGCTATATAGTAGGACCTTGTTCTTTATCCATCTTGTATATAATAGTTTGCTATTCTGCAAATCCGAAACTCCCAATCCTTCCCTCCCCTCCCCTCCCCCTTGACAACCACAGTCTCTCTATATCTGTGAGTCTGTTTCTGTTTCATAGATAGGTTCATTTGTGTTGTATTTTTAGATTCCACATATAAGTGATATTATATGATATTTGTCTTTCTCTTTCCAACTTGCTTCACTTAGTGTGATAATCTCTAGTTGCATCCATGTTGCTGCAAAGCATTATTTCATTCTTTTTTATGGCTGAGCAATATTCCATTGTATGTATATATGTATGTGTGGTGTGTGTGTGTGTGTGTATACACACACATCTTTATCCATTCATCTGTCAATGGACATTTAGATTGTTTCCATGTCTTTGCTTTTGTAACTGGTGCTACTACGAACATAGGGGTGCATGTATCTTTTTGAATTAGAATTTTGCAAAGACATTTTCTTGAACGTGCCTTCTTAAAACATTTATCTTTTTGGTCTTGGTTTTGTTTTGGAGAGCAAAGCAGAATAAGTTCACTTGTATTTGCATGTGATAAACAAATTTTTAAAAGAGATCTTTAACGATTTGCTGATGCTAAAGCCAGCTCAGTTTAAACTGTTAAGGAGAAGATGTATTTTAGTTTTCTAAGAAGCAATTCATCCCCATTCATTCAACCATCAGCTAGTTATTGAGTACATCCTTTGAATAATACCTTACTGCAAAGTTAGATAATACCTGAATTTGGCTTTAAGAGCCATAGTTCAATGATAGAAGCTATGTACACAAATGGTGGTTAAAAAGTGGACCTATAAATGGTAATAAATTTAAATTTTAAAAGTGCTTCTAATGTTTTTCAGTGAAGTAATTTTTACATCAGAAAACTTTTGTTAACTGGTTAGTATAGAATTTACAGTGTTGGCTGAGGTAGAGATTCAGCTACTTCTCCGAGTAAATCTAGATGGTGAATTTCATCATGAGAAATTTCTTCAACATATACACTCACAAAGAAAGTATATTCTCTGAATTTTTTTTAAAAAAAACTTTTTTCTCTTTATCCATTTGTTGTGGAATTTGAAATTTGGCTATTTTGTTCATGTCGTTGTGACTAATTATTGGGTCATATAGCGAATGGAGCATTTCTTATTTATGAGTTAGTGCCATCCAGTCTCTTAGGTTTTGTTTTCCTTTTATATTTCCCAATACTTTCTCAATTTGGATAAAGTAGTCTCTCCTGGGAGCTCAGATGATAAAGAATCTGCCTACAATGCAGGAGACCTGGGTTTGATCCCTGGGTTAGGAAGACCCCCTGCAGAAGTGAATGGCAACCCACTCCCATGTTCTTGCCTGGGATAATCCTCAGGACAAAGGAGCCTGGCGGGCTGCAGTCCATGGGGTTGCCAAGAGTTGGACATGACTGAGAGATTAACACTTTCACTTTCATGCAGACCATAGAAAACATATATTTAATACCTATAGTTTGTATTGCTGTTTTGTTTTTAAAATGCTTAAAGGATCTTCTATTCTGGGTTTTTAGATATCTACCTCTTTGCTAATATATATATCTTTAAATTTTGTGACCTAACTCCTGCCTTCAAATTTATTATACTAGAGATGACTTACAGATGCCTATGTCAGAACTAATTCAGTCATATTAGGAAAAGATTGATGTCAGATAGCACTATTATCCTAGTTCATGGTTGTTAATACTTGGAAAGTATGTTAATCAAAATATTTAGAATGAGTCATTCTCACTTTTTAACTTTTATTTAAAATTATCTTCTGGCCACGCCTCGTGGCATGTGAGATCATAGTTCCCTGACCAGGTATCGAACCTGTGTACCCTACACTGGAAGTGCAGAGTCTTAACCACTGGACCGCCAGGGAAGTCCCTTGGCTGGCTTTTAGGAATGGGCAGGAGAGAGTCTCCATGATAGCAGCATTCCTGATTCCTCTGTCTGCTTAGGGACTTTATCCTCAGCATCCAGAGTTTTTGCCTTCTTGCCCACTTTCCTTCATGAGGGGCCTCACATTTATTGACACAGCTCTTTACAGTATCCAGAGGGTCCTCATAAAATTTTCCAGTCTCTTGGTGCCTTGTGAGATAGGCCAAGGACATCACAAAACTGGACTCAGAGGTGTAAAACCTAGCACTTAAACCTCAGCTGTCTGATGCTGCTAACCCTCAACTGCCTGTTATATAAACTGATAAGAAGCCGTGGTCAGGAGGTGTCTGGGAAGTGAGCCCTTCTGCTCACTTGAACAAATGTGAGGACACTTAGCTCAGACAAAGGCCACAAGAGGAGCAGGGTGTGGTCCAGCAGGGAGGGCCATAGCCCTGGTTCTGGCTCCACCATGAACATCCAGGCAGGGGTCACTGTCTCGTCCTGGAACTTTGATATCTGCTGACTGTGTTCCATGCAGCTTCTATTACTGCCCTCTCAGATCCTCCTGGTTTGATAGCAACCTTCCACAGAGGGTCCTTCTATGATTTCTGGGGCTTCCTCGATGGCTCAAGCATTAAAGAATCTGCCTGCAGTGCAGGAGATGCGGGAGACTCAGGGTCGATTCCTGGGTCAGGAAGATCTCCTGAAGGAGGACATGGCAACCTACTATGATTTATGATTTCCCACTACAAAAATAAAGGACATCTTTACCCTGAACCCCAAAGTTTAGAAAAGAGCTAATTAATCTAGTCAATGAAATCAATTTGAGGTTAATTTTATTTATTTTATTTTTACTTGCCCATGCCATGTAGCATGCGGGATCTTAGTTTCCTGACCAGGGATTGAACCTGTGCCCTCTTTATTGGATGTGCAGTATCTTAACCACTGGACCACTAGGGAAGTCCCAATTTTAGATTAATTTTAAAGGAAATATGCCTCAAGACCTAGTTTGAATTTTGTACTCAAACTTGAGTGGAGGAAGGATTTTCCAGCAGAGGCACCTTTAAAGAAAGTAAACTGTCGTGGACTATCTCTTCTGTTAAATTTTGTTGAATTTTGGCACGACTTTTGGGGGCAGAGGCAATGTCAGAAAAAGATGTTGCTTCTGAACTGTTTCCATTTCCCTGAGAAAGATGGTATAGGTCTCTGGTTAAATCACTTGTGAAACTGACACCACTTCCCATCCTTGATTGATGAAAATTAATATATTTCACTTTTAGAAATGTCCTTGCCAGAAAGAGAAGAAAAATAAAGCAGGCTTTGGAAACCTTGAGAAAAGGGATACTTAATGTTTGTTGATAATTAAGTGATACTTAATGTTTGTTGAAAACTTACTGTATGCTGCACACTGTGTCACCTCATTTAATCCTTTGCAGAACCTTGTATTATACTACCTTTTTAGATAGCAATTTAACAGATGAGGAAACTGAGGTAGAGAGTGTGTGGCTCCCCCATTGCAAACTCCAGAGAGGGACTATACAGGCCTTAGATGGTGACTAGTACACCCACAAATTTCACTGCAAGCTTCCAATTTCTGGTCAAGGATTCAATTAGTCATTTCCAGATAAAACTTTGAAAACTCCTTACTGGAAGCTCCACTAATATTATGTGTGTGTGTGCACGTGTGTGCGTGTGTGTGCATGTGCTTAGTCACTCAGTTGTGACCACCTCTTTGCAATTCCATGGACTATAGCCTGCCAGTCTCCTCTGTCCATAGGATTTCCCAGCAAGAATACTGGAGTGGGTTGCCGTTTCCTTCAGGGGATCTTCCTGACCCGGGGATCAAACCCGTGTCTTCTGCATTGGCAGGCAGATTCTTTACCACTGAGCCACCAGGGAAGCCCTACTATTGTGCACACACTTGCTAATTAGGAGGTTGTTTTCCAGACTTCTACAGATTGTACTCTAGCCTCAGACAGGCCACATTTGAGGCAAATAGTGCAAAACCCTCTTGCTGTTTAGCTAAGAATATCTGCCCTCTCCACACTTGAATAAGTCAAGCCACTTAGCCATAAGATAGAAGCCGTTTCTTTTTTGTTTTCTTTTCCCCTTGCTCAAATTGTTTCATGACCGGTACTCTGAGTGAATAGCTATTATTCACCCTTTCCTGGTAGAGAAACATTTAAAATTTCATATTAAGCTCTGTTCCAAAGAGTTGTTGCTGCTCCCAGTCAAATGTCTTAACACTTAGGATCAGTGAGACCACCAGGCAAATCTCCAAGGTTATTTTGGATGAGAATTAACACAAAGACAGTAGAACAATGTGGAAAAAGTTGGAACTCTAGCCACTGATGACACCAATATTGAGGTTAGTGCTGAGGCACCTGCTGGAATGTGCCAGGCCAGGGGTCTCCCAGGTCCTGTACCCCCTTGTGACCAATAGTCAGAATAAGGGCCAGGCAGGGATTTTTTCCCCCATTCCTTCTCTCATCAGACTATTGTCCTGTTGTAGAAACATCCCAGGGCACATTGCCTAGCTGTCACAAAGCGTGTGCCTGTAAGAAATTACCCCTTCATAACTCAACCTCATTGTTGCATCCTGACTTTCTGAGAGGTTTTTCCTTAGCTGGCCACAGTGGGAGTCCCTGTGTCCTGGCCGTGATCTCAGCTTACTGCTGCTTTATCCTGCAAACTGGCCTTTGGGTATCCTAATGGGCAGATTTCATTCCTGTCAAGTTCCAAAAGTGCTTGTAATTCTCTTATACTTCAACTAAAACAAACAAACAAACAAAACTCAAAGTGCAGTTTTTAATTCCTATGACCCATGAGTTCCCGTGAATCCACTTATTCTGATATGGCTTTAAACCTCATACATTATGGCACATATTTGCTTCCGCTAAGACTTCCCCAGTTGGCTTCCATTTTACATGTTCAAGGCGGTGTCTATATCTAAGAGATACGTAATCTTGCACCTTCAGTCCTAAGCTTAGAATCGTCATGACGGGCATTGCCTCGATTCCATTCTGAGTCCCTAGGGTGGCCCAGTTCAGTAGCGCTTGTTTTCCTTCCCGCACCGCTTTATGATTGTTATGGTTGGGGATGCTGAACTCAGATTTTCCTTCCCGGTTGCCTCTTGAAACGCTGCCATCTTTCCCCACAGGAGAGCAAGCCCCTGCTGATAGGAAATCTCTCCATGTGCACGTGGCTGCTTGCCAGCATCGATGGCTGCCAATGGTTTTGTCTAGTTCCAAGCAGTTCATTTTCCCTGGATGGTGGACTGGGCCACACAGGTGGCCCGTGGCACAGTAGCTCTTCATTGAGAGATGATTCTTTGTGGAGAAGTTCCTCTGGTGTGCTTAGGGTTCCCACACACATTTGTGACCGTTGAGTGATGCAAAAAAAAGAAAAAAAAAAAGCTTTTCATCTTTTTATGTTGCTGTGGTTTGGGGCTTATTGTGAGGCAGAGGATATGTCAAGATTAGGGTATGCTGCAGGCCCCTCAAGAGGTAATGGATTGCCCCAGCCCCAAGTGGGCCAGGTGGCTGTTACATTGGTGCTGGAGCCCCCCCAGGAAACCACTCCCCCCACTCTCTAGAGCCTGTTGAAGAAAAGTATTAAGGATTCTGCACTGTGTGCCCTAACTTGGCTGGACATGGCGTGGGGCCCTGGCTAATAACTCTGTGAGGGTGAAAACAGGGCAGCTCCCTAGAACTGGGCACCTTTGGGAGCTGAACCTCTCTCCCCTCTCACTCCCCAATTCTGGAAAAATGCTGCAGCCTCTGATCTTCTATTTTTTAATTGAAATTGTATGGATTTTTGTCCTTAACTCTGTGTGGTGCACTCTCTAAAAACACAGAGGGCAGGAGGCCCTCTGAGGTACAAGGAGCGCTACTTATCAAAAAAGTTTTTCAGTAGAGTAAAAAACACCTAGGATACATGCTCAGAGTGAGGGTAAGTATTGCTTTGAGAAACCTTCATTTACGTTGTATATGCAGGGTTTCGATATAAATCTTATTTCTTACATAGATTGATCGTAGTCAAGTCTGAAACCCTTGACTGTTAGATGAATCTCGAATTGTCTCCCATTCCCATAAACAGAGTCTCTGGTGGCTCAGATGGTAAGGAATCTGCCTAAAATGCAGGAGACTCGGGTTCGATCTCTGGGTTGGGGAGATCCCTTGGAGAAGGAATTGACAACCTACTCCAGTATTCTTGTCTGGAGAATTCCACGGACAGAGGGAGTCTTGGTGGGCTATAGTCCATACCATTGCAAAGAAATGGACACGACTGAGCAACTAACACTTTCATTCTCCCATCAACTTGCTTTTCCAGTGGCCCAGCTTCTATCCTGCAAAACCTCCACTGTGCAGAACCAGTCTTAGTTATATAACTTGGGGCACTGCTAGGTCTTAAATCATCAAAGACAGATTAAATCATGGCCACACTGTACTCTCTGAGGCGAAGGATATACTCATGGACTTAAGATTTTTTTAATGAGTTACAACACGTTGGTTTTTCTATTAATTCTCAGTTAATAAGAAAGCTGGGCCCCAACACAACACTGTAAGCACTTCGGTTCTTTGGCGCTTCTCCCTAGAACCCAGGAGAAGGGTAAAGTGGGCAGCTGGCCGGGACCTTCTCTGGGGAAAGGGCAGGCCTTGGTGCCTTTGGTGTTGATGCTGTGATAGGCGGGGCCTTCCTAGTGGGAGTGGTACCATACCCTGGGCCTCCGAGCCAGACATAGGTAAGGAATTGTTCTAGCAAGCTCCTCTGAGCCACATCTAGAAAGTATCCTCAAAGACATATTTATTTAGTCTTTAGAAGGAGAATGAAATGAGAACAGTGGCAGTTGCAGTTGCTTGGGTGTTGATTGTTAGGCATGTTAGGCCCATTATCTCATCTGATCTGCTTAACAACCCTCCCAGGTGGCTGTCATCATCCCCCTTTGAAGAAAAAGAGAACTGGGTGTTAGAGAAATTGAGTAACATCCAAGGTTGCACGCCTGAGTGCCAGAGCAGGAAGCCCAGCACATTAAGCCAGCACTCACATGCCATGGGGAGCAGGGTGGCCTCTTTATACTGATTGTATAGTCCCTCCGATCTGGAATGTTCTCTCCTGCTTATCCCTTGCCGTCAGAGTCTATTCCATTTGGCAGGCAGCAGCCTGAATGTTAACTGTCGTGAAGCGATTTCCTGTTCTCTGTACCCACAGGGCACGTGTCTGTCCTTCTTGTGGCATGGTGCATTCTGCTGCATGTTGACTTATTGTTGTCAGACGCAGTACCTGCTCTTACAGTGCAATTCTCAGTGGATGGCTCTATTGCTGCTGCTTTGGTTTCAGGGAGGAAGTACCCCTCTCATCATCAGTGGGGCCTGCTTTGGCAATTTCAAGTTCAGGCTCCACCTTTCCTTCATCTCTGAGCAGTGATCCTTGTTCTTTTTTTTTTTTTTTGTATTGGAGCATAGTTGCTTTACAATGTTACTTTCTGCTATACAGAAAAATGAATCAGCCATATGTATGCATTTATCGCCTATTTTTTGAATTCCCCTCCCATTTAGGTGACCACAGAGTGCTGAGTGGGGGTTCCTGTGCTATACAGTAGGTTCTCACTGTACTTCTGCTCAGTTATGTCTGACCCTTTGTGACTCCACGGACTGTAGCCCACTAGGCTCCTCTGTCCAGGCAAGAATACTGGAGTGGGTAGTCATTCTCTTCTCCGGGGGATCTTCCTGGCCCAGAGATTGAACCCAGGTCTCCTGCATTGCAGGCAGATTCTTTACCATCTGAGCCACCAGAGAAGCCCCTCACGTTCTCATTACTTATCTATTTTATACATGGTATCAATAGTATGTCTCTACTAATCCCAACCTCTCAGTTCTTCCCACATGATTCTTGTTCTTGAGGGATGAGAATATTTCAGCTCACAGAAATCACTATGAAGTGATTTTATATGACAATCATTGATTTTCTGATTGTATTTGTCAGACCAATTCTTTTAGGAACTTCAGCTGTAATGGGATTTTTTAAAAAATATATATACCCAAGCAAAAATGAACAGATCTGGTCCACTTTTTGCTGTTAACATACCTTCATGAGTTTTGAAAGGGAATGGGGAGGAAGGCAGGAAAAATAGAAGTAGGTTTAAATATGCCAATATCAAAACTGGATTTTCTTTGCATTTTGAAAGTCTGAAAGGTAATTGAAACTCAGTTTACCAGGATTGGATGTCTAAAGCGCTTTCTTTGTAAGGTAAAGTGAAGTGAAGTTGCTCAGTTGTGTCCAATTCTCTGTGACCCCATGGCCTGTAGTCTACCAGGCTCCTCTGTCCATGGGATTTTGCAGGCAATAGTACTGGAGTGGATTGCCATTTCTTTCCCAGGGGATCTTCCCGACACAGGGACTGAACCCAGGTCTCCTGCATTATAGACAGATGCTTAACCATCTGAGCCACAAGGGAAGGAAAGCAATAATTTCTTGAGTGCCTGCTCTGTGCTGGCTCCACATTCAATGTGCTTCTGTTCCTTCCAGCTTCTCCCCATCCCCCTTTGAAAACTCATAAACAGCATTAAGAACAAAATATGGGAACAAATGGGCCATTCCCAAGATCACATCTTATCACTGTCTTTAGAGTGATGAAAGCTGGCTCTGTGAAGTGGTGCTCAGGGGTACATTGGCCCCAATCTGATAAAGCTGGCTTGACTCCAGGCCCACCTTCCCCTGGGCTTCCCAAGTGGCTCAGCGGAAAAGAGTCTGCTTGCAATGCAGAAGACCTGGGTTCGATCCCTGGGTTGGGAAGATCCCCTGGAGAAGGGAATGATTACCCACTCCAGTATTCTTGCCTGGAGAATCGCATGGACAGAGGAGCCTGGTGGGCTACAGTCCATCAGGTCGCAAGAGTCAGGCATGAGTAAGCACTGAGCACACGTGCATACCACCTATCCCTGAAGCTCTTTGTCCACAGCATTTGTTGTTCAGGGAGAAGCCCTGGAATTTTCTGTGTGGAATAAGAGACTCTTTCAGTGAGTCTCTCCTGAACAAGCTCTCTCCACCCCCTTGCCAAGGCTGACTTGATCAGATCACTTGCACTTTGGGATGAATTGCTGTTTTATTGCCTGTTAAGGGTATTTTTTTCTCCCTTAATGCCAAAATTTAACTATGAAATATGCCTTTTAAAGTGACATTTCAGGGACTCTGACATTTATCTGGGAAGGAAAGATTAGAGCAGGATCCCACCTCGTGCTTCTCAAATTACATTAAGTAGAAGATCTGCCTGAGAGTTGTGGCGGACTCAGCTCTGGAGGTTAAGTCACAACAGTGAGCAGTACGTTTCTTGAGCACTTTCTAGCTTTTAGGTAGGATCTCAAGCCTGTGAGCCCCTATTTCATGTAATCCTGACTTCATGAGCTAAGTCTGTGATCCCCAACTGACACATGAGAGATGGGGGGCTTTGCCCAAGGTCACACATGAGGGCGTCACGTGCATTCATGTCAATTTGCTTTAGTCGTGTCCAACTCTTTGCAACCCCTTGGACCATAGCCCGCCAGGCTCCTCTGTCCATGGGATTCTCTAGACAAGAATACTGGAGTGGGTTGCCGTGCCCTCCTTCAGGGGACCTTCCCCACAGAGGGATGGAGCCCACCTCTCTTGCCTCTCCTGAATTGGCAGGCAGATTCTTTACCACTAGCACCACCTGGGAAGTTACATTGTGGCAGTTGAGTGATGAAAAAAAAAACAACACACCACTTTTCATGTTGCGGTGGTTTGAGTCTTGTCATGAGGCAGACGACGTGTCAGGACTGGGTATGCTGCAGGCCCCTCAAGAGGTAGTGGACTGCCCTAGCCCCAAGTGGGCCAGCTGACTGTTAGGTCAGTCCTGGGGCGCCCAGGAAACCACTCCCCCTACTCTCCAGGGCCTGTTGAACAAAAGTATTAAGGATTCCCCACTGTGTGTCCTGACTTGGTTGGACATGGTGTGCAGCCCTGGCTAATAACTCTGTGAGAACAAAGACAGGGCAGCTCCCTAGAGCTTAAATGTCAGATTTAAATGTAGGGGATTTAAACCCTAGGAGAAATTATGACTCAAGTTGGGCTTTAAAGGATGGCTGGAATATTGATAGGCAGGAAGGAGTGCTTTTCAGGTTGCAGAGTGTGTATGAGCCAAGGTATAGAGTTGAGGCTGTTGGCTCAAATACAAAAGAATATACAAAAAAGATCGCAAGCGGGGGTCATTTCCAGCCACGTGGTTGGTTGCTAAGTCTCGGGAGAAAGGACTCCATGCTAAAACGTGGAATTGAGATGTTCAGTTCAGTCGCTCAGTCTTGTCTGACTCTTTGTGACATCTTTGGAATTGAGATGTAGCTTAAAATAAACTTAAGTGTCCCTGATTTTACTAAGGAAAGGAAAATTGTTGGGAAGGAGGTGGGCATGAGAGGAAAAAACTTGGTGACAAGAGGACAAAGCACAGGTTAAGAAGGGAAAATTGTGAATTTAAACCAGTTTTGCTTTCCTGGTAATGAACGAAATGTAATGAATGCCTTAGAAGTAAGGGCAGAGAGGCTGGTTGGTATCTTTGCTGTAAAAGACCAATGAGATAACTCGCCAGAGTTCACAGCATCCCAGGAATGCTCCATGCTTCTGTCACTCCTGTGGTATGAATTTTGCTCTCAGTGTAGGAGGGATGCTTCCAGTGGGTTTGATAAAACGAGTGGAGCCCAGACTACACCCCGCTTCTTCTCAGACCACACTAACCTCAGTAAACTATGCACACGAGAGAAACTTGGATTCAATACGGTGATGCATAGGTTAAAGCTATCCCGAGTCACCTGTTTAGGGGATCATTTTGCTGAGAAACTCTGATGCTTCTGACCTTGAGTTTAAGTAGCAGCAGCACTGTTGTTCTGGTGGTGCTCTGTGATACATGAGCTTCCCTTGTGGCTCAGCTGGTAAAGAATCCACCTGCAATGCGGGAGACCTGTGTTCAATCTCTGGGTTGGGAAGATCCGCTGGAGAAGGGATCTTCAGTATTCTTGCCTGGCAAATTCCATGGACAGAGGAGCCTGGCAGGCTACAGTCCATGGGGTTGCAAAGAGTGGGACACAATATATAATGACTTGGATTCTGTGATATATAATCTCTTTTTACAGCCTTCTGTGACTGCAGGACAGTGATTGGGAATGGGGAGAAATCACACTGACATCAAAAGAAATCTTCGTACAGTATGCCCATAGCTTGGTTTTCACTAATTCAATGTGCCTTTTTAAAAAATTTATTAATTTAATTGGAAGATAATTACTTTACAATATTGTGATGGTCTCTGCTGTACATCAACATGAATCAGCCATGGGTATACATGTGACCCCTCCCACCTCCCTCCCCACCTGATCTCTCTTGGTTGTCACAGGGCACTGGTTTTGGGTTCCTTGCGTCATATATCAAACTCCCCTGACCACCTATTTACATACGGTAATCCTTTTTAAATTTGTGATGTTTTCAATTTTTTAATGACTTTTTAATTTCAGAGTAAATGAAATAGTATCACTGTACACAGTCCTGATATTTTAATTTGTGACATTTGAAATTTCTTGATTTTTTAATTTCAGAGTAAATGAAATAATATCACTGTACACAGTCCTGATAAATCTACTCATGTTCTCCAGAAACTCTCTTACACTCTCCTCTGTAAAATAAATTGTTTAGAGGCCTTTAAAGGGGACACTTTGAAGGTGTCTGGATGGATTGATGAATGACTTGGATTCTAGTCTTGGCTCTGTGTTTTGTTTTTTGGTGTCTGCCTCTAACTAGCTGTGTGATCTTGGGCAAACATTTTGGTTCTCTGGGCCTCAGTCTTTTCATTTATCAAATTGTGGGATAGGTGATGATGTTGATGAAGACAATGGCTCACATTGATTGAAAGCTTCTGATGCAGTAGGTAAGTGCATCGAGTGCTTTATACATCTTAACTCAATTCTCCTATCAGCGCAGTCAAGGAGGTACTATCACCCCTCACCCCACAGGTAACTTGCCACACGTCTGGGTAACTTGAAACAAATCTCGCAGATGGTGAGTGATGTAGACATGATTATTCTAACCCAGGAAAGCTGCCCCTGAGCCTCTTCTCATGGCCACCACTGCCCCCAGCCTTTCACTCCTTCCCTGCTGACATAGGTGACTTCTGATGTGCTGTCCGGGGGGCAGAGGGCTAAGAAACGTCCTGACCTCAAGTGTCTGTAGTAAAGCCACCCCAGTCATCTGCACTCATCCTCTGACAACCCCAGGTTGAACCTGCTCTGGTGGCTCATTGCTCCCCTGATGTGTGGCATCTCCTGAAATGCTGGTTCTTTTAGGAACTTTTAGTCTTGCTGTCCTAGAAGCCCGTTGCTGCCTGGCCGAGTCCAACCCCCCTTGACCAGGATACCTGCAGAAGAATCCCAAGCAGACCTGCAGTGGAAGGAGCTGCCAGACCCGTGCCTGTTTCAAGAGCTCAGGTTAAAACAACTCGTTAGTACAGATTTGAAAATGAATGAAAACAAGCCTTTTCTCAAGAAGGCAGAAATTTGGCTGTGCAGAAAATGAGGAGATGGGTATTCTCTAGCTGCAAAAACCATCTGTAGTTTGTTTGTTTTTTTCCTAAAAGCCAGGGCAGACTTCTGGATTCATAACTAGATACTTAACAGAATGAAAGACTCTTCCAAAGGGCAATTTGAAACGTAAAAGGATTCTAGGCAGTCCAGGTTCTTGGTAGCATTCATGGCTGCGGAAATACTTGAAAGAGTTAATAAGATCAATATTAATAGAATAACAATGGAATAGATGTGATTTTTGTTTAACATTTCCTGCTTATCAGGCATGAATGGCTGCTGAGTACATTAGCCATATTGTCTGTTTCAACCACTCATCAACCTTATGAAATAATAGAGTCATTGTACATGTGAAGAGCTCGGAAGTGTAGGGTTGTGTTTTTTGGCGTCTGCCCAATTTTTGTTCAACTTAGAGTACTGCGAGTCTGTCACCTGGCAACAAGTTGCTGAACTGACAAGTTTCAGACTTTTTATTGGTCAAATGGACTTAAAATTATGGACTTAAAATTCTTGTTAATTTAAATCTTTTTTTGTAATGAAGTATAGTTGATTAACAACGTTGTGTTAGTTTCAAGTGTACAGTAAAGTGACTCAGTTATACGTGTATGCTTTTTCAAGTTCTTTTCCCATTTAGGTTGTTACATAACACTGAGCAGAGTTCCCTGTACTATACAGTAGGTCCTTGTTGTTATCCATTTTAAATATAGCAGGGCGTACATGTCCATCCCAGACTCCCTAACTATCCTTTTCCCCCTGCTTGCCCCTCTCCCATAACCATAAGTTCTCTAAGCCTGTGAGTGTCTGTGTGTTTTGTAAATAAATTCATTTGTATCATTTAAAAAAATTCTGCATACATGCGATATCATATGATATTTCTTTTTGACTTACTTCACTTAGTATAACACTCTTAAGTCCATCCATGTTGCTTCCAGTGGTGGCATTTCATTCATTTAATGACTGAATAATATTCCATTGTGTTATGTGTACCACATCTTGGCAGAAAACTCTGACATAAATCATAACAATTATCTTTTTTGATCCGTCTCCCAGAGTAATGGAAGTAAAAACAAACAAATGAGACCTAATTAAACCCAAAACCTTTTGCACAGCAAAGGATGCCATAAACAAATTGAAAAGACAGCCCACAGAATGGGAGAAAATATTTGCAAACGATATGACCAATAAGGGATTGATTAGTCTCCAAAATTCACGAACAGCTCCTGCAGCTTATAACTATTGGTCATTCATCTGGCCATTGGTGGCTCATTTTCAAATGAAGCCTGTAAAGCTTTGGGGAAAGGCTTCTGGCAAAAAATATAGATACAGGACCATAGAGCTTTTGCTCTAATAGCATTTGTATTGCATGTTCACTAATGAAAGGAAAAGCCCCACAATTTTGTGGAGAATGGAATGTGGCTGTGGATCTTATTAGTAAATTTGGTGTGGCCAGTTGGCTCATAGAAATGAACATGTAGAACTGTGTGGTTTTGTGAAGATGGCATTTGTTTTGGGGCCTCCCAGGTGGCACAGTTGGTAAGAATCCTCCTGCCAATGCAGGAGATGCAAGAGACGTGGGTTTAAAGCCTGAGCTGGGAAGATCCCCTGGAGGAGGAAATGGCAACCCACTCCAGTATTCTTGCCTGAGAAATCCCATGGACAGAGGAGCCTGGTGGGCTACAGTCCCTGGGGTCACAGTCAGACACGACAGAGTGACTGAGCACGCATTTGTTTTCACTCTTTCCCTAAGGTGGCAGTGGCTTTGAGTGGAAGGATTGGGAAGGGATGGGTGTGTGTAAAATGGGAGTCCTCAACCAGAGATGTCAGAAACCAGATGAGAGTGATGGGTGTAGCTGGAGAAAAGTTCACACTTGCCATTGCTTGGAAGAGTTTTTGAAATTCCAGATTGTCTTAAAGGAGGGCGTGAGCTTTTTGTGCTTGCCAAAAGGAGTATAATTTTAAAAGATCAGATGCTCCAGTGGCTTCACAGTTTAAGCACATAATGATGTGATTTATATGCTGTAATTATTTGCATTCCTATGAACTGAAATGTCTGTAAATTTTAAATATTGCATTCAAGTGCAATTTGAATGGGGTGTTACTTGATTTTAAATTTCACCTTTCAGAGAGAGCAAGTGAGCTGGCACCATTGCAACATCCTTGCTCTCTTTACTTCCAGAATATTTGTTGCCAGAGATTGGTACCCATGGGAGAGCAGGTTGTCACAACTCAAGAGTTCTTTACTAGGGTCACTTACATCCCTGTGTGCTCCACTTAGAAAGAACAAAACTGATGTGTGTCTTAAAGAGAACTCAACCCCAAAGCC
Organism: Aepyceros melampus; assembly: GCA_006408695.1. Classification (NCBI taxonomy): domain Eukaryota; kingdom Metazoa; phylum Chordata; class Mammalia; order Artiodactyla; family Bovidae; genus Aepyceros; species Aepyceros melampus. The sequence goes on along the minus strand of SJXQ01004821.1, from coordinate 225,021 downwards.
ATCTGACCTTCAGAAAGAATTAAGATGCTCCGAGGAAAAGATAGGCATTAAAGTTTGAAAAGGGCTGTCCTGACTAGAGCTTTTCTTCTGATTGATGCTCAGATAGAAATGCAAACATCTGAAAACTTATCCTCACTGCTGTTCTAACACAGAAATTCTGACAGGCTGCTTTCACTAGCTAGAGTCCTTTGGTTACACTCTGTCAATTATTCTCCCACTGGATTAAAGGGAGAGGACACACACAATTAACATACAAACCATCATAGTAAATTTGTCCTGAGTTTTACTGAAGTACATCTCTTTGATACAGAATTTTGTGTCACAGGATTCTGTTTTTAACACTGTTAATTTTGAAAAGATATCAAATCTATTGATAAAACATGCATTTCTTCAGTGGGTGCTGTAAGTAGGGTGCCATACCAGGGGCTGCTGGGAATGTCGAACACAGTGGCTCGGTTCCTGACCGCTACTGCTTCCATGCTCTCAAGATGACAAAGTGTTGGGATTGACACACACACTATATATCAAATGGATAACCAACGAGGACCTACCTTGCAGCACAGGAAAGGGTGCTCAATATTTTGTAATAATCTATAAAGGAAAAGAATCTGAAAAGAAGCATATATGTAGTCTCTGTGTGTGTGTGTACACATACATATGTAAAACTGGCTTCCCTGGTAGCACAGTTGCTAAAGCATCTGCCTGCGATGCAGGAGACCCAGGTTTGATCCCTGGGTTGAGAAGATCCCCTGAAAAGGAAATGGCACCCCACTCCAGTATTCTTGCCTGGAAAATCCCACGGAGAGAGGAGCCTGTGGGCTACAGTCCATGGGTCGCAAGAGTTGGACATGACTTAGCGACTAAACCACCACCATATGTAAAACTGAATCACTTTACACCTGAAATTAACATGATATTGTAAATAAATTATACTTCAATGTAAAAAAAGAGAAAAGAATAAAATTATATGGCATGACAAAAAAAAAATGACAAGATGGACACTTGGAAACTTTCAAGACAGATCGAAACTACAGTTTATGAACTGACGTGGGTGTAGCAGTGTTTATCGAATAGGTTTTATTTTAACTCTTTGCTTTGGAGTCTTTATTCTCAGGGTTTGACTACTTGAGAGCCGTAGACACTGGATTTCATCACAGATGGAGTTCTGTAGTTAACAGCAGGTTGTCAACCCTGATTCCTATACATTAGGGTGATGTTGTCAAGGCTGTATATTGTCACCCTGCTTATTTAACTTATATGCAGAATACATCAGGAGAAATGCTGGACTGGAAGAAACACAAGCTGGAATCAAGATTGCTGGGAGAAATATCAATAACCTCAGATATGCAGATGACACCACCCTTATGGCAGAAAGTGAAGAGGAACTAAAAATCCTCTTGATGAAAGTGAAAGAGGAGAGTGAAAAAGTTGGCTTAAAGCTCAACATTCAGAAAACGAAGATCATGGCATCCAGTCCCATCACTTCATGGGAAATAGAGAAACAGTAGAAACAGTGTCAGACTATTTTTCTGGGCTCCAAAATCACTGCAGATGGTGACTGCAGCCATGAAATTAAAAGACGCTTACTCCTTGGAAGAAAAGTTATGACCAACCTAGATAGCATGTTCAAAAGCAGAGACATTACTTTGCCAATAAAGGTCCGTCTAGTCAAGGCTATGGTTTTTCCAGTGGTCATGTATGGATGTGAGAGTTGGACTGTAAAGAAGTCTGAGCACCGAAGAATTGATGCTTTTGAAGTGTGGTGTTGGAGAAGACTCTTGAGAGTCCCTTGGGCTGCAAGGAGATCCAACCAGTCCATTCTGAAGGAGATCAGCCCTGGGATTTCTTTGGAAGGAATGATGCTGAAGCTGAGGCTCCAGTACTTTGGCCACTTCATGGGAAGAGTTGATTCATTGGAAAGACTCTGATGCTGGGAGGGATTGTGGGCAGGAGGAGAAGGGGATGACCGAGAGTGAGATGGCTGGATGGCACCATGGACTCAATGGACGTGAGTCTGAGTGAAGTCCGGGAGTCAGTGATGGACAGGGAGACCTGGCGTGCTGCGATTCATGGGGTCGCAAGGAGTCGGACACGACTGAGTGACTGAACTGAACTGTTAATAAACTCACTTCAGAGGAACTTCATGTTTGGAGAACCAACTCAGGCCCAAGTCAGATACACAAAATAAAATGAATTAAACTAATTGTCAGGCAAGTTAGTTTATAAAAGTTACTAATATGGTATAATCAAAAGGACTTGGCCTCTGAACCAGGGCATTGGGTTTTAGTTCTGTCTTGGGGTCACAAAGAATTGGACACAACTGAGTGACTGAACTGGTCCCTTACAGAACGTGGACTTTGGTGAACACTTAGTTTTCTCTGCACCTGCTCCTTCATCTTGCAAATGGCAGTGTGAATTGTGTGTGCCTCATGGGGTTGTTACGAGTATTCAGTGGAATTTTCTGAATGAAAATACTTTCGAGATGGCAAAGCACATTTCAGACATGAAGTGATATTTTAATGTTACTACTTGTGTAAGATCCAAGAGCCATTTTCTTCCTCCTGCTGTCTCTAATGATGATATAACACCATTTCTTTCCCTACTCTTTTTCTCCTTGTGTTTTGCAATCCTTCCTCAAAACACATCTCAATCAAGATAAAGATCATCTCTATCACCCCCTCCTGTTAGTCTCATCCCCTCTGTGGATAATCACTCTTATGATCACTATCAATGTAGGTTAGTTTAGGCTCTTGCGATTTAAATGACTGAAGAATCAACAGATGCCAATATTATGTTATCCCTGTGGTGTAATGGGGGCCCCTGGTGCAACCTCAGACTTGTTTGCCTTTTTTTTTATTGTATCATTTACTTAAAAAAATTAACACCCTCTAGCATCTTGGAAGAAGGCAATGGCACCCCACTCCAGTACTCTTGCCTGGAAAATCCCATGGATGGAGGAGCCTGGTGGGCTGCAGTCCATGGGGTCGCGAAGAGTCAGATACGACTGAGCGACTTCACTTTCCTGCATTGGAGAAGGAACTGGCAACCCACTCCAGTGTTCTTGCCTGGAGAATCCCAGGGANGCCTGGTGGGCTGCAGTCCATGGGGTCGCGAAGAGTCAGATACGACTGAGCGACTTCACTTTCCTGCATTGGAGAAGGAACTGGCAACCCACTCCAGTGTTCTTGCCTGGAGAATCCCAGGGACGGGGGAGCCTGGTGGGCTGCTGTCTGTGGGGTCGCACAGAGTCGGACACGACTGAAGTGACTTAGCAACATTTGGAAGGTGCTTGTTTCATATGTACTTGGTTCTCAGGCTCTTGGATCTGCCCAAATGGTTGTGTTAACAGATTGCAACACAGCGGGATGCCTTTTCCTATACAGTATTCTCCACAGCTACCCATTTCTCTCCCAGCAGCCAAGCTCTCATCCTCGTGTCGGTAGAGTCCTGGCTGCAGTAGTGGGAGCCACTGTCGGCTGAATTGGCAAGTCAGGAGAGCGTTGGGTTTTAACGCAATGTGGCGATAGAGGCAGTGTAGACATAAGGGTGTCCGAAGGATCCCGCCAACCCCATTGGAAGATTTAATAGAGAATGGCTTCGGTCCACAGAGTGGAGTCTGTTCTGGAACCTACATGTTATGTTAGGGTTGTGTCTTCATTTATTTGAGGTCCCTTGGCAGTGAGCTTCAGGTGTGGTCAAGGGCCCAAGCCACATTTTGAGGGAGGAGCTTAGGACAGGATCTGACCTCCTGGGATTTGCCAACGGTGTACTTTCCCCACCAGGCACCTCAGTTAGGGGTCAGGACTTAACACTCATGTAAGCTGGTTCTGGCTGCCCAACTGAGGTGACCCCAGGGCCTCTTCTGGGTAAAGGCTTGTGCTGGTGATGGCACTCTCTTAAGAGGCAGTGACTTGGTTTTTCTTCCCCCAGAATGTCCTGGTGCTGCACACGTTATAGAGCATCTAAAGCAAGGCCAAGAAGGTAGACTGCATTGCAGCCCCTCTCCTTTGTTCCCTGACGGAAGGCCAGGCTGATCAGTGTGTTGCCCAGCTCACAGGAGGTGCAGATTTGATTCCTGGTTGGGGAACTAAGATCCTGCATGCTGTGTGGTGTGGTTAAAAAAAAAATTAAGCAGCGTTCAAAGGAGAAAAGTACAGTGGAGAAAAATAAAGCAGGGAAAGAAGGAAGTGAGAAATGCTGGAGGACCAGGGTTCCCACTTTAAAGAGTCACTAGGGAAGGGCCCATGGAGGAGCAGAGACTTGAATGAGTGATCTTAGAAGTCCAAGCAGAGGGAAAAGCAGTTCAAAGTCTCAGATAAGATGAGGCATGAGGACATGGTCTTGCCCCCATCACAGCCGGTCATGTCAGCGGTTGCCTGACCTGACTCTGGGCCCCGCACATTCTCCCTCCACAGATTTGAAATCAGTGTCCTTCGATCTCTGTTGGATGTTTGCATTAGGTGGTATTCTCAAGGGAGGCTTTTGTCATTGTGTGGAGAGACCCAGTCTACGCACATGGAGAAGAATGAGGCAAATGTACCACGCAGGCACAAGCCAGAGTGCTTGCTTCTAGAGGAGGGCAAGGGTGCGTCCCTGGCACCTGTCCCCAGAGCTGCCCCCTAGGGTGCCCAGGGCCCTCAAGGAAACCCCCCCTTTTGCTCCAGGTGGCTGGTAACACTTTTCCCTGCAACCTCGAAGTCCAGGGTTGTGATACTTTCTGGTTGAACAATGCAAAGTCAGATGAATTGAAAGAAGAGTTTAGCAAAACTAACAATACCCATTGGTCTCAGAGGTCACAGTGTACCCATGGTGTGTGCTGGCCCACCTGGCAGCAAGGCAGTCACTCACAGTGTGTGCCAAGCCTTCAATGGCTCTTGATGTTGAGTGCCAACATAGAAGATCTGACAGCTTCCCCTGCACCCAGGAAGGGATGTTGTTGGTCCTTAGCTTGTGTGGAGTACGGGGGCCTCAGCTGATCTCGTCCCTTACACGTTCCTTGCAGTCACTTTCAGCTAGTACTCTGTCAGTGAGGAAGAATCTCTGCTTTTTGCTGGGAAGCCTTTAAAAAGTTTTTTTTTTAATTTTTTAATTTTTATTGCAGTGTGTACAGTGTTATGTTCATTTCAGGTGTACAGCAAAGTGAATCAGTTATACATATATCTACTCTTTTTAAAGAGTCTTTTCCCATATATGGGAAGCCTATTTTTCAAAAGAAGGTAGATGGTAACTGTCAGGGAAAGAGGGGACTTAGATTAGTGGCCCCTGAGTTTGAGGTGCCCGGTGACTATTCAGAACAGCTCATTTGCCAGAGCCCACCGCAGT
>SJXQ01004821.1:209420-219553 GCA_006408695.1 Aepyceros melampus | reverse complement strand
CGCAGTCGTGTTTGTTTCTAAGCGCAACATGGAGGCAAGCATTAACATTTGATGCAGGTACCACACCCGACTGTTGGTGTGTCTTCAGTCCTTTTTATTTGTCCAGATCCCCACCCACCTCTCGCATCCCAGGCCCTCTCAGCAACCTCAGGGCTAAGGTCAGGTGCCTGTTGATTTACCCTCCATGAGGCTTGTGCTATGAAAGCACTCTCTCTGACCACATTTAGTCATCGAAAGCAAGTGCTCAATGTCTAGTTAACACACGAGGGGCACATCTGGGGTTGGGCTGGAAATGGGGCAGTGACTTGGTCGCCAGCGGAATGTTCTGGTGCCACAAGGTCCACAGAGTTTAAAGTGAGGCTGACCAGGTAGCCTGCTCACAGCCCCTCCTCTCCAGTGGGAAGGGGTTCCCACCTTCAGTGGGAAGGTATTCACAGAAGCTTAGGGTGCAAGGTACTGGGTTGGCCAAAAAAATTGTTTGGTTTTTTCTTACCATGGTATAGAAAACCCAAACGAACTTTTTGGCCAACCCAGTAGATGATGAATCCTAATCGTGTTAAGGAAATGATTACTATCTTGGAGGATCAGGGAAGGGCTCTGGGTGGAAAGGGCAATTTAGTTGTGTTTGAGGACCTGGCTGGACAATGATGGGGCAGGAGGGTCGAGCACACAGAAGCAGCCTGTGACAGGCAGGGGTGAGCTTCGGGTAAATAGTGGAGCTGTATTTGTCCACACATAACCAAGTCCTAATCACACAGCTCTTCTGAGGAGCTATGTACTTATTTTAGAAAAGATTTCTGATGCAATACACCATTACTAGTAGCATTTTATTGGACACCTTTGCCGGGGTCCAGCCCCTGCAGGATCCAGGGGAACCTGAAGGAAAAATGGCGTCGGCGATTGATTTAGAGAGAAATAAGGAAGAATATTGTAGATAAGAAAATAGAGGAGAGAAAGAGTCTGATATTCCTTGGTTTACATAGAAAGCTAATAATGTCTTAGAAGCTCAGGCAGGAAAGTGAACGCAGGGAGCCTCTATGCTCCAAGGGATCAGCCTGAAAAAGAAAGAAAGAAAAAGACAGGGTGACCAAGCTTCTTCAAGCGAGGCCCAATAGCTTTATTATTAAAAGGTACTTTTATACCTTGTCTTATACATAGAGGGAAATGAAAGATGCAAAGTCAAACAGAGTCAGCCCAAACATTACATCTGTTTTGTCTTTATTGAAACCAGGATTTTCTTCTGCAAACCTTTGCCATAAACAATATTGTGTACATTATCTTCTGGCCTTGGAGGCCTGTGGACATTTTATGACCCTCTTTTGATAAAGGCTGTTCAACCAAAAACTTATTTTCCCTTGAAATATTTTTTCTTATATTTCTAATGTCAGCCTCAGAAAGTATTAAACAAGTTACATTTCTCACGGAGCAAAGGTGCAGTTACAAGAAAGAACCAATTAGCTCAAAAGTCTGATGTGGTTAATTTCAAGGCTACTATTTTGTTTTCTTACATTCCAATTATGTTAACTAATGCACTCTCAGGTGCACAGTGGATAAGAGATATGGGAACTTAGCAACAAGCATCGGTACACCAGCACTACTCTAATAACTGTTAACTCTTTGAAAGGCTCTATGTTTTAGGCTTTCTGTGCCTCTCACAGTCGGGAGGCTGTAAATAATCATATGTATAGCTGCAAGCGTCTAGACATACATGCTAAGCAAGCTAGAATGCTAACAGGGGTTTAATTTGAAATATTCCTCTCATGTCCAAGAGACTTATTAGCTATAGCCCTAAGTTAATTTTCTCCAGAAAAAGGTGGTCAGGGGTTAGCCCCCTGTTAATGTCAGAGGAGTTGGTGAAAGTCATGAAATAGTAAAACAGACAGATTTTGGTTTTGGGGTAGATGTTCAAGAAAACCTAGGGAGCCCATTGATTTCTGAAGCCTTGTTAACAATTCTCTTCCACATGACCTTGTCATGGGTGGGATCTCCTGTGGTGGCTCCCGGCACACCTTCTATTTTTTTACTTTCAATGTCAGGTTTTTGAAAGAGTCTTTTCCTCTATGTGAAAAGTATGAGGATTGCCTCTGTAGCTTTGTACATTTATCTTTAACCAGCTTCACTGATGTTGAAAGCCAGCCAGGAATGCCTGGCTGAGAAATTGTGGAGAGAGTGCCTATTTGCCTGGGGAAAATGGCGGGATTAGAATAATCAAGCAAACCTTCCTTCAAGTGCCATTTCCCCTTTTTAAAGAACACAGCTTATGTTAGTTGTGATGTCATTTTACTGGGCACGTATTGCTCTTACTCTTCATGTGACAGAAGTATGTGGCCTAGCATTTATGCTTGCAGATCAAAGGAAATGTTGTGGGACTTCCCTGGTGGTCCAGTGGTTAAGACTTCACCTTCCAATGCTGGGGGTGAGGGTTCGATCCCTGATTGGGAAACTGAGATTCTCACATACCTCGGTGGCCAAGAAGCCAAAGCGTTAAATAGAAGCAATAATGTAACCAATTCAATAAAGACTTTAAAAATGGTTGGGATGATCCTCAGTTCATTTCCAAGGCAAACCATTCAACATCACAATAAATCCAAGTCTCTGCCCCAACCACTAATGCTGAAGAAGCTGAAGTTGAACAGTTCTGTGAAGACCTACAGGATCTTCTAGAACTAACACCAGAAAAAAAAAAAAAGGAAGGAAGGTTGCTTGGAGTCTGGGAAAGTGGTTGCCCTGGTTCCTGTGTTGTTGCAGGTACTGTTCATTCATGTATGAAAATCTAGGGAGGTAATCAGCCAGGAAAAGCACAAGGCTTCTAGAGCACTAGGCAGGCTCAGAATGACTTTTCAGGCAATTCTGCATTTGCTGCTAGCTTCCCATCCGTAGGACTTCTTGTTTGGAGACAACAAACAAGATACCGCTACCTCTAACTTTCCCCATCACTGGCTTAAATAGAGACCTTTGAGGACTGGCTACAAACACAGGCACCAGGTCTAGTACAGTTTCCAACAGAAAATGCATTCTGAGTTACACACAAGTGGTGTGTCAGTAATCTGAAATGCAGCCCCATTCATCCATTGGAACATGCCCAGTAGGGGGCTTAGGAGAGGGAGGCCCAGGTCCTAAGAAAGGAGAAGGGGGAAGACCATTGCTCCCAGGGTCAGTCTGTAAGATCTATCCCTTCCCATCCCTGTATTTCCCCATATTTCCTGCATGTTGAACATTAAAAATTGCCTAAAGAGCTCATAGAAATTATTTCAGAAAGCTGGTTTTCTCATCATGCCCTCTTAAGGTGCACTGGGGCAGTGTAAAGAAAACCAGGCTACTCTTTCCATCACTCACTCACCTAGAGGGGAGGACCAAGGACTGGGTAATATTGGGGCAAGAGGACCCCTGCTCTAGAAGGTGGCCCACACAGGAGGCAGAGATGGTGAATGGTTGGGAAACTGCCTTGAGGTAGGACAGAGATGAATTTAATTCAGGCCTGTACCACTTAGCTTTGTGGCTTTGAGCACATTGCTGAACCTTTCAGAGCCTCAGTTTTCACAGCCTGCTTTTTATCTGCAAAACAGATGAATAGTAAATGTGACAACCCTATATAGAGAGCACAGTGTGTGTGTGCCGTCCTGAGACTCTTTGCGACCCCATGGACTGTAGCCCACCAGGCTCCTCTGTCCATGGGATTTCCCAAGCAAGAAGATTGAATGGGTTGCCATCTCCTCCTCCAGGGGCTCTTCCCCACCCAGGGATCAAACCCATGCCTCCTGTGTTTCCTGCATTAGCAGGCAGATTTTCTACCACTGCACCAACTACTCAGCAAATGCCATTCATCACAGGCCTGTACACCCCGTTAAGTGTATTTCTGGACTGTGCCCTTAGTTCGTGAAGGACTGATCGCATCTCCCTTCTGGGCTGTAGGGCAGTCAGGTACGATACCGCTACCTCAGCTGGTGACTCAGCCTGTCGCTTTGGGTCATGCCTACTTTGAAAATCAGTGACTCCACAGCTCCATAGTGGTTCTCCTCATGTGTGTTTCAGCCATGGTCTCTCATTCCTCTTCTCTGGGGGAAAACCCAAACCCAAAAGTACCTTAACTTTCCCCAGAACATGCTATGGTTCTCTGTTTGCATGTCAAGCTTTACTGATTCTTCAGATTAGTCAGTATGTAGATTTGTATCTGATGTTTGTGATTGTTAACCTTTCTGGCTCATTCCCATATACACATCTGTTTTTTTTCTCTCCTGTTGTTTAAAGTATCAAGCTGTAGCTGGAACAGAACATGTTTCCATTTCTCTAGCTTTTCCTGCTTGAAATGGGAGAAATAATGGGCAGCATTTTTTTAGATAAATAAATTGGAAACCAGCCTGCGGATTTGAGTTTTTAATTGTGGCAGCCAAATTCTCAGGGTTGAGAATCCAACGTGGCCTCTGTGCCAGGATGCAGGATACTGGCTTGTGAGCTTTTCTTTGTTAAGTGTGGAGAGTTTGGGAGAAAGAAACTTAAGCAGGCCGCTTAAGAGGACGTGCAAGGAAGGCAATGGTTGAGGGCCAGTACTGTGAGTACCTATTCTGCCACTTGGTGGTGACCACCTCAGGCTAGTTTCATAGAGTTATTAGGAGGATTGTGCTAGATAAAGCATTAAAAAAACTTAGCCTCATGCTCATGCCCAGCACATAGTAAATGCTTGTCTCTCCCACCCTCTGCCATAGTACATTTTTTTTTAAAGAGAGAGAAATCTTGCTGGTATAAGCACTGCTTATTCTCTCAACTCCCAATCATCAATTATAGTCATGGAGTTACAGGATGCTAGGCTTTGATTTATGTTTCCATTAGTAGTGATGGATTTAGGTGGGACTATTCCATGCTAATAGAGTTTTGCCAAGAAAATGCACTGGTCATAGCAAACACCCTCTTCCAACAACACAAAAGAAGACTCTGCACATGGACATCACCAGATGGGCAACACCAAAATCAGATTGATTATATTCTTTGCAGCCAAAGATGGAGAAGCTCTATACAGTCAACAAAGACAAGACCGGGAGCTGACTGTGGCTCAGATCATGAACTCCTGATTGCCAAATTCAGACTTAAATTGAAGAAAGTGGGCAACACCACTAGACCATTCAGGTATGACCTAAATCAAATCCCTTATGATTATACAGTGGAAGTGAGAAATAGATTTAAAGGTCTAGATCTGATAGATAGAGTGCCTGATGAATTATGGAATGAGGTTCGTGACATTGTACAGGAGATAGGGATCAAGACCATCCCCATGGAAAAGAAATGCAAAAAGGCAAAATGGCTGTCTGGGGAGGCCTTACAAATAGCTGTGAAAAGAAGAGAAGCAAAAAGCAAAGGAGAAAAGGAAAGATATAAGCATCTGAATGCAGAGTTCCAAAGAATAGCAAGAAGAGATAAGAAAGCCTTCTTCAGCAATCAATGTAAAGAAATAGAGGAAAAGAACAGAATGGGAAAGACTAGAGATCTCTTCAAGAAAATTAGAGATACCAAGAGAACATTTCATGCAAGGATGGGCTCGATAAAGGACAGAAATGGTCTGGACCTAACAGAAGCAGAAGATATTAAGAAGAGGTGGCAAGAATACACGGAAGAACTGTACAAAAAAGATCTTCATGACCCAGATAATCATGATGATGTGTTGACTAATCTAGAGCCAGACATCTTGGAATGTGAAGTCAAGTGGGCCTTAGAAAGCATCACTACGAACAAAGCTAGTGGAGGTGATGGAATTCCCGTTGAGCTGTTTCAAATCCTGAAAGATGATGCTGTGAAAGTGCTGCACTCAATTTGCCAGCAAATCTGGAAAACTCAGCAGTGGCCACAGGACTGGAAAAGGTCAGTTTTCATTCCAATTCCAAAGAAAGGCAATGCCAAAGAATGCTCAAACTACCGCACAATTGCACTCATCTCACATGCTAGTAAAGTAATGCTCAAAATTCTCCAAGCCAGACTTCAGCAATATGTGAACCGTGAACTCCCTGATGTTCAAGCTGGTTTTAGAAAAGGCAGAGGAACCAGAGATCAAATTGCCAACATCCGCTGGATCATGGAAAAAGCAAGAGAGTTCCAGAAAAACATCTATTTCTGCTTTATTGACTATGCCAAAGCCTTTGACTGTGTGGATCACAATAAACTGTGGAAAATTCTGAAAGAGATGGGAATACCAGACCACCTGACCTGCCTCTTGAGAAATCTGTATGCAGGTCAGGAAGCAACAGTTAGAACTGGACATGGAACAACAGACTGGTTCCAAATAGGAAAAGGAGTACGTCAAGGCTGTATATTGTCACCCTGCTTATTTAACTTATATGCAGAGTACATCATGAGAAATGCTGGACTGGAAGAAACACAAGCTGGAATCAAGATTGCTGGGAGAAATATCAATAACCTCAGATATGCAGATGACACCACCCTTATGGCAGAAAGTGAAGAGGAGCTAAAAAGCCTCTTGTTGAAAGTGAAAGAGGAGAGTGAAAAAGTTGGCTTAAAGCTCAACATTCAGAAAACGAAGATCATGGCATCTGGCCCCATCACTTCATGGGAAATAGATGGGAAAACAGTAGAAACAGTGTCAGACTTTGTTTTTTTGGGCTCCCAAATCACTGCAGATGGTGACTGCAGCCATGAAATTAAAAGGCGCTTACTCCTTGGAAGAAAAGTTATGACCAACCTAGATAGTATATTCAAAAGCAGAGACATTACTTTGCCGACTAAGTCCGTCTAGTCAAGGCTATGGTTTTTCCTGTGGTCATGTATGGATGTGAGAGTTGAACTGTGAAGAAGGCTGAGCGCCGAAGAATTGATGCTTTTGAACTGTGGTGTTGGAGAAGACTCTTGAGAGGCCCTTGGACTGCAAGGAGATCCAACCAGTCCATTCTGAAGGAGATCAGCCCTGGGATTTCTTTGGAAGGAATGATGCTAAAGCTGAAGCTCCGGTACTTTGGCCACCTCATGCGAAGAGTTGACTCATTGGAAAAGACTCTGATGCTGGGAGGGATTGGGGGCAGGAGGAGAAGGGGACGACCGAGGATGAGATGGCTGGATGGCATCACAGACTCGATGGGCGTGAGTCTGAGTGAACTCCGGGAGTTGGTGATGGACAGGGAGGCCTGGCGTGCTGTGATTCATGGGGTCACAAAGAGTTGGCCACGAGTGAGCGACTGAACTGAACTGAGGAGTTAGGGTTATGGTTTAGGGTCAGGGTCAGGGTCAGGCTTGGGGTTGGATTAGGGCTGCCTTCGGAGGCCAAGCTGAGGAAGGGGCAGGAACCGTGGTGCTAGTGGCCCCACTCGGCCAGGGGCATCCGCTGGGCAGGGAGGGCCAGGCGGCCCTGCCCCAGACCGGCTCCTGTGCAGACGCTGCGGCCCTGCCCCGCGCACCGTGGGAACCTGCAGGGCCCGTTCTGCGAGGGCTGACTAACGGCTGACTAATGGTGTCCCCAACCCCGCCTGCTGGGCTGCCAGCCCCCCTCGCACTGAGGGCCAGCTGTGTGGTCGCCCCAGTGGCCAGCCCAGAGTCTGGAATCCCGGCAGGAAGCACTGGGCTCCCCAGGCGGATTCCGGGCCCAGAGCACAGAGTCCCGCCCAGGAGGCCCGTCTGCGGCTCGGCTGGGCCCGCCGCACGGAGGAGGATAGACCTCGGGCGGAAAGAGTGACAGAGAGCAAGCAGAAAGGGCCAGGTTTGTGGAAAAGCAATTACAGTCTCCTGAGCATGAAGCCAGAGATGGGAGCACAGAGTCCCGCTCCCCTCAGAGTCCACATCCCCGCTGCCGAAGGAACCGGGCACTCAGCAGACGAGGCAGCAATAAGAAGATATATCACTGGTTTCTATTTTCATTTTCACAGTTTGTCATTTCCTAAGAAGCTACGTCAAAGCTGGTTGGTAGAAGCAGAAGAAAATTCCACATTCAGCGAAGAATCGTCTCTCGATCCCTGGCAGATGATAGATCTCCAATCAGTAAAACGAGAGAGACAAATTCTCGTAGGACAAGTTCCCGAACAAACAGGGATTTCTGCTGCTTTCTCACCAAAATGCCGGCTACCCCCACAGGACAGTTCCCACTGGAGGGGAGACTGTTCTCTGGGGAGGGAGACGGCAGCCCCGGCTCGGCGAGGAGAAGGCCCGCCGGACACACGCACCCAGGGCCCCCGCATCATGGCCGCAGCAAGGGCAGCCCTGAGCGGACGGGCCAGGGGGACAGGCTGGCGCGTGTCCCAGCGGCCGCTGGCCCTGAGGGGTGATGTCCCGCACGCCGTCTCCCGACCCAAAGCGGTTGACGCACCAGTAATCACGTGCCCATACCGACCGCATCTCAAGTGATGTTTGGGTAGATTCAGGTAAAAATATTACAGTCAGGGACTTCCCTGGTGGTCCAGAGGCAAAGACTCTGTGCTCCCAATGCAGGGGGCCTGGGCTCGATCCCTGGTCAGGGAACCGGATCCCATGGGCGGCAACCCAGACCTGGTGCAGCCAAATGAGTAAAAATAAATATTAAAAGAATTAAAATTAGTCTCACCTGTTTCTCTTTATTTATTTATTTTTTACTATGGTTCCTAGAAAATTTTAAATTATGAACGTGACTTGCATTGATAGAAAATTGAGGAGCAGACCCAAGCTCATCTGGAGATTCAGTATATGATGAAGGTAGGGGAGCGGTGGGCTTTCTGAAAATAAAACGACACAGGGACACAGCTGGGGGCATCACACAGAAACAGGGAATGTGCCACTGCTACAAAACGAAACTGCAATGGAGCAAACGTCAGCACGGACAAGCAAGCCCACAGAAGCACTGAACTCTGAAACCCGGGCCAGTCCCTCCACAGGTGGAGCACGGGGACGCGAAACTCCACACACACAAAAGACAGATTCAGTGGCATGCAGTCACATCCCCGCCCACCGTAAAAGGGAGCGGGAGAGGCGAAAATGACGGGGCCAGGCACACCTAGGGGCTGCCGTGCCAACACAGAACATTTAAGGACGCCCAGCAAGCCGGGTGGGGAGAGAGGAGACTGCAAAATGCAGACGATAGCCAACAAGCAGCAGGAGAACGGGCCACGCACACGCACGCGCACACACACGCACACTCACACTCATGCACACTCACACTCATGCACATGCACTCACGCACACACTCATGCACACACATGCACGCACACACATGCACACACTCGTGCACACACACGTGCACACACACTCACGCACACACACGTCAGGGAGAGGCCAAGCGAGTGGCCTTGCCAGGCAGACCGCTCAGGATCACACTCATGCACACTCACACTCATGCACATGCACTCACGCACACACTCACGCACACACATGCACACACACTCGTGCACACACACGTGCACACACACTCACGCACACACTCATGCACACACATGCACGCACACACATGCACACACACTCACGCACACACACGTCAGGGAGAGGCCAAGCGAGTGGCCTTGCCAGGCAGACCGCTCAGGCCAGAGGTGGGCACAGGCTGGGCTCACACGCTCACACATGGGGGCAGCCCAGGCCGGTCGGGCGGCATTTGAAGAGACGGGACATCCCTTTCCCCCGGGACCTGCGACCCCCTCTGGGAATGTGCCCTGAGGCTCAGGTCCAGCAGTGGGAAGACACGTGGGCAGTCGTCCTCCTTAGCAGGGATCACGAGCCTGGAACAATCCAGAGCCACAGCACAGTAGCCCGGCGGTAGAGGGTGCCGGAAGGCTCTGTTCTGCGGGATAAGCTGATGGTTCAATCTCAGTGGTGTCTGACTCTTGGGACCGCACGGAGTGCAGCCCACCAGGCTCCTCGGCCCATGGGATTTCCCAGGCAAGAATACTGGAGTGGGTTGCCATTTCTTTCTCCAGGGAGTCTTCCTGATCCAGGGATCAAACCAGGGTCTCCTGCATTGCAGGTGGGTTCTTAACCGACGGGGTCACCTGGGAAGCTGGGAAAAGACAGGCCTGCAAACCCTGCCACCACACAGGGAGGGGTGGGAGCCAGGGTCACGGCCAGCACACAGCAGTGGCCCGTGAGCTGGGAAGAAGGGCAGGCTGGAGGGCCGGCGGGCTGGAGGGCCGGCGGCCTAGGCCTGGGCGGCGGCACCAAGACCCAGCGGTCGGGGGAGGGGG
>SJXQ01004821.1:170702-180998 GCA_006408695.1 Aepyceros melampus | reverse complement strand
GCTCGCTCTGGCGGTGGAATTCACGGAGCTCCAGCTCAGAGAGGGTGAGGGATACTGCTGTGAAGAGTCCGCAGGAGACCTGGAGAAAATCAGCTTTGAAAAGACCACATCAAGAAAACGAAGGGCAGAGCTAGCTTCTCTGGGGGCTCCAGGGGCTGAGGGGCTCCTAGCACTGCAGGGGACCCCAGTTCAGCCCCTGGTCCAGGAAGATCCCACGTGCCGCGGAGCAGCTGAGCCCTGAGCGCAGCTCCTGAAGCTGGAGCTCCCACAAGAGAAGCCCCCCCGTGGTAGAGAAAGCCTGCAAGCGGCAATCAACACTCACACCTGGTAAAAGGCTTCTGTCCAAAACTCACAAAGTATGTTAGTCGCTCAGTGGTCTCCAACTCTTTGCGACCCCATGGAGTGTAGCCTGCCAGGCTCCTCTGTCCATGGGGATTCTCCAGCCAAGAATAGTGGAGCGGGTTGCCATGCCCTCCGGGGGATCTTCCTGACAAGGATCAAACCCAGGTCCTCTGCATTGCAAGAGGATTCTTTACCATCTGAGCCACCAGGGAAGCCCAAATACACAAAGAACTCCCCTAACCCTGCAAGGAGGCTGCAGAAAGGTGCCCCTCGGGGGCGGGGGTGCTTACAGGAGATGAGCACAGCAAGCATGCGCCACCACTGTCTGTCATCAGGGAGACACGAGCTCAGCAAGCCGCTACTGGGCCACACGTCCTCTCAAATGGCCGGAGGTAGGACTGACCGCAGAAAGTAACAATGAGGCGGAACGACTGGAATTCTCATGTCTTGGCACTGGGCCTCTTGTTACCAGACAATTGATCAGTCGCCTTGAAGGGCTTAGCTAGTGAACACACCAGGTACTTTCTGTTAAAGCATTTCTTACTTGTGAGAGGTGGGGAGACAGGAAGATAACTCCAGGGGAGCTGTTAAGCCTGTGTGTGTGTGTGTGCGTGCTCAGTCATTCAAGTCATGTCCACCTCTGCGACCCCATGGACTGTAGCCCACTAGGCTCCTCCGTCGTGGAATTTCCCAGGCAAGAAGACGAGTGGGGTGCCATTTCCTTCTCCAGGGAATCTTCCTGACTCAGGGATTAAACCCAGTTCTGCATTGGCAGGTGGATTTTTTACCACCGAGTCACCTAGGAAGCCCTGTTTTAAGCCTGGGGGACATGCATATTCTTAAGAGGGTAGGTCTGATCATTTTAATAAGGCAGAGGCTCCTCCCATTTGCCAAAAACTGCAAGCAAGTAGCTACTTAATTGGTTGTTCAGGATGCGGTTTCTAACTGGCTGGAATGCACCGTAACTTTTTGGGGATATCTGGTGTTTGGAACTTTCTGCAACTTAATCATCAGTTTCTGCCAAACAAAGCGCACGTTGACTTAACCCCATCTGTCCGTTCAGAGCTATCACTCTGTGCTGTTTCCTCCCGTGTTAATTTTGTTACCCTCTTTTTCAGTCTTTGGGTTTTAATTTCCCAAAGGCCAGCTCTAGTAGGAGCACTCTAATGGCAGACACCACAGGTTCCTCTCCCGCAGTCACCCAGTCAAGCCCTGCTCTCCGCACAGCGGTGTAAGCCTCTGCAGGTGGAACGAGGGGTGTGGTGGGCCGGCCTCGAGGGAAAAGCCCATCCTGGGCTTCTCGGGTGGGTGCAGGGGAGTCACTGAACCCTTGGAAGCACGGCAGACGGCGGCTGTCGGAGGCTTGGTGGAGGGAGGCGCACAGGGCCAGAGGGCCAGAGGGCCACAGTGTCAGAGGGACTTGGCTGCCCTTTCCGGCCTGGAGGGGGCAGCGAGCCAGGGAGCACAGGCAGCCTCTGGAGACTGAGCTGCCCAGAGCCAGCTAGAAAAGAGGGGTCGCATTTCTGCGGCTGTGTTGGGGGATTTCCCTGGTGGCTCACTGGTAAGGACTCTGAGCTTCCACTGCAGGGGGCCATGGGTTTGATCCCTGGTCAGGGAACTAAGATCCCACTTGTCGAGCTGGGCTGTGCTCAGTCGCTCAGGCGTGTCTGACTCTTTGCAATCCCATCGCCTTTAGCCTGCCGGCTCCTGTCCATGGGGATTTTCCCGGCAAGGGTACTGGAGCAGGTCGCCGTGTCCTCCTCCTAGGGATCTTCTCAACCCAGGAATCGAACTGGGGGTCTCCCACATTGCAGGCAGACTTTTTACCATCTGAGCCACCCGGGAAGCCCAAGAATACTGGAGTGGGTAGCCTGTCCCTTCTCCAGGGGATCTTCCCGACCCAGGAAGCAAGCGGGGTCTCCTGCATTGCAGGCATGGCCGAAAAAGAAAACAATTTTCAACCTCACTTGGGGCGTGGCAGGTGCCAGGCAAGTGTGCTTGCAGCTGCTGCCACTAACCTCAGAGGCTGGCCCGTCCGTGTGGGCCTCGGTGCCACACTGATGCCTGGAACATGCCCATCAGCCGCTCGACAGGTGCGAAGCTGCAGGTGGCAGATACCCACACCCAGCCACAAACCGTGGGGGAGGGCCAGCGCTGGCTGGCCCCACTCCCAAGGCCGGGGTGAAGGCGTGGATGGCTGGAGCCAGCCTCGGCAGGGGGTCGTATCCGGTGCTGCCTGTGGGGTTCCTCAGTGAGGCAGGCTTGGCCTGTGTGGCGGCACCGTTAGAGGAAAGCAGGGATGCCCCCGCCTGCCTGCGCTGGAGCTTTGCCAGCCGCCAGGCCCCGCTCCTGTGTGGTGTCCTCTGAGCAGCCTCTCTGCTGCAGCAGCCCCCTGACTTCCCTGTCGATCAACCAGCTCAGCAGAGCACAGCGTCACCCTGGCTGGGGCATCGGAGGCTCAGGCCCCAGGCTGCCCACGTCGAGCCCTCCCTCCGCACTCCCGCTCCATGGGGAAGGGGAGATTTTTGGACTCCTGTGTTTGGAAGCCTGTCCTTTGCTGGCATAGGATGTTTGGGAAGGACTAACACTTCCCCGTCTACCTTGTGACAGGACAGTGGGTGTCTGGCTTTGGACGAGAGGGCTTTGGGCTCGATAACCTTCACCTCGAAAACAGCCCTACGGAGCCAGGGCCCCGGTGGGAGCCAAGCCCTCAGCTATCCAGGGCACGGCTGTCATCACCCATCCCTGTCCCGGAAGCAGCCCTCTTCACGTGGTTCCCCAGCACATCCTGTCTGGTGGACCCCGCCCGGACCTCTGAAACGGCTGGCTGCTGAGTCCACGGTGCAGGCCGAGCCAACTGCCCACAGCCAGCTTCCGAGCACGGTTCGCTTTTTATTTTGTGCTTATGTTTTTAAGCCCTGAAGGCTACTGGTTCCGGGAAAGACTGGGTCACTGTGCGACCTCGGGAAGGTCCCTTGCAGCCCAGAGAGGTCAGGGCTGTATGACTCCTGGCAGTGGTTCTGGACTCCCTCGTACCGCAGCGCCCTCCTCGTGCAGGCACTGAGGTGCCAGTGCCCACTTCTCTGGAGGGTGGTGGCGAGGGCATGGTCCGTGCCGAAGGAGGGGAGCCCCGCCTCGCAGCGGGGTGCCAGGCTGCGTGTGCAGCCACTGGTCGAGGCCCCACGGAGGCACGGGAGCTTGTGGTCCAGTCGCCCCTCCTCCTGACTTCTCCGGCGCTTTTGTTTGTGTTTGTTGTTCTTTTAATAATAAAGGTCACAGCTGTATTTAAGAAAAGAAAGTTGAGATTGTGAAGAGTGAAGTCCAAGCAGGCCTGCCCTGCTCCAGTCTTCCCTGGGGGCCGCCGCCTCCGCTGTTTCCAGTTCTTACCTCCATAACTCGAAAACACACACCCGTGTCTTTTCCTTTCCTGCCGTGCTGCAGCAGGTGGGGCCTTAGTTCCCCGACTGGGGATGGAACCTCCACCCCGCAGGGGAAGCGGAGCCCTGGCTCTACGCAGGTTCTCTTGGCTCCATTCCGGGAAGTCGACACAGGTGCCCTCGCAGCCTCCCAGCTTACTCACTGCTTTCTAGTCTCCAATGCTTCCAAGCAGGGCCCTCAGAGCAGCTGCCAGGCCCCAGCCACAAGTGTTGGCATTTGCGGTGGGATCTAGGGACACGCGTTTATATGATTGCCACTCTGGCTAATTCTCACGTGCGCTGAAGTCCGCAAATCCCGTCCCAGTGCCTCCTGCATAACCCCTGGGAAGAGGGCGCTCTGGGCTCACTGTCCCTTAGCCAGGCATGACCACATGCTGGTTGGAATGGCGGCTTCTCTCCTCCCCAGCTTCATTCCCAGGGGCCCCCAGGCCCACCTCTGCTCTCACCCAGGCTCTGTCCTCCCCCCGGACGCCTGATGGCCCCTGTGCCCCGGTGAGCAGCTCTTCTCTGAGCATGGGAGAGGCGGCTCCTCTCCGCAGCCTCCGCCTGCCAGCTCCCTGCGGTCGGCCCTTCTGCACCCCGCCCACGGTCTGTGGGGAACGGGAGCCGAAGCCGCCGTCTGAGGCAGCGTCCTGGGCATTGTGGGCACTGCTGGGCCACCATCTGCTGCAGGGAAGCCCTGCTGGGACAGCCCCAGCTCCTGCATGTTCAGTGACAGTGTGAGAGGAAGGGGGCGTCTGCAGGGGGCGACCCGGGCAGCCGAGGGTGAGTTCACATGCTCCACACCGGCCTCCCGGGAAGGGTTGCGGCTGCGAGCACCGCCCCGCGTCCTTGGTGTGGTCAACCTGGGCCTGGACGTCCAGCTCTGACTCACCCCGTCTTTGGACCAGTGCTGGTCTGGATGCCAGCTCCCGAGGGCCTGAGCATGCCAGCAAGAGGCTGCGATAGCATCTGAGGACTGGCTCCTGGGAGCTGCGGGGGCGCGGGCCTGCGTTCACAGCCCCTTCCTGCCCTTTGCTCTCGGCCTGGCAAGCTGGGTGTGGTCACTGCCTGAGGAGGCAGGAGTTGGGGGCATCCTCTAGGGCAGACCCTGCACGCGCACCGGCCCTGAGTGTGTGAAACAGCCGCGGAGGAACAGTAGCAGGGGAGCCTGCGGCAGGTGATGGAAGTGCCGGAGCTCTGGGGACAAGGGCAGGGATCGGAACTTTGGAGGTTATTGCCTTCCGAAGGTGACCACCAAGACTCCCCTGGTGGTCCAGCGGCTGAGACTACACGCTCCCAGTGCAGGGGGCCTGGGTTTGATCCCCAGTCAGGAAATGAGATTCCACACGAGCAACTAAAACAGAAGTCTCTTAAAAAAATTCTTGTTCAAACGGAGTAATCCTGTTGTCCTGGCTTTAAACTTATTCTTTCCTATCTGCAGCCCCCCAACCTTTTTGCTCCTGAGCAAAACTCCAATTAGTCCTGGGCATCTTGGTCAGAATCGGAAGCCCTCCTTGACATGAGGAGACACAGGAGAAAATTGTAAGGGATCGCAACTTACTTGTATTTTCTGGATATACACAGAGTTTTTAATGGCTAAAGACAAACTGCATAGGGAAAACCTTAACAGACTTGAACACTCGAAAATTCAAACTTCTGTGACATTTTGAAAAAAAATCATTAATGGGTTAAGTAAAAAACAACAAAACAGTATATGCCACATGTATTATAACAAGTAATGTTTCTAACATATAAAGTGAGAAAACACCAAGGCTCCATGTACACAGACACTCCACCAAAGAGGAAATAAAACTGAGTAAATTGGGGAAAAAAATGTAACTTCCTTACTGTGCAAAGACACGCAAATTAAGGTAAGGTGCCATTTTGTATGTGTGTAATTGGTTAGGTTGGACACGGCGATGGCAACCCACTCCAGTACTCTTGCCTGGAGAATCCCATGGATGGAGGAGCCTGGTGGGCTGCAATCCATGGGGTCGCTAAGAGTCAGACATGACTGAGCGACTTCACTGTCACTTTTCACTTTCATGCATTGGAGAAGGAAATGGCAACCCACTCCAGTGTTCTTGTCTGGAGAATCTCAGGGACGAGGGAGCCTGGTGGGCTGCCGTCTATGGGGTTGCACAGAGTCGGACACGACTGAAGCGACTTAGCAGCAGCAGCAGCAGCAGCAGTCGGTCAGGTTTAAAAGCCGTGACTGCCTAGAGCCAGTGACACTCAGGGCAGTTTCATGGGCAGACAGGGGTGTAGGGGCCACGCCCTCTGGGGCCTGAGCCAGAAAGGCTACTCGGAGGAGATTTTCCTGAGGAAATTATCCGGAATACCAAGGCTCGTGAATAATGGCGTTCCCTGCGTGCTGTCTCCAATAGAAGAATCGCTGTTTCTGAAATGCCACTTGGAGGAGATTTTCCTGAGGAAAGGCTCGTGAATAATGGCGTTCCCCGCGGCGCTGTCTCCGATAGAAGAATCGCTGTTTCCGAAACGCGTCTTGAGGCATGGTTGCATAATTACTAGGGTGGTCATCATCCATGAACTGTGAGTCCAGCGTCCACCCTGAGACAGGAAGTGCCGCTCACCAAGCCCCGCGACAGCCCTTGACGAGCCCCTTACACCCCCGCTTTACAGAGCTGGGACGGGTCACAGCCCTGCTCCCGGCAAGGGCGGGCAGAAGGCTCCTTCGGGGCTCCCTCCCGGCTCCTGGGGCAGTGGAGGACCAGCAGAGTAGGGCTGTTTATAACACAAAGCCAGATGAAAAAGGACCCAGAGTCACTCCACTGATCTAAGACAGCTGCAGAATGCAGCGTGCCGAGGATGGGGTGGCTGGGGTGAGCAGCGAGGCCAGGAGGCGGTGCAGGCCACTGCCGCCGGCGCGTGGAGCCCCCGAGAAGCCCCGTCCAGGGCCGACCGCGTGGGCACAGGGGCTGCACATCAACAGGGCCCCTTGCCGCCGGGGGCTCCCCTCCCTGCTGGGGAAGGTGAAGCCGCAGTGCCCTCCTGTTCTGCCAGCTGGCCGGCCGGTGGTGCCTGCTCTGACGTGAGCGACGTGGATGAGCCACGAGGGTCGCAGGAGCCGGGAGGCCGTCTCAGGGACCCAGAGGGCTAAAGAAGGGCCGCAGAGAGTCCAGCTCGGTGGCTGCCTCCCTCTAGCCTTGTGGCGTCCACCGTGGGGGGCTTCGCTCTCATCAGTGATGGGACGGGGCAGGGAGAGCCCCAATCCCTCGTCTGAATTGTGGATTCGCCAGCTATTTGTCATGGCACCCTGGGATGGGCACAGCAGCCCCCTCACCCCCCACACAGGGCACTGTGGGCCCGGGGCAGGCTTGGCACTGCTGAGGAGCTGCCTCAGGAGCACCAGTTGTGCCAGGAAAGGGCCCACAGAGCTCAGTGTCCCGAGGAAAACATCCTTAACTGTTTCAAAGCCAGAAGACAGAAGGGGTGTTATTTCTCACTCCCCATCCCGCTCCCAAAATAAAATCCCTTAACTTGGGGCTTCCCACAGCCCAGTCCTCTGAAATCTGGAGCCTAAATTTAGATCGTCCCTGGAAGGTGCAGGGTCAGCCGGCAGCTGCTTGAGATAAACTAACTTCTGCCGACTCAGGCCTCCCCCCACGGCTAATGAGGCCCGCCGCGCTTCCCCTGGGAAGGCAGAACAATAGCGGCAGAGGAGCAGCTGGCCTTGGCTGGCTTGGGAGCCCCCTCGCCAGAAATCAGGGCTCCACAGCCCGCCCAGCCTGGTGCCCCTCGAACCTTGGCCTGCAGGCCTGGGCCCGCCAGGTCCGTCATCCCGAGGCCGCCAGCCCCTTCCTGCCCTTTCCTGCCTCTGGGCTCCTGTGCGGGGCTTCGTCCTGGGTTTGGGCTGAAGCATCACATTCTTCATCACTTGGTGTCACCCTCCCAGCCGAAGGCATACCTGAAAGGCCAGCCCCTGGTGGAGGGCAAGTGTTGTGGAGACGATGCCCGTGCATAGCATGTGTTCGG
Source organism: Aepyceros melampus (assembly GCA_006408695.1). Taxonomy (NCBI): domain Eukaryota; kingdom Metazoa; phylum Chordata; class Mammalia; order Artiodactyla; family Bovidae; genus Aepyceros; species Aepyceros melampus. Next base: position 173,241 of record SJXQ01004821.1, on the reverse strand, counting down.
GAGACTCTAGAAAGTGGAAGGGAGGGCCTGCAGGGCCTCACGCCCCCTTGGGCTGGGCTGGGCCTCTCTGTGACAGCTGATTCAACCGCGGCCAGCCCCACCACCAGCGGCGGTGTCAGGGTGTAAATCAGGGTGGCGAGGTGGGCACAGAGGGCCTTCCTCCAGTCCCCGGGACACTGTGAGGCCGTCCCCAAGGAGATGTAGCCTCCCTGGGGCTCCCCGGGGCACCAGACCAGATGCGCCCAGAGTGGCAGAGGAAGGCAAGAGGGCGGGTGAAGGGGCAAGCCCTGTGCTGGCCGCAGCCCCGAGGTGCTGGGGCATCGGGGGTGGCAGGCGGCCCCACCCAAGCGGATGGCAGCTGCAGCCTGGGGCAGAGAGGCGTCTGGGAGGAAGTCCCTGAGCAACGCAGCTTGGTAGGTTGTGTCCTTAGTAGGAGCGTCGCAGTGCAGGCAGAAGAGGCTGTGGGTGTAGACAGGCCAGTCTACGGGCCGAGACGGGGCAGGTGGCGGGTGCAGCTGGCTCACGTCCCCTGGCCGCTCCTGGAGTTGGCGCTCTGTCCGCAGGCAGGGTGAGCCGCAGTGGATTCTAGACAGAGCCTGACCCCGGAGGGGGACCTAGGTGAGCTGAGGGCCACAGCAGCGGACCCTGGGGGACGGCAGGGTGGGCGTGGTCGGGGGACTCAGTGAGGTCCCTGGATTCGGGCTGTGGGGAAGCAAGACTGGAAGGGTGGGTGGGAGGGCTGGACCCCCTGGAGTGGACAAGGAGAGGGGACGTCCAGGAGGGTCTGCAGCAGGAGGGAAGAAGGGCACGAGCGTGTCTGTGAGGCAGTGGTCCTTGGGCCTCCATCCCTGCAGGGGGGAGGGGCTGGGTAAAGGAGGGGTAACATTGTCCCCGCAGTCCCGCAGGGCCCAGCAGACTTGCCTCCGGGGCCTCCCCCGTGCGGGACCACAGGTGTCCTCAGTCACCTGCGCAAGAGGAGCCAGCAGTCAAGGACAGGGACTGGGGAACAGGCTGGGTGCGAGCAGCCCCACTCCAGGCTGGACTTTGCTCCAGACCGGGGGCAGGTGGAGGGGGGCTGCCAGAAAGGGACCCGGCCGACCTGAGCCTCAGGGGGCCCAGGGGCCTCCCAGCGGGCCTTTGGAGAGCCGGCTGGGCCATTGTGCAGAAGAATGCCCGGAAATCCCTCGCCTCCCGCCTCTGGCGAGGATGGGGGCTCTTCCTCCTGGTCAGGAAGCTCCATGTTGGCTTCCGGAGGGGAGCCTAGGGGCCAGGGTGCCAGGGCCACTGACCCCAGGGGAAGGGCAGAGCCCCGCCCCAGCTGTTCCCTAGCACCTGGTCTGAGGCCGAGCGGGGGTGGGCAGCCGAGCCCTGAGCCAGGGCTGCTCCTGGATGACCACCTCCGCGCGGGTCACTGTGGAGCCCCCTGGCCTTCCTGAGCCAACCTCAGAGGAGGGGGTGGGCTCGAGGCCACTGGAACGTCCCATTGTCTAGGCGGGAGCCTCAGGCTCCAGCGACGGGCACTCCTGGGCAGGAACTTGGACAAAGCTGGAACCCTGACCCACGCAGGCCCTCCTGGCTTCTCGGCCTGTGGGGGAGGCAGTGTGGACCCTTGGAGGGCCTTCGCGGTCAGGGTGCGGAGAAAGGGCCTGGGTTGGGTTTGGACTCCAGGGCAAGCTTCCTGGAGGATCGAGTCGCGCCATGTTTGGCTAACTCAGGAGCAGGGCCGAGGAAGCCCCCAACCCAGGTCCTCACGCAATGGCGATGGCGGGGGCGCCGGCCGACCGGGGCCAGGGACACCGGAGCTGGCCCGGGAGATAGGGACCGGCCGGCTCATGCCGGAATGTGTTGGGGGAAGTCGGTGCAGATTCGGGGTCGTGCAGTTCCTGAAACGGCGAGGTGGGGCGCACTGGGAGGTGGGTTGCGGAGCGTGCGCGGCCACCCCGGGCCATCCCCGAATGGGCTCGGCCGAGACCGGGACAGCGGCGGGCCGGGGTCTGGGGCCGCGGCCGGGCTGGGAGCCGTTCCTCCGGCCTCCGCAGCCCGCTACCCCGCTACCCTGCGCGCAGTTGTTTCTCTTACTCCGGCCGCCGGCGGTGCCAGCGATTGGCTGCGGACAGATGGCCGCGCGCGGATTGGCTGCCCGGGGCAGGAGGCAGGGCCGAGGGGGGCAGAGTTCGCCCCCGAACCTTCAAAAGAGAAGCCCTTCCAGCCGCGCCCCCAGACCCGAGGCTGCACAGCGGGCTAGAGAGGCCTGCAGACCGAGCGAGGGAGCCGCTCGCGCCCCGGGGCCCCGGGCCGTCGGGCGCGCGCCTCGTCCGCAGCCATGGGGTCGGCGGCGCTGGAGATTCTCGGGCTGGTGCTGTGCCTGGTGGGCTGGGTGGGCCTCATTCTGGCGTGCGGGCTGCCCATGTGGCAGGTGACGGCCTTCCTGGACCACAACATCGTGACGGCGCAGACCGCCTGGAAGGGGCTGTGGATGACGTGCGTGGTGCAGAGCACGGGCCACATGCAGTGCAAAGTCTACGACTCGGTGCTGGCG
>SJXQ01004821.1:125694-144458 GCA_006408695.1 Aepyceros melampus | reverse complement strand
ATGTCTGCAGATTAGAAAACGCGTTGAGAAACTTCGCCTGTCTGACCACTGGGGATGTGATTGCCATCAACTACAACGAGAAGGTGAGTGTCTCAGCCCCTCGCATGCTGGGGCCTCGAGGCTGTGAGCAGGAGCCCGCTTCTCACACGCTATGGGAGCGGACACCGGTTACACACCCACAGCCCCTTCCCCCCACACACACACACTCTTCAGGGTCGGACGCCGGTTGCTCTCTGACAGCTTCACTCTGTGAGACATGCAGTCCTAAGAGTTGTTACTGTTCAGTTTTACGGATTTTGAGTCACACTTCTGTATTTTCTCATGAGCTAAGAAATAGTCTTGTTCCCTTTAGCTTCGTGGGGACATTTTCGTTGTTGCCTATCTTAAGCTTTTTGAATTACAGGTAATCTTAACATCGTTGTTCTTAAAGTATAAGAGCAGAAAAATGATAAAAGATAGTGACCTTTGTGCATGGTAAGGGAAAGACAGTCACTCAGGTGTGCATAGACTCGAAATGCACGTCAGGGTCTCTATTTTTGGAAGTATGGAGACTGGATCCTCCGAAGGGCCTTCGGAGAAGACTTGGCAGGCTCTGCTGAGGCTGGTCGCCCGTGTGTGTGGTGCGAAGTCTGGGTCAGGGCCTCCTCAGGAACCTCGGCCCTTGAAGGGGCCTAGTGGGCACCGAGGAGCCTCGTGCCAGGCTCTCTGGAAGCAGCAGCCCAGCTTCGTGGTGCCCTCGGGGCTGCTGCAGGCTGGAGAGCAGTCCTCCGGTTTCTCTCTCCCAGCTCTGGTGGCCCCGGGGCTGCTGCAGGCTGGAGCGCAGCCCTCCGGTTTCTCTCTCCCAGCTTTGGTGGCCCCGGGGCTGCTGCAGGCTGGAGAGCAGCCCTCCGGTTTCTCTCTCCCAGCTCTGGTGGCCCCGCTGTGGGTTTCATGAGTCACTAGTTAGTTGCAACCTGCAGTTTGGAAACACAGCTATAGACAAAGGTGAGTACATGCCCTGGAGCACGGACACGAATGCTCACCAGCCTCGATCACGGCAGCAGCAGTGCCAGAGGCCACCGGCGACACAGACTCACTTCCATCACTCACTGCGGGGGCCTGCAAGCCAGATGAGGGGTGTTGAGCCTTCTCTGTATGCTGGGAACCTGCCCCTCCCGTTCAGTGTTCTCAATGGTGGAGCTGTCTCAGCTGTTCATTACAAAAGCGAGACGCTCACTGGGCAGAGAGAGAGAGCCTGAAACACACAGGAGAAGCTGCTGGGCAGAGAGAGAGCCTGAAGCACGCAGGAGAAGCCCCCGGGCAGAGAGCCTGAAGCGCGCAGGAGAAGCCGCCAGGCGGAGAGTGAGCCTAGAGCAGCCTGAAGCACGCAGGAGAAGCCACCGGGCAGAGAGCGAGCCTAGAGCAGCGCAGGAGAAGCCGCGGGCAGAGCGTGAGCCTAGAGCAGCGCAGGGAAGCCGCCGGGCAGAGAGAGAGCCTGAAGCACGCAGAAGCCACTTCCTGCTGCTCGCCCTGAGTCCGTGCGCTGTCTCCACACAAAGGCTCGTCCCCGACACCACAGCTGGCTTTCGGCCTCCTTTCCTCCTGGCTGCCTGGGAAGCCCTGCCGCCCCTGCCTTGTCATAAGGGAATTGCGGCATTCACGGAACCAGTCTGGTGCGGGCAGCCTCCGTGCACCCCATGGTGAGCCGTGCTGGAGCTGGCGTGCTCAGCATCGTCTCACCCAGCGTTTAGCTAGTTATCTGCTGGCAGTTAATTCCTGGGAGTGAACTTTTCTGGGATAGACATTCGGTCTTTCGCAGTTAGCTGCCTAACTGCTTTGTCAGATTGGAGTCACTTACGAATAGATACAGATTTTAAAAGAATAGAGGGTCTATTCTGTTCAGCTGCTCAGAATCCAGAAATTCTCATAGTTCCTGATTACTTGTACTTTCTACTATGGAGAACAAAAATGTTGACCTGCTATTAAGAATTTTCCAGAAAACGTTCTGGAGGCTATTATACTGTTTCTGGACAAATTGTGATTACTTATCCCTCTCTCCTTGCAGTTATTTACAAAAATCAAGCTTTCCATTTAGAATTAAATTTTTTAATTTATCAACTAGTAGTGCAGCTCTTGACAGCTCCACTGTATGAAACTCTTTGTTGTTGTGTTAGTTGCTCAGTCGTGTCCGACTCTTTGCGACCCCATGGGCTGTGGGCCACCAGGCTCCTCTGTCCATGGGACTCTCCAGGCAAGAACTCTGGAGTGGATTGCCATGCCCTCCTCCAGGGGGTGTTACCAACCCAGGAACTGAAGTCACGTCTCCTGCTCCTATAGACAGATTCTTTATCACCTGAGCTATCAGGGAAGTCATGTCTTTGTAAAATATAGGATTTTGAATACAATCACTAGATCACACACACCAAAAAAAACAAGAGTAAAATATTATTTTAACTTCTAAAAGAATACTAGTTAAGAAATAGCACAACCATAATAAAGATTATCAACAAAAATAAATTATTATAATATGGGACTTCCCTGGGTCCCAGAGGCTATGACCTCTTGTTCCCAATGCAGGGGACCTGGGTTTGATCCCTGGTCAGGGAACTAGCTCCCACATGCAGCCAAATAACTAACTAATTTTTAAAATAATTATAATACATTAATTCATAAAAGTTGAAATGACTCCTTAAAAATTGCTCCCATCCATTCCTTATCTTTGGAATTTCTCAGATCTGGATTTAATACTTCTCTTTGATATTTATTAATTGTAGAAGCTTAACCTACTTACTGTCTTCAATTTACATTGCACTTGGTTAGAATATCTACTTAATGTGACTGTGGTGAAAATTAAATACAAAGCTCCTAACATAATACTTGCTACATAATAAAGCAACTTTAAAAGGAAGATTTTTGCTTGTTTTCTTGGTCCATAACCACAGGAAATTGAAGAAAATCATTCTGCTTTCACAAATTAAAGATCTTGAGAGCTAGATTCTAGTGTCCACTTCAGCAAAGTCACACTAATAATCAAAGAAGTATTTTATAATTGCATAAAACTTAATCATTTATAGCACTTTGTAAATATCTCACTTGATACAAATTCATACCCTTTTGAGATAATGACAATTGTGATTCAGAAAAATTAAGTGATTTTTTAATAGTAACTTTTAGTGTAGTAGATATATTTTGGTTGCCAAGGATTTTTCTTTATCCTGGAAAATGCCTCGCCCTCCACTTCATTCATAAGACTCCTATGAGAACTTTCAAGTCTTATGTAAATTCATACTGGCTCAAGAGTGGGAACAAGACTCAAGTGCAGTCAATAGCAGCAGACCACATTCACAGTGACCACAACTGATTAGTCCAAGGAGGACCTCTGGCTCAGTCTGAGCCAAAGGGTCTCTTCTCAAGATTCTTTGAACATCAGCTGAGAAAGTTTCTCTCTGATGACAGGGCTTTGATATGTTTAACTCTGGAGCTGTTGGCATCAGTGACTTCTGCTGTTGGTGTTTAGTCGCTAAGTCATGTCCCACTCTTTGTGACCCCATGGACCTAGCATGCCAGGCTTCCCTGTCCTTCACTATCTCCTTGAATTTTCTCAAATTCATGTCCACTATGTTCTCCTTCAACATGTTCGACCACCCGATCCCCCGGGCCTTCCAGAGTCGCTTCTCCACACAGTATCGCTGCTTCTCCGTGTCCATGCTCGCGGGGCCCAACGACAGGGCAGACGTGGAGAAAGGAGGGAAGATAATTATGCCACCCTCAGCTCTCGACCAACTCAGCCGACTCAACATCACCTACCCTATGCTGTTCAAACTGACCAACAAGCATTCGGACCGGGTGACACACTGCGGGGTGCTGGAGTTTGTGGCCGACGAGGGCATCTGCTACCTCCCGCACTGGATGATGCAGAACCTGCTGCTGGAGGAGGGCGGCCTGGTTCAGGTGGAGAGCGTCAACCTCCAGGTGGCCACGTACTCCAAGTTCCAGCCGCAGAGCCCCGACTTCCTGGACATCACCAACCCTAAGGCCGTATTAGAAAACGCGTTGAGAAACTTCGCCTGTCTGACCACTGGGGATGTGATTGCCATCAACTACAACGAGAAGATCTATGAGCTGCGGGTGATGGAGACCAACCAGACAAGGCCGTGTCCATCATCGAGTGCGACATGAATGTGGATTTCGACGCCCCCCTGGGCTACAAGGAGCCGGAGAGGCAGGCCCAGCACGAGGAGTCAGCCGAAGGCGAAGCTGACCACAGCGGCTACACCGGGGAGCTGGGCTTCCGCGCCTTTTCTGGCTCCGGAAACAGACTGGATGGGAAGAAGAAGGGGGTGGAGCCCAGCCCCTCTCCAGTCAGGCCTGGAGACATCAAGAGGTGGGTGTGCTGGCCCTGGCCCAGGCCCCTGGCTACCGCACTCTGCGGGGTCGCAGGCGCTGCCCTGCCGCCCGCAGGCCTCATCAGCCCTCTGTCCTGCCCACGTCCCGGCTCGTGCCATCAGTGGCCGCCCGGCCCTCTCCCGGTCGTTTGGTCCAGGGACTCGGGGCGGAGTCCTGGTGCTGGTGGCCCTCAGGCTGACAGCGGGGCTGAGCTGCGTCCCCACTGATCATATGAGATGCCACGGATGGGTCTGTGCCCGACCTCTTGGGGAGTGAAGTGCGTGTAGAGTGGGAGGCTGGAGGACGCTGATGTGAGCCCAGGAGACCCTGCCCCGTGCCCTCTGCGCCCCTGGAGCCGGCAGGGAGGCGCCCGCTGGCTGGCGGGAGGTGCAGTGAGTACAGCCTCGAGGCGGGGGAGGCCCCGCCTCCTCCCTCCGCTTCCAGGTGGGCTCCAATCCCTTCTGGCGCCAACGTTTCTCCGGCTCTCTCTCTTTATAGAGGAATTCCCAACTATGAATTTAAACTTGGCAAGATCACGTTCATCAGAAACTCTCGTCCGCTGGTCAAAAAGCTTGAGGAGGTGCGTGTGTCACGAGTCATGACAAGTTTCCTTGGCTGCTGGTGATGAGGGCATTCTTTCTCCATCCCGGCCCTGCTCCCCGTGGGCTGGCCGTCCTGCTGAAGCCGTGGGGACTCTGCCAGCTCTGTGGCGAGGACTCCTGTGCGGGTCCGGCCCAGGCTCCGTGTGCTGCACGCTGAGATCTTTAAGCCCCCGGCGGTCTTGCGGGGCAGCTGCTGCAATCGTCTGCCTCTCACAGACTGGAGCATGAGGGCGCTGGGGTTGGGGCGGGGTGGTGTTGAGGGTGCCAGGCCTCAGGCAGAGCTGTCCACTGAGCAGCCACCCCAGCGCCTCCACACTCCAGACACGCCTCCCTCGGCCCGGGGCAGGGATGGGCAGTTTTCGCCTTGTGGGCCCTTCTCCTGGGTGCCAGGAACTGGCTCAGAAACCCCGCACAGCCTGCCGCCTGGCCACTGTGACTGCTGGCGGTTTGGGTTTGAGTTTGGGTTAGGTGGTTAGCCCCGCTTCAGACCCCAGTCTCCTGGTTTCCTTTTCGAGGCTCTGTCCCATGGGGACCAAGAGGGGTTCAGAGACCCACTCAAAGCCCTTTCTGGCCTTAATGCTCATCACATTGATACCGTGTTGAGACCTTGCTAAGCAGAGAGGAGCTCATATGTTACCCCCACCAGGCGTTTGCTAACCCCAACCCAGCTGCGGGCCAAGCCTGCCAGCCTCGGCATACCCTGGCTCCTTCGTCCCTGACCATCGCAAGGGTGGGGAGACGGGTGTGTGCAAACACGTCCAGGCTGCGGTGGGCGATGGGGGTGGCCAGCAGGTTCTTTCCTGCTGCCTGTCCTGGGACACAGGTGGCATACTCCCAGGGGTCGTGGGGGGGCCCCCAAGGAGACCGAGGCGCCTGACTGGGTCGCCGCAGCCCTGCTGGGGCAGGGGGCAGGGGGCAGGGCCTGCGCTGAGGACCGAGCGTCTGTCCCAGGGCACTTGGCCCTGTCCCCAGGAGAAGGGCTGAGCGTCACGGTCCCTGGAAGGCCTTCAGCCTGGCAGTGGTGGCCTGTCCCTGGTGTCCGCCCCGCCCAGCTCCTGCGCACAGGCTGGGCTGGCTGCACCTGGAGGAGCTTTGTGAGCGGAGCCCAGGGAAGGTCCCAGCCCACTCCCCCAGAGTGAAGACTGCAGTCGGAAGGCTTCCCTTGCCAGCACCTCAGTCCCGGGAGCCCAAAGACACAAAGGGGCAGGAAGCACCAGGGAAATAACTTCCCCAGACAGAGGCCCTCCAGGCCTCCAGCACAGTGAGTGGAAACAGCTCCAGGTTGGGGCAGAGGGAAGACCCTAAAGCTTCCAGGAGGTGGAGATTCTGCCACGGGTCAGGAACAGTGGTGTCTTAGCTGGATATAAGCCAGGACGTGGAGCACGGTCCTCAGAATTCCATGCCTGGTTCCTGCAAATTCCTGTCTCGAAGCCCTTACCCCCAAGCCTGGGTGTGATTGTGTTTGGAGGTGCGGCCTTTCCAGAGGTGAGGTGGGACGAGGCTCTAGGTGGGTCCTGATACACGCCAAGGAGGTGCAGACACCAGGGAAAGGCCTGTGAGGACGCAGCGGAAAGGCAGCCACCTGCCAGCCATGACTGGGTCCTCTGGGGGAACCACACTGCTGGCCCCTGGGCCTCGGGGTCCGTGCCTCGCTGTGAGGTGTGTGTCTGTGCTCAGGCCCAGCCTGTGCTGGTGTTCTGGTGGCCTCGGCAGTCACACCAGCCCCAGCAATGAGCCGCGAGAGGAGGGGGTCCTCAGTTGTTTTGGACCTCCCTAAAAGGCCAGCTCTGTGCCCTCTCAGAAGGCTGCTCTGAGACACCACTGAAACGAGGGACTCGAGTAGAAACGAGAAAGCCTGCCACCCTGGAAGCGGGGCCTCCGCACGGCTGTGTGCAGCCCTGGAGCGTGGCCTGCGCAGGCGGGACAGCCCCAAGCGCCTGGGAGACGGGGTCCTCAAGCGGTGAAACCGCAGGGGCCCTCCTGCAGTGGATCTGTGCACGCCAGAGAAGCCAGGCTCCCATGCTGACCGCGGGGTGGGCGGAGGCCCTGCAGGGAAGGAGCGCTGCCACCACAAGGACCCTACACGGGGCAGGGGAAGAAGCACCAGCTGCCCCAGGTGGCGGTCAGCAGTGGCTGGGAGCCCGGGTCCTCTTCAGCGGCAGTGCCTCCCCGACTAGCAGCAGAACTCATGGACAGTCACTTGCTGTTTTCAGAGCTTTGGAAAACAAGCAGTCTTTCTCCTGGGAGGAGAATACCTTAGTAGACTGAGGGCTGCTGAGTCACCATTCTGCCGAGTGCAGCCGTCTGCCGAGGAGCTGAGCCTCTAGGGGAAGTCAGAGCTGTGTGCAGAGACGCTGAACTGCTCACCAAGGCAGCTTCAGTGCTGCAGAGCTGGAAACAACAGCGACTCGGGCTGGAATCGGTGTGAGAGGAGAGACGCGTGGCCTGAGATGGGGCAGTTGTCTACGGAGGCATACAGCAGGGACTGGAAGTGTGTTTTGGGGTGGTTTTTCTTCTAGGGGTATATTTTGTATTTTCTACATTGAAAGTGATGCTTTTGCAAAACAATGTGTGTTCAACCTGAGGAAAAGGGCTGTGGTAGAGGACTCATTCTGGTTTTGTTTTCAGTTCAGTAGGTGCTAATTTACATTTGTAGGAATAAACTGGGAATAAGGAGGATGGAGGGATGGTCCCTGAGTCAACAGAATAAAGCATTTCTAGTAAACTTCCAAGGGATTTCTGAAAATGGTGTTTTCCCTTCACAGGATGAAGCCGGAGGCAGATTCGTTGCTTTCTCTGGAGAAGGACAGTCGTTGCGTAAAAAGGGAAGAAAGCCATAAGCTGGACTGTTGACTGATTGGAAAATAAAATAATTGCAACATGCTGGCTTTTAGCTACTGGCTCTGAGGGGATGCTGTGTCACTTGGGGTTGGCATAGAGTCACCTGGAAGAGGGCAGCGGGACAGCGGCTGTGCTGGATTTGGGGGAGAGAAGGCCTCCAGGGCCCCTTGGTGGGGGGGGCCTCTCATGCCCACACTCACTGTTCAGCTGAAGTGGGGAGTCCCAATTCCTGCTGAAAACAGTGAAGGGGTTGGATTGCTCTAAGTTGTGCTTTTTTTTTCCATTTCTCCTTTTCCCAGGTCATACTTAGCTGTTGCCTTTGGGCTGGGAAAAAAGTTGTTTAAATAAACAGTGATCATCCCGTTATGCTGGCTGTAGTTTAAGTATTTGAGGAAGGGTTTCGTTTTTATTTTACATGTCGATCCTTTTTTTCTCCTATAAAACCACGTCTCAGAAGGAAAACCTGATTTAGAAGCATTTCTGCTTTTCAGTTCAGTTCAGTCGCTCAGTCATATCCGACTCTGCGACCCATGAATTGCAGCACACCAGGCCTCCTTGTCCATCACCAACTCCGGGAGTTCACTCAGACTCACGTCCACTCAGACTCATGTCGCTGATGCCATCCAACCATCTCATCCTCTGTCATCCCCTTCTCCTCCTGCCCCCAATCCCTCCCAGCATCAGGGTCTTTTCGCATGAGGTGGCCAAAGTACTGCAGTTTCAACTTTAGCATCATTCCTTCCAAAGAACACCCAGGGCTGATCTCCTTTCGAATGGACTGGTTGGATCTCCTTGCAGTCCAAGGGACTCAGGAGTCTTCTCCAACACCACAGTTCAAAAGCATCAATTGTTCAGTGCTTAGCTTTCTTCACAGTCCAACTCACATCCATACATGACCACAGGAAAAACCATAGCCTTGACTAGACGGACCTTAGTCGGCAAGGTAATGTCTCTGCTTTTGAATATGCTGTCTAGGTTGGCCATAACTTTCCTTCCGAGGAGTAAGCGTCTTTTAATTTCATGGCTGCAATCACCACCTGCAGTGATTTTGGAGCCCCCCAAAATAAAGTCTGACACTGTTTCCACCATTTCCCTATCTATTTCCCATGAAGTGATGGGGCCAGATGCCATGATCATTTTCTGAATGTTGAGCTTTAAGCCAACTTTTTCATTTTCATCAAGAGGCTTTTTAGTTCCTCTTCACTTTCTGCCATAAAGTGGCACCTTTGCAGGTGCCTCTGCAGGTGGTGTCACCTGCATATCTGAGGTTATTGATATTTGTCCCAGCAATCTTGATTCCAGCTTGTTCCAGTCCAGCATTTCTCATAATGTACTCTGCACATAAATAAGCAGGGTGACAATATATAGCCTTGACATACTCTTTTTCCTATTTGGAACCAGTCTGTTGTTCCATGTCCAGTTCTAACTGTTGCTTCCTGACCTGCATACAGATTTCTCAAGAGGCAGGTTAGGTGGTCTGGTATTCCCATCTCTTTCAGAATTTTCCACAGTTGATTGTGATCCACACAGTCAAAGGCTTTGGCATAGTCAATAAAGCAGAAATAGATGTTTTTCTGGAACTCTGCTTTTTCCATGATCCAGCGGATGTTGGCAATTTGATCTCTGGTTCCTCTGCCTTTTCTAAAACCAGCTTGAACATCTGGAAGTTCACGGTTCATGTATTGCTGAAGCCTGGCTTGGAGAATTTTGAGCATTACTTGACTAGCGTGTGAGATGAGTGCAATTGTGCGGTAGTTTGAACATTCTTTGGCATTGCCTTTCTTTGGGATTGGAATGAAAACTGACCTTTTCCAGTCCTGTGGCCACTGCTGAGTTTTCCAAATTAGCATATTCCAAGTGCTAGCATATTGCGTGCAGCACTTCCACAGCATCATCTTTCAGGATTTGAAATAGCACGACTGGAATGCCATCACCTCCACTAGCTTTGTTCATAGTGATGCTTTCTAAGGCCCACTTGACTTCACATTCCAGGATGTCTGGCTCTAGGTGAGTGATCACACCATCTTGATTATCTGGATCATGAAGATCTTTTTTTGACAGTTCTGTGTATTCTTGCCACCTCTTCTTAATATCTTCTGCTTCTGTTAGGTCCATACCATTTCTGTCCTTTATCGAGCCAATCTTTGCACGAAATGTTCCCTTGATATCTCTAATTTTCTTGAAAAGATCTCTAGTCTTTCCTATTCTGTTGTTTTCCTCTGTTTCTTTGCATTGATCACTGAGGAAGGTTTTCTTATCTCTTCTTGCTATTCTTTGGAACTCTGCATTCAGATGCTTATACTTTCCTTTTCTTTGTTTTTCACGTCTCTTCTTTTCACAGCTATTTGTAAGGCCTCCCCAGACAGCCATTTTGCATTTTTGCATCTCTTTTCCATGGGGATGGTCTTGATCCCTGTCTCCTGTACAATGTCACNTCTTTACATTGATTGCTGAAGAAGGCTTTCTTATCTCTTCTTGCTATTCTTTGGAACTCTGCATTCAGATGCTTATATCTTTCCTTTTCTCCTTTGCTTTTTACTTCTCTTCTTTTCATAGCTATTTGTAAGGCCTCCCCAGACAGCCATTTTGCATTTTTGCATCTCTTTTCCATGGGGATGGTCTTGATCCCTGTCTCCTGTACAATGTCACGAACCTCATTCCATAGTTCATCAGGCACTCTATCAGATCTAGTCCCTTAAATCTATTTCTCACTTCCACTGTATAATCATAAGGGATTTTAGGTCATACCTGAATGGTCCAGTGATTTTCCCTAAATTTTTTTTTTTCCCTTAAATTTTTCAATTTAAGTCTGAATTTGGCAATAAGGAGCTCATGATCTGAGCACAGTCAGCTCCCAGTCTTGTTTTTGCTGACTGTATAGAGCTTCTCCGTCTTTGGCTGCAAAGAATATATAATCAATCTGATTTCGGTGTTGACCATCTGGTGATGTCCATGTGTAGAGTCTTCTCTTGTGTTGTTGGAAGAGGGTGTTTGCTATGACCAATGCGTTCACTTGGCCAAACTCTATTAGCCTTTGCCCTGGTTCATTCCATATTCCAAGGCCAAATTTGCCTGTTACTCCAGGTGTTTCTTGACTTCTGCTTTTACTTTGATTTAATTTGGAAATAACTGGTTCTTTAGTCTGTTTTGTAAAAACAGCTTCGTGGTGAAGCATAAATGTAACTGTTAGAATAAATGAAACCTGAAAATATGTTCTTCTCCCTACCTCCCACTCCCAGTTTTAAATGTATTAAATTTTCCAAAGTTCTGCTGGCCTTTTTTTTTTTTAACTAGTATTAATTTAGTTTCAGGTCTCCATAAGAGCTCCTTTGACATGTTAATTCAATTATTTTAATCTCTTGTTCCTTGAAAATAATTTTCGATTATGAACTTCAAGTAAAAAACAGGTGGTGACCAAAACCTGAATTGCCCCTATGCATCTGATTAGGTACCAGCATGGGGCTGACGCCTGCTGGAAAGGTCCTCTGGGGGCTTCTCTGACCCTGGGCCCAGCAGGGGCTCCCCTTGCCTCTGCTCCAGGCAAAGAGGCCCGTCTCAACAGGCTTCCCTCAACACTCAGGAGACTGTCCCCCGCGGGAGAGTGGCCCCAGGGTCACCCACGAGTCTTCAAAGAAGGAGCATTAGAGTTCACCGTGATAATCAGGGTTGGGCCTTGTGACCCAAACCCACACCCAGGTGGCTTCGGAAGTCTTGAGCAGTCTGTAACCTGCCAGACCCTCCAGGAAAAGGTCCTCTGGGGGCTTCTCTGACCCTGGGCCCAGCAGGGGCTCCCCTTGCCTCTGCTCCAGGCAAAGAGGCCCGTCTCAACAGGCTTCCCTCAACACTCAGGAGACTGTCCCCCGCGGGAGAGTGGCCCCAGGGTCACCCACGAGTCTTCAAAGAAGGAGCATTAGAGTTCACCGTGATAATCAGGGTTGGGCCTTGTGACCCAAACCCACACCCAGGTGGCTTCGGAAGTCTTGAGCAGGCTGTAACCTGCCAGACCCTCCAGGGGTCTCGGCTCGCTGGCAGATGCAGACGCCCTCTTTGGTGGAAACCACCACGGCAGGACGCCTTGGTGAAACTGCAGCTCTCGGCCCTGACCCAGACTCACCCAGCGGGTAACTGGCGGTGGCTAGGCTGGGGAGTTGGAGGACCACCGCGGAGGGGTCGCAGGGCAGCCCTGAGGCGCCGTCAGCCTCCTTGCCGTCGCTGTCACTGCCTCGTGCGCGTCCTTCATGGACGAGCCTTGCTCCCCGTCCCCACCCCACCCCACCCCCGCCTCAGCACAGCCTCACCCCTAACGCCGCCTCGGGACGCCCACACCAAGGGCCTGCTGGCTCCCCGGGCCGCACGGCCTCCGCTCCACTCCGCCCCGCTTCCTGCCTGGACGCCCTCGGGGGTCACCCTGCCCTCGAGGGAACGCGGCGGGACAGCCGCAGCCGCAGGCCTGACCGCGCGGCGATGACCGCGGAGGGGTCGCAGGGCAGCCCTGAGGCGCCGTCAGCCTCCTTGCCGTCGCTGTCACTGCCTCGTGCGCGTCCTTCATGGACGAGCCTTGCTCCCCGTCCCCACCCCACCCCACCCCCGCCTCAGCACAGCCTCACCCCTAACGCCGCCTCGGGACGCCCACACCAAGGGCCTGCTGGCTCCCCGGGCCGCACGGCCTCCGCTCCACTCCGCCCCGCTTCCTGCCTGGACGCCCTCGGGGGTCACCCTGCCCTCGAGGGAACGCGGCGGGACAGCCGCAGCCGCAGGCCTGACCGCGCGGCGATGGTGCCCGGGTGCACTGACCCATTTTAGTGACCGGACCTCCGAGGTGACGAAAAGAAAGCCGCGGGAAAAGACTGCCCCGCCCACCTCGAGTTTCGGGCCCCGCCCCCCGACTCTTATTGGCTGCTAACCGGATGTCCCGTTCACTACTGGCAAAGTCTCGGCGCTCATTGGGCCCTCTGCCCGTCAGTCACGCGGCGGCGATGGCCTCCGGAAGCGGTCCTGCGGTTCCGGAACATGGCGGAAGGTGAAGGCTGGCGGGTAAGCTCCTTAGGCGCTGGGGGTCGGGGGAGCGGAGTCCGCCGGTCGGAGTGGGCGGGCGGGCACCTGGTCCCCCGCTCACGCCGCCGTGCCTGCCCCCGCAGCCGCCGCGCCCGTGCGAGGCCTACCGCGCGGAGTGGGAGCTCTGCCGCAGCGCCGGGCACTTCCTGCGCCACTACTACGTCCACGGCGAGCGGCCGGCCTGCGGGCAGTGGCGGCGCGACCTGGCCAGCTGCCGCGAGTGGGAGGAGCGCCGCAGCGCCGAAGCCCAGGTGAGGCCAGGTGACCCGACCGGGGCCGCCGAGCCCCGGAGGGCCGGGAGCCAGAGGCGCTGGGCGCAGGGGCGGGCCTTGAACAGGGGGTTCGGGCCCAGCCCTCGCGTGTGCTTTGATTTGCACCATTCAAAGGTCAGTCTGACAGCCAGGCTGGGAGAGGCCGTGGTGCAGTCACGGGAGACCAGTCAGGAGGGGCTCTTGGTCCATCCGTTCAGCAGACACTTCCCGCTTGGACGCTCTTGGACGTACAGGAGCAGTTGGAACACAATCTGTGCCGTCCTGGCTCCTACATCCTCGTCTGGGATACAGCGGTGCCCTGCAGCTGATGGGGCGATGGGCAGAGCGGAGCTGCGAGGGTGCAGAGCTCGTGGGGTGTGCCAGCAGCACTAGCGAGTGTCAATGCCCAGTGCCGGAGCAGTGGAAGAGAAAGTTGGCGGGTCTATGTGGCAAGAAATCAATAAGCTTTATACACAGCTTGTAAAGATAGCTCTTATATATCAGTAAGAAAAATGGATTTCACAATGAAGTGGACAAAAGGCATAGAGAAGGGATTCACTCTGAAAGGACGTCAAATGGCCTGATACACATTTAAAGTGACAGTAAGTGGTTTCTGCCCAGCAAAACATCCACTGGGGTTTGGCGAGTCTGAGCCCCTGGGCAGTGCTGGTGGTATGTGGGGTGTTTTGATTGTCTAAATGTCAAATGCATGCCTTTTGATCTCAGAGGGCTGCCCGTGACCTGGTCTCCTTTGCAGCGGTCCCTGTGTGAAAGCGAGCGGGCCAGAGTTCGGGCTGCACGGAAGCACGGCCTGGTGTGGGCACCCAGGCAGAGCCCCCCAGAAGACTGGCACCTCCCTCTGCCTGAGGACAAGGACGGGTGACCGACCCAAACAGTCCAGAGGGCCCCTGGGAGCTTCCGCCAAGCATGGGACATGGAGCCCTTGCCTCCAGCCTCACCTCTTGTCGTCACCACCAGGCTCGGAGCCGGTCCACCCAGCATGCAGTGTCCTTGTGGGCAGCCGGGCAGGCCTGGGGACAGCGGCCCGGGGAGGCTGTCCCAAGAGCTGGGCTCCTCAGACGAACCCTCCAGGGGCAGCTCTGACCCATGGGGACACTTGCAGGGGATGAGGCGGCCCCCCCGGCCCTGCTCTGGTGACCACCACGCGCCTCGGCTACTCATCGCTCCTTCCCTCGGAATTTCACCCAGTCATTTTTAGAAAACGTGGATTATATCAAAAGACATTTCACAGGTTTGATTCCAAATAGAAACTGTAAAATACATCCAGGCTTTATTATTGAAAGAGTTAGATGCGGGCAGTGTTGGAATTTTGTACGTTCTTGTAGATGCTTTTAAAATACATGTCCTTGAACCAAGAAGAACCCTCCTTTAGAGGTCTCTTTCTTCTGCTGAAATGATGTAGCCTCTGGGGCCACGCAGCCGGCCCACCACTGGGTGCTGTTGACCCGGCCTGCCACATCTCGGCGCCTCCCCCCGGGCCCCAGTCAGGGCACAGGTGTGGCTCTGCGTATGGAACCCATTCTTGGGGGCAGAACAACCCATCCCTTCAGAAGGATATTCATTACTCGGTCCCCGCCATGTGCCCTAGGAGGCCTCTGTGACTGTGAGCGGTGGAGGTGCACGCACGGGGCCCCCGGAGCAGAGGTGGGCATGAAGAAGGCGCAGGGCGCCCCCTCTGGCAACAGCTGAGCCCACCAGCCGTGGCTGCAGCTCTATCCACGGGCATTTCTGTGTGAGGAGAGGGTGGGATGGCTGGGTCCTCCCGGGTCAGACCCCCGTGGAGGGCTGTGTGCTGGGAACGGCGGCCACCCCCTGGTTCCCGGGATTCGTGCAGTGGATGCTGAGCGTGCCTCCAGGGCAGGGGAACGTGCCTGTATCAGGCGTGTCCACGCCCTGGGACCGCACGCCCAAAACGGACATGTGGCCTCCGTCCCGTTGAGTTCAGGGGATGGACATGGACATTCAGGCGTCAGCCGTGAAGATTGAAACGGGCAGCGTCTTTCAAACTCGGGACAGAGGCCGTGGTGACAAGCCGTGCGGGTGGTGACCCGGTGCAGCGTGGTCTCGGGGATGCTGGCAGTTCTGGGGCCAGGGTCGGAGCGCCATCCTGGGGAGCCTGTGATAACGAGGTGTGTGGCGGGGTGGCTGGGCGGAGCCACAGTGGTGTCCGACTTTGTGACCCCAAGGACTACAGCCTGCCAGGCTCCTCTGTCTGGGGGTTTCTCCAGGTAAGAGTACTGAAGTGGGTTGCCATGCTCTCCTCCAGGGGCTCTTCCTGACCCAGGGATTAAAACTGCAACTCCAGGCTGGTTCCTTCCTGCTGAGCCACCAGGGGAAGCCCCAACCGCGGCTACTGAGCATGACTGAATCTGGAGGTTGGTCTTCAAAGGGCTGATTAAGGTCAAACAGGATCACCTGAGTGAAAGTCACTCAGTTGTGTCTGAATCTTTGCAACCCCATAGACTATACAACTATGGAATTCTCCAGGTCAGAATACTGGAGTGGGCAGCCATTCTGTTCTCCAGGGGATCTTCCCAACCCAGGTCTCCTGCATCGCAGGCAGGTTCTTTACCACCTGGGCCAAGGGGAAGCCCAGGGTTGCGTGGGCAGGCGCTAACGAAGGACCAGCATCCTTATGGGAAATCAGGGCCCGGAACGACCACACGGGGACACGATGTCGTCTGCACGCCAAGGAGATCGGCCTCAGAAGGCATCAGCCCTGCCCACGCCTGGGCCTGAGATGTCCAGCCCCGGGAGAGAGAAATGTCCACCATTTCAGCCCCTTGGTCTGTGGTGTCTGTTCTGGTGCTGACCTGACTCAGGCCTCCCCTGCCCCACACTGAGTGGCCTCAGCCGGGTCAGGTGTCAGCCATCCTGGAGGGTATACCGCCTTACCAGTGGGTCCCTGTCCTTGACACTCTCCTTGGCGCCCCTCTGATCCCCAGCTTAAAGCCCAGAGCTGGCCCTGCCTCTCCTCGGTGCACATGCCCTTCACCTCCACCCGTGGCCATGCCTCTTGCCAGCGGCTTCTGCCCCTTCCTGGTCACTTGAGGGCAACAGTCAGCTGGGGGGCTGCCTTCTCCCCAGGCCAGGCAAGCAAGGGCAGCCCCCTCACCCCTGGCAGCCTCAGACAGGGTAACTAACAGAAGACAGACACGAGGTTCAACACGTTTATTCACAGCGGGCTTGACTGGTCAGCAGCAGGCCGAGTCAGCCATCCTGGAGGGTATACCGCCTTACCAGTGGGTCCCTGTCCTTGACACTCTCCTTGGCGCCCCTCTGATCCCCAGCTTAAAGCCCAGAGCTGGCCCTGCCTCTCCTCGGTGCACATGCCCTTCACCTCCACCCGTGGCCATGCCTCTTGCCAGCGGCTTCTGCCCCTTCCTGGTCACTTGAGGGCAACAGTCAGCTGGGGGGCTGCCTTCTCCCCAGGCCAGGCAAGCAAGGGCAGCCCCCTCACCCCTGGCAGCCTCAGACAGGGTAACTAACAGAAGACAGACACGAGGTTCAACACGTTTATTCACAGCGGGCTTGACTGGTCAGCAGCAGGCCGGATCCCAGTGGGGGGGACTCTCCCGCCGGTGTGTCCCGAGGGTGGCTATCTGCAGCTCTATCTCTTGAACTCCACCTGTGTATACACCTTGGTGATGTCTTGGTACCTGCCTTCTGGGGGCTGGTAGTTGGCGATGGGCGGCGTGTAGTCTGGCCCTTGTCTCTCGAAAGGAAACAGGCTGGGGTCCCGCTTGGTGGCCTCGGCATGGAGCTCCGGGGCCGTGAGCTCCAGCTCCTGCAGGGCTTCCCGCTGGGCCTCGAGCAGGGATGCGATGGCGGCCCTCTCCAGCTCGTGCTCCCGCTGCTTGTACACTGACCACTTCTTCAGGAGCAGGGCTCTCCGCTCGCTCTCCTCAAAGGGGAGCTCCACTGGCGGCCGTTGCCTGGGGACACGCAGAGCCAAGGGTGCGGCCTGCAGCCACAGACCTCACCGACTGACTGTGCGGGTCCGAGTGTCCCCGCTGGAGACGCGCGTGGAACACAGGACAAGCTAAGGGGCAGGGCGGCAGATGCGGCAGCAACGCCACTGGGAGCCAGGCCGCTCGCTTCAGGTGGAGACAAGAAACAGCAGTGCCCCCAGCAGACTGTGGTGAGAGCCAGTCTGGAGAGAAGTCGAATGGCGGCATGAAAACAGACCAGTATCCCAGGGAGTTGAGAGCCTGTTATCAGCCCTGGACACCCCAAACGGCGGGGTGCCCCCTGTATCAGTGTGCTCTGATGAGGCAGAGATCCCAGCCACCCCATTCCACCACGGGCTTCGAGCATGTGTGGCCCAGAGCAGGAGACCGAATGTTTCCTGCCATCCTGAGGGGCGAGGACTGTGGGCCACATTCGAGCCTGCTCAAGCCCTGCCCGGAGTTTCCCGCCCATACTCGGCAGGTCAGGAGCAGCGCCCGGCGCTTTCTCCAGGAGAGGACTCAGCATGGGGCCAGGCCAGCCCCGGCCTAAGACTCTGCCCACGCCAGGTGTGAGGCTCCTTACCTCGCCTGATTCAAGAACTTGACCGGGGTGATAAAGTCCTCAATGGGAATCAGCTCCTGGGTCGCCTTCTCCAGCCGCCGGATCCTCTTTTTCAGGCGCTCCCTCGCCGCCTGGTCTTTCTTGGGGTCCACCTTCTTCTTCTTCCGCAGAGGCTCTGCTCTAAAGCACAAGGCAGACCCTGCGCGTCCTGCTCTGTGGTCTCGTGAGCGTGCAGAGACAGGGCGCTAGGGAAGAGTGCCCACACAGCGGAACTGTGCTCTCCACTAGGGAAGAACCGCGAGCCCTGAGCGGGAAACTCCACGGGGTGTCAATTACACGCTCATCCCTCATATTTTTATGTATTTTTTAAGCTGAGGCACAGTTGTTTAACGCCGCTGTGTTCATTTCTGCTGTGCTGCAAGGTGATTCTCTTATGCATACATACATCTTTTTTTTCCATCACAGATTATCTGAGGATGTTGAATCTAGTTCCCTGTGCTATACAGCTAGACCTTGCTGTTTATTCATTAAAAACTTGTTATTCACATTTTAAATAGACGTGCGATTTGTAAACATGAGGATAATAAAAATGACCAGCAAGTTCCTGTTTACACTGTTTGATATTTTAACAAATTTCCTCATCCTCCAGCACCAAGTCTGGCTACCCTGACGAACACATCTGCTGTGCCAGTAAGTTACTGTTAAGAACAATCGAATACTCTGGCATCAAGACTGAGTCTCATGAACGACGCCCGTAGCAGCTGTCCAGGGTCCCGGGCGGAAACAAGGGCGCCCGGGCTCCCCGCACGTCTCCAGGGAGTAAGAAACACGGGCGCTGTCTGTGCTTTCAACCTTTTACATAAGAATCCCTTCAAAACGAATCAACTTTGCTTAAACCATCCTGCATCTAGTTTTTGACCTGGTTCGACATAAACCGAACGTCGCGCAGCCTCGCTCTCCGGGCGCCCGGGCGCGAGCCCCCAGGCCGGGCCGGCGGCCGGCTTACCTCACGGGCACGAGTCCCCGGAAGGACAGCAGGGAGGCCCGCCGCCGCGCGTCCCCCGCCGGCGTCGGCCGCGCCGCCAGGAGCCTGCAAGAGACCGGCCGCGCGTCACCG
>SJXQ01004821.1:39036-77250 GCA_006408695.1 Aepyceros melampus | reverse complement strand
GGTTCTCCCTTCTCCACAGCCATGCTCCTCAGGGGTCTGTGGATGGAGACTCCGCCTGGCAGTGCACGTCGCACAAGGGCCCGGGCATAAGGGGTGTAGGAAGTGCTGAAGGCAGAGACCCCAGAACATGAGGCCAAGGCCCCTCCTCTGCCGGGCTTGACCTCGGGCCCCTGGAGAGCCGCCCCTCCGGGGCCCCGCCCCTCCCGGGCCCCGCCCCTCCAGCCTGTTCCCATCCAGTCCTGGAAGGCCAGGCTCCTCTGCCCACTGACTAGTGAGTGCAGAGACCAGCGTTGCCTGAGCCAGCGGTCACAGGGGGCCCAGATGAGCAGGACCTGCCTGGGACCCCCCGCACCTGCCGCTCGGCGGCCCCACCTCCCGGTGAGATGGCTCCCTCAGCCGCCTCTCCTGTGCCTGCAGGGTCTGCGCAAGCGGGACCTACTGAAGGAGCTGCTGCCGGTCATCGGGCAGAACCTCCGCTTCCAGCGCCTGTTCACCGAGTGCCAGGAGCAGCTGGACCTCCTGCGGGACAAGTAGCCTGCCTGCCCGCCCCCGCCACAAGGCCCACGGCTGCCCTCGCGGGCCCCAGGGACGCCGAGACCGCGGGAGGCGGGCCGTCCCACACGGAGCTGCGTCCCGGGCTGCTGCCCCCACAGAGGGGGCGGCCCTTCCCGTAGCGCGCCCACCCTCCAGGCCCAGAGCGGAGCTGGGCTCTGCCTCCAGCCCTGGGGCCAGCGCGGCCCGCCCGGGCCTGCCACCTCCAGCGTGGCCCCAGGCGGAACCGGGCCCGCCACCATGGGGGCCGCCAGGCTGCTTCAGCTACGATGAACGAGCCGTTGTGAAGAGAGCGCCGCAGGAGGCCCGCGGATGATGCGGTCACCAGACTGGCCTGAGAGGCCTCTGTAAGAGGAACGCCTGTCCCAGCACACGGACTATTTTTGTACTAGAATTTGCTAACTTGTAAATGGCCAATGATCAGGATTCCCCTATAAGTCACCTGGACATCGGTCACTTGTAGGAAATTTAAGCTCTAATTATGACAGCTACATTGAAAAATAATTGTACTGAAATTAATTTGTCTATCTTCATTTGGTTTTAATTTTTAAATGTTTGTAAAAAGAGACTTGTTTTTTGGGGGATGGGGCAGAGGGTGGGCGATTTCTTTTGTAAAATAAATGGATACGCATTGGATACCAAACGCTCCTGACTTCCCCAGCCTTTTCCTTCCAACTCCCAGGCCCTCCCTGCACCGTGGACCCCTGTCCTGAAACAGGCCGTGGTGGCCTGGCACAGCCACCTGACCCCCGGCCTCTCCACGCAAAGCGTTGCATAGCATCTCACAAGCTGGCGGGCCGGCTCGTCCATGTCTTCTCCCAGGCCAGCTGCAGAGGTCCTGGGTTCTGTCTACAGGCACCACGGAAATCGGGAAACACCGATATCAGGGTTTTGGGCGGCAGGCCCAGCGCTGACCGACAGGAGGAGACGGCTGGAATCACGGAGACTGGTGGCCTGCTGAGGGTTGAGCACCTTCTTCCCTGGTGCCACACCCCATCGGTACCTCTGTGTCTGTCTGTGCTCGTGTCGGGAAAGCAGGCCTGATGGTCTGGCCACTGACATCCCATCTGGCTGCTTCCCCGCCGGGTGGTCGTCCCATCCTCTGTCTCACTGGGAAGTCACGTGGCTGAAGAGAAGCAGGCACATGTGCGTGCCCAACAAAGCCAGCATGCACACTGCACTTGGGCACGGGCGCCCCAGAAGCCAGGCTACGGGAGCCTCAGCACACGCAGCCTGAGAACACCTGCCTGGGGCCCAAACCAGCAAAGACCGGGCCTCACGCTCCAGCCTGCCGAAGGGGGATGAGGCCGAGAAGACGCACGTGCTCGTGAGGACCGGCCGGGTCGCGGAGGCAAAGTCATGGCACTTCACACACATTCCCTCGAAGAACCCTGGTCAGTCAGCATTATTGACAACCACTGCTCAGACAAGGGAGGGGACAGGGAGCGGGGAGACTGGTCAGAAACGTGCGCTTCCAGCCAAGCCAGATGGACAGGCACCACACCAGGAGGCCTGGCTCAAGAGGCAGAGAATCTGCCTGCAGGCACGAGACAAGAGACTTGGTCCGCCCCGGGTCAGGCAGACCCCTGGAGGAGGGCGCGGCAGCCCGCCCTGGTACTCTCGCCTGGCGAGTCCCACAGACAGAGGAACCTGCTGGCTGTGGTCCACGGGGCCACAAAGTTGGACGCAGCTGAGCCCGTGAAAGGACCTAGGTGTCCTAGCCTTTAAGTTTGGGTTTTGTTTTGTTTTAAAGATACAGAACATTTTTCATCGTATGAGGATATCTCGTATTTCCCTTAACTAAAAAAGAACAGCTTCACTGAGATAAAATTCTCCTAACATGTAGCTCACCTATTTAAAATGTACGATTCTGTGTTTTTTTAGAATAGCCACACGTGCAGCCATCACCGGCGTCGCTATTAGAACATTTCCATCACCTCAGAAAGAGACCCCGTGCCCTTTATCGCACGCCCCCGACCCTAACCACCTGTCTGCTCTCTGTCTCCGTAGACTTGGCTCTTCTGAATGTCTCATTCATCAATCTACATATTTCCTATAAACAGACGTGGTTGTGTGACTGGCTTCTCAGGAAGTATCATGTTGACGAGACTCACTCGTGCCAGCCCTTCCCTCCTCATGGACGAACGTTTCGTGGCCGGGGTATTCCTCACTTTGCCTCTCGAGTCAGCCATCCAAGCACATGTGGGTTGCTTCCAACTTTGGGTGATTGTGCACAGTGCCGCTTTAAACATCTGTGAACGAGTTGTGTGGACCTGCTTACATTTCTCACATAGGGATAGAAGACTCAGTAGACATGAGTTTGAACAGACTCCAGGAGGTGGTGAAGGACAGGGAATCCTGGCGTGCCGCAGTTCACAGGGTCACAGAGTCAGACGGACCCAGCGACTGAAGGGCAACAAACACCGCCTCTAGCACAGCCGCTTCCCCTCGCTCACAGGCTTGGGGGTCGGTAGGGGTTTGGATGGACTAGGCTCCGTCCGTGCTCCCAGGCTTCACATGGTCCAGTCCGAGCTCCAGGCTGGCGTGGCAGCGGCTGCTGGGAACACGCGCTCACGGACACAGCGGAAGTGCCGCAGTGGAAGGCGGAGGCAGTGGGGACACTCAAGCCTTTGTGGGGGTCATCCTGCTGACAACCACTACATCAAGTCACGGAGCCAGGCCTGGACCCCAGGCGTGAGGGGACGGCCCAGCTCATCACAAAGCCACAGCGAGGTGGACGAATGCACCCCCCCAGGGGATGAAGACAGGGGGCTGGCCACTCTACTACAGACCTGGCCTTCTTGTGCCCGTGAGCTGCACACTGTCCTTGGGGGTTTTATCTGTAGGAGGAAGGTCTGCAAGGATAACTGTAGACAGCTGGACATTCTAGGAATCAGTGAACTATGATGGACTGGAATGGGTGAATTTAACTCAGATGACCATTATACCTACTACTGCGGGCAGGAATCCCTCAGGAGAAATGGCGTAGCCCTTTCAGTCAACAAAAGAGTCCAAAAGGCAGTACTTGGATGCAACCTCAAAAACGACAGAATGATCTCTGTTCGTCTCCAAGGCAAACCATTCAATATCACGGTAATCCAAGTCTATGCCCCAACCAGTAACACTGGAGAAGCCGAAGTTGAACAGTTCTATGAAGACCTACAAGACCGTTTAGAACTAACACCCAAAAAAGATGTCCTTTTCATTATAGGGGACTGGAATGCAAAAGTAAGAAGTCATGAAACGCCTGGAGTAACAGGCAAATTTGGCCTTGGAATGCGGAATGAAGCAGGCCAAAGACTAATAGAGTTTTCCAAGAAAATGCACTGGTCATAGCAAACACCCTCTTCCAACAACACAAGAGAAGACTCTACACATGGACATCACCAGATGGTCAACACCGAAATCAGATTGATTATATTCTTCCAGTCCAAAGAAGCTAGAAATTACACCAAAACCTGGGCCCAGAACAGTGGCAACTGCTTCCGTTCCAGTCATTCACAGAAGCCCAGCCTGGCCAGTGGCACTGTTCCTACTCAGTAGGGCTCCTCACTGGTGAGGCTCAAGCATCCTGAGAAGTTCACAGAGGTCTAGAGCAGAACCCCACAGTGTGTCTGGGGTCCAGGAACTGAGCATGGCTTGGTGAAAAGGAATGGGGGTGGGAGGGGAGAGAGAGCACAGAAACTTCAATCTAGGCAGAAGTTTCAATCATTCTCCTAAGGTCCATGGAGCATGAATTCTATTAAGTTTCTACTTCTGAGACACATGCACCTTGTGGGGAAATGCAACAAAGCCACAAAAGAGATTAACAGGAGCCAACCTCTGCTGATGCCCTTGTTCCGCCCCCTTTCATGCCATTGGAGAGGCACAGGCAATAGGGAAAGAGAGAGCCCGATGGCCAGAGCCATGAGGAGAGCGTTCATGAGGAGGGGAGCTCGACTGGGCTCTGGACCAGAGGGGCAGCTGGCCAGGAGGACATTCTGAGTCCAAGAAAATAAAGAAATAATTTCATGGAAGTTCTTTCCACTGGATGAAAGCAAGCTCAAACTTTGAACAACATTTCCTATGTGCTTTCCCAGGCTTTCCAGGTGGCTCTAGAGGAAAAGAAGTAAAGTGAAGTGAAAGCCACTCAGTCGTGTCTGACTCTTGGCAGCCCCATGGACTATACAGACCATGGAGTTCTCCAGGTCAGAATACTGGAGTGGGTAGCCTTCCTCTTCTCCAGGGGATCTTCCCAACCCAGGGATCAAACCCAGATCTCCTGCATTGCGGGTAATTCTTTACCAGCTGAGCCACAAGGGAAGCCCAAGAATATTGGCGTAGGTAGCCTATCCCCCTCCAGCAGATCTTCTCAACCCAGGAATCAAACCAGGGTCTCATGCATTGCAGGTGGATTCTTTACCAACTGAGCTGTTAGGGAAGACAGTGGTAAAGAACCTGCCTGCCAATGCAGAAAACATAGGAAATGCAGGTTTGATCCCTGGGTCTGGAAGATCCCCTGGAGAAGGGAATAGCAACCCACTCCAGTATTCCTGCCTGGAGAATCCCATGGACAAAGGAGCCTGGCGGGCTATAGTCCATGGAGTTACAGAGAGTCAGACACGACTGAAGTGACTTTACACACACACACACACACACACGCTTTCACTCTGGACAGAGACAGAATCTCTTCTTACCCTTTATCCATTCCTCCAAGTAGTCTACAAGGAATCAAAGCACTTGAGAACCTGGTGGTAATAGAAAGCTATTATTACCACCACTGACAGTAATATTAGTGGTCATGATTTTCATTTACTGAATGTTTTCTCTGCTCCAGGCACTGTGTTCAATGCTTTACAAACATTAGTCTCATTTAATCTTTACAACCACTTTACCGTGTTAGTACTATTATTATCCCCCTTTTATAGTCAAGAAAACGAAAACTTGTAAATGTTCAATTATTTGTCCATATGAATAATAACTGGTAAAATCCCAGGCTGGAACCAAAATTTTAACTTCAGAACTCTAACATCTAACTACTGTGCACATTATCCCACAGTCCTTAAGTATTTCTTTGCCCAATTAGACAATGGAAGCCACATTTCTACAAGATGGATTTACTCATCTGCTCTTCTTGAATTAGGGAGGCCCAGTTCAAGTCTTATCATCTCTCTGAGACCTTTCCCAACCCCTCAAGAGTTCCCTTTTCCTGAAATCTCATAGCACTTAGAACGTGTGTCACTGATAGCATTTCATCATCCAAGGTCACAGGTTATTATCTCATTCAAGTGGCAACAGCTTGTCTCTCCAACAAGGCTGCAAATAACCTCAGGTAAGGACATGCCTTACTTCTCAAGCTGCTAGAAACACTTGGTAAATGGATGAATAACTCCTCCTCCAAGTCCTTCCTGTTGGCATAAGGGCAAGCCTGCAGCGTGCCCTCCAGAGGGCCCTGCTCCAGACTTCAAGGTAGGGGTGCTGGCCCCTGAGTTATCTTGGCTGCCCGCTCCTCTCCCTATACCTCTCATTCCTTGCCCTTATCAATATCCTCACTCACTTGCCCATTGTCACCTGGCAAACAGAAATCTGACAGCTCTCTGCCACCTTCCTGATGGACTGTCAAGTTCTTTTCTATCCAGGGAGGTCATGGCAGCCTGTTCCCTGGCCTTCCCCCAGGACTCCCACCTGGGCAAGAAGTGGCTCCCGGCGGTGCTGCCCTGGAATGTCACTGAGTAGTATCTGCGTCCCCACCCCCTCGGTACTTTCTCCGTAAACTGCCATCTCTGAGGAGGAATCAATCCACACCGTAATCATTGTCAAGGGGGGCCTGGGAGCTGATTGATGGGTCTAGCTGTTTTATTATTAGCCAGTGTAAGTTAAGTAAGTCAATCAATAAACTTTATAGGTCTCCCCAGATGCTCCAGGGGTGAAACCCAGCTGCTCTCCCCTCAACAGATTCAGACCCCTGCCTAAATAAAAAGCAATACTCACCTAGAGAAGCAGTTTGATTTCCTTTCAAGAGAATCTCTTAGTGCCCTTGAGCCTGTCCTGACTTAAATCAATAACCTTAACAGCTTCTAAGAAGAAATCAGTTGTTGCCTTTGGAGCGTCTCTGTTCACCACCCGCTCTCCCCAGCACATGACATGTTAAGATTCCTGGACTGAACCAGGCAGAGCAGTGAGCACTAAGACCTCCGCCTGTCCCAGTCCTGGGCACCAGGCCCTCCTCCCAGCCCTGCAGGCCAGACCTCTCCCCTCCGTTCACCATTCTCTTTTCCTGTCCCACTGTCCCAGACCTCTCCCCATCCAAGACCCACCACTCCCCCCACAAACCCACCCTGCTCTGCATCCCTGGCCTCGAGGACCCTACATGACCAGGCTGATTACCAAGGAGCTGGTCTCCTTGTCGTTTTCATGGGGATGTGATAGTCCCTCCATGTGGCACCTTTGTGTCTTTACAAGTGTATCTAGGAAGCGGAGTGAAGATGGCAATGGTAGTAACAGATGCAACGGTAGGACCACAATGGAGTGACTGCTGCAGTAAGACTTTCAGGTCCTGGGTGGGGAGTCTATCTCAGAGAAAGGCAGCATCTCTGTCCACCTAGGGCCCCACCTGGCCCTGTCTGCCAGGACTGGTTCAGGGGTCAGCCTCCTTGCCTTACTGTGTCCCTTCATCAGACTGGTGAGTCTCCACTTCCCCATCATACAGGGACAACACACTGGAGCCAGCAGGGAAATGGTCTATCTACCAGCCAGAAACCAGCAGGAAAGTAGAGGGACCTCCACACCTCCAAACCAGCAGGAAAGTAAAGGGACCTCCATACCTCCAAACCAGCAGGAAAGTAGAGGGACCTCCACACCTCTACCCAACGTCAGGGTATTATGCCTGTGAAAACCCCCAGGCTGCTCATCTTGAATGGTGGCTAGAAATTTTCATTCTTAAGTGGGAAGAAGACCCACCACTCCTCAGCCATGGGGTTAAACTTTTAAATACTGAGATTTCCATGGATGCTCCAAAGCCCATTCTGTGCTGCCAAGACAGATTCTTCAATCAGGCCATTAAATAGTCAAGACCAGGTTGTGTTAAAAACCATCCCTATGTTGGGAAAAGCTTGAAATATTAATAAAATGTTGAATCTTTGTCCTGAAGAGATGCAAGAGTTCCTGCAGCCCAGAGGCCATCTGCGTCTGAGAGACTAAGCAGGCCTCAGAGCAACGGTGTGTTAACATTGCGGGCAGATCATTTCTAACAAACCCCTATTCCACGTGAAAACTTTGAGCAACAATTGGGAAATGAAACAAATGATAATAATGGCCGGAAAAGATTTGTCAGAGATTCATAAAGATCCCATTTCACCATTTTCAGAAGTTATAACACTGTCCATATATTTGTTTAGAATCTACTTAAGTTGCTTTCCAATGTCTCCACGGTCAAAAAATTCAGCTAAAATATCTTCATCAGAAAACGCACCATAAATTTCTGTTATAGTTGCTAAACCTCTGAAAGTTTTCTTCTATAAAAAATTCAGAGGAAATGGCTGAGTGACAGTAAATATTAGAACTATTCACTGTGTTGCTTTAGAACAAGCATCCAGCTCTCGATAAAAACAATCAAGGCACTTAAGCATTGTTCTTTTGAGTTCTTCTAACATAGTCACATGGACAGCAAGATGGAACTATCTTGCATTCTGTTTCGTCATGTTCATAATCATTTGCTATCATTGTTTATTTTGACTCTACTGTTTAAACACAGGGATATGTAATTTCACAGAGTTTGGAACTAAAGTGTTTTCAAATCATTAGATACTTGTTCTAGAAACAAATATTTGTGGGTGATTCCACATGAGCTAGGGGTTAATTCTCAAATTAATGTCCATATAGAGCACAATATTCATCAATAGATAAGTTATATAAATGTGTTAATTTGAAGCAAATAGCTATAGATAGACAGAGATATATTTAAAACTCAACAACGACTGAAGCAATTATTTAGAACTTAGACCAACAGAAGTTTTTTTTCAAGGAGGATATTTTTATCACTAACATTGTTCAGGATTGCCAACACATGTTGATAATAAAAAGCAGACTGGATTTGTTTGTTTTATTATTGTTTAAAGTGTGCTACAATATATCCCTTATTGCCTGCACATGGGATGGATGGATCCCACTGTCTGCTCCACCCCAATGCCCCACTGCTCAGACGAGTGCCAGGGGTGATTGCAGCCCCTGACCATTAACAGATCAACCTATGAATCTTGCCTTCAAAATCTTACAAGGAAAGGATGGATGAGAGAACTCACAAAGTAGAGGCCTACAACCAGGTTATAAACCTGTTTTCCCCTAGTCTATAATGTTAAAAAAAAAAAAAAAACATAAAACCTAAGGTCTCTCTGGTCAAAGATATGCTTTTTCCAATAGTCATTTGTGGATATGAGAGTTGGACCTAAGGAAGGCTGAGTGCTGAAAAATTGATGCTTTCAAATTGTGGTGCTGGAGGACTCTTGAGAGTCCCTTGGTCAGCAAGGAGAGCAAAGCAATCAATTCTAAAGGAAATCAACCCAGAATATTCATTGGATGGACTGATGCTGAAGTCCCAATACTTTGGCCACCTGATGCGAAAAGCCAACTCACTGAAAAAGACCCTAATGCTGGGAAGGATTGAAGGCAGGAGGAAAGGGGGACGACAGAGGATGAGATGGTTGGATGGCATCATCAACACAATGGACGTGAGTTTGAGAAAACTCCAGGAGACAGTGAAGGACAGGGAAGCCTGGTGCACTGCAGTCTGTGGGGTCACAAAGAGTCAGACACACCAACAACAATGTTAAAGGAGAAAAGACTCCCAACACAGTTAGTTAGTGAAAGTGGCTTAGTTATGCCTGACTCTTCGCCACCCCATGGACTATACAGTCCATGGAATTCTCCAGGCCGGAATACTGAAGTGGGTAGACTTTCCCTTCTCCAGGTAATCCTCCCAACCCAGGGATCAAACCCAGGCCTCCCGCTTTAGGGCTTCCCTGGTGGCTCAATGGGTAAAGAATCCTCCAACCATGCAGGAGACCTGGGTTTGATCTCTGTGTTGGGAAGATCCCCTGGAGACAGGAAAGGCTACCCATTCCAGTATTCTGGCCTGGAAAAGTCCATGGACTATCCATGGGGTCTCAAAGAATCAGACAAGACTGAGCAACTTCCACTTTCAACAAACAGTACTTCAATATCTTCTAGTAGTGCGTGTGCTTATAACTGGTCACGGTCCCTACCATGCCCCATTTTATACCCTATCTAATTTGCCCACATAAAGTCATCTGCCTGGCCCTTGTATTCCATGACTGTTTCTAGAGCTGTCCCAATAGTAACCAAAATGTTTTCCAGTTAGTTTTATAATATTTTCTCTGTCCTTCTTCACCCTCATTGATCATAGCTCGTGGGCCTCTTCTTAACCCTTTAGCTCCGCACTTCAGAGGCCTCTTTCCTCTTGTTTAAACCTGGTGGTTTTCTTCCCTTCACCTCATTTCTGCTTCAGGAGGAAGGCAGTTAGGCAGTCACTAAGTGTTCCTTCTTGAACACAAGTCAGGCAACTGCCTCCCTGTGAGTGGGAACGTTGGTCTTCAGCTTCATCTGCGACACTCAGAGAAGCCAGTGATGCATGGTGAGCACACACTCAGCCTCCCCAGAGTCCAGCAAAGGGCTCTCTCCCCTGGTTGGCAGTCAGGGAAATGGGGAAAACCACTTCCAAGCCCTGAATATACATGCCGTGTCCCATTCATGGTTGATTTAACTGAGTATCATGCAAAACACATTCCTGGCCAAACTCTTCCCCACCGACTTGAATGATTACTTTCAGCTAGTGGTGTGCTGGAGATTTGTTGTTATTCCGTTGCCAAGTCATATCCAACTCATTGTGACCCCATGAACTGCAGCACACCAGGGTTCCCTATCCATCACCATCTCTTAAAGTTCACCCAACTTCATGTCCATTGAATCTGTTATGCCGTCCAACCATCCCATCCTCTGTTGCCCTCTTCTTTGTGGAAGGTGCTAGAGCTGGCCTGTGCCAGTTCCTGAGAAGCTATTGTTAAGCACTCTGGAACTTTACCAGCAAGTAGGTACCTTGAAATCAGCCCAGACAGAAGTACTTACACATAGGAAATTGGCAAATGTTGACCAGCAAATCACTGCTTTTAGCCCATCCCAACCTTTCCTTTGCACTCAGACAAGGACTAGAAACTCTCAGCTCTGTTTGGTTTATTTCCCTGACTGATGCTTTAAGAGAGACTGTAGAGTGCAGTTAAGAGGTGAGATACTCTACCTGGGTTTGAGTCTACCCCCCACCTGTGTGACCTTGAGCACAGCGTGTAATCTCTGTGCTTCACTGTTCCCATCTCTAGGGTCAAAGTAGTATTGGCACCTTCTCACGAGACTTCCATGGGCTTAAACAAGTCAATACATGTAAAGTACCCAAAGCAGTGCTGGCACATAAAAGGCACTCACAAATATTAGCTATTATTCTCAAACTGAAATATCCTTTAGTTCTCTTATTTTGGCTGTGTAGTTAGAAGATGCAAATATCTAGTAACCAATTTAAGCCCTGCACAGCTTGCTGAATATAAATATCACTAATACATCACTCTTTCAGGTAGGTATATATCAAATCAACTTCTGTCCTCTTCCTGTCAAAATAAACATAGCAATGACACATGGTAAAAAGCCTATTAATAAATTACTCCAAAATAAGGGTATTGGTTTTACATCTCAATACCAGAATTAGAAAAGTCTCCTCTCAGTTTGTTTTTTTTTTAATCCTGCTTTTTTATGTCATTTTTAAGATGCACTGTATTTTTCACATGTTAATAGTCATGGAATCAAGATAGGTGTTTGAATTGTTGTGTACCTATGATGTGATCATGTTTCTTTCCCCCTCGATGAAAGCAGTTATTAAAGTGATGATGGATCTTATAATCAGTGGTGTCTGAGAATCTGGGAAATGCAGTAATAATAGTCAAGGGCAAAGCTAGGACAGGACCCAGAACTCTGGCCTCCATGTCTTCATGTCATGTCCCCAAAGACACAGTCTTCCAGGGATGAGGTTTGTCACGTGTGTGGCTGCTGAGGCCACTTGTCCCTACCCTTAGGCTGTTGTTGGTGGGGGCTTGGCCCTAGCTTGAACTTTTCTAAGTGTGCAAAGATTCATCCTCATTCTTCAATTAAAAACATCGTGCACCCTCCCAGGGGCTGGGTTCTAACTGCCAGCGAGGAGCACAGTAAGACAACATGAAAGCAAAGAGGAAGCAGGAACAAGGCTTCAGTGTGAGGGGCAAGCCCAGCTGCACCCGGCAGAAAACACACACACGCACACACACACACACACAGCACAGGTGTTCGGTTCTGAGTCACCCCCTTCCTGATTTCACATGCTTGGTCTGCGTGCCACACTTTCTCTGTAATTTCAGTTTCATCCACCTGGTTTCCTCCCCAAGCAGCTTGCGGAGTTTAAGAAGAAATCAACAGTCACTCCACGGGCCATGAGAGTCATTCTGGCTGTGGCGAATCTCACGTCACTCCCCCCCAGCCCACCCACCACTGCCCCTTCCCAGCTCTGGTGGCATGAACAGCCATAACATTCACCACTCAGCACTCGTCTTACAGGGAGTGGGCCCGGCTGGAGGCCCCAGCTGCTGACCCCCAGAATCTACACCCACTCTCCCTCTGAGACCACACTCCCCAGGCCTACTCCCAGCTGAGGCTGAGTATGGAGGCGGGGGTGCTCCCCCCAGGTCCCCAGAAGTCCTCCAACGGGCATCTTTGGCTCGAGGACTCCCGTCCACCTGCCTGGACCTTTCTCAGAGCTGCACTACTGAGACTCTTCCTACATGTACAGTAAAAACTCTAACCCCAAAGAGGTATGGCCTTGGCCCTTGGCTCCCAGGAGATAATCTCTATTTGCCTGGGGCCTTGAGTGACAGTGTGACTTAGAGTGAGGGCAGGCCACACCAGAAAGAACCACAGTATGATTTAGGGCGGGGCTTTGGGTTATGCAATACCAGTCAACCTGACGGCTGAGAAGAACCACATGGACAATCAATCAATCATGCCTACATGATGGAGCCCCAATAAAATCTCTGAATACCAGAGTTTCCCTGGTTTGTAATACTTCATGCAAATTGTTACACATCAATGCAAGGACAGTAACACACCCTGGCTCCACGGGGAGAAGACCATGGAAGTTCAGAGTCTGGTAGTGCCCTGGACTCCATTCTATGTACTTGTTCCCTTGCTGACTTTACTCTGTATCCTTTCCCCATAATAAACTGTAAACACCAGTATGATAGCTTTCAGTCAGCTGCATGAATCCTTCTAACACATTATTGAAATGTGAAGGTGGTCTTGGAAGCGTTTAAACCTGCAGCTGGCGTCTGAAATGAGAGCAGTCTTGTGGCCATTGTTTCCTCTAAACGTCACTGTTGCCCTAAGTCTTTTTACTGCCCATCCTTCTCCTTCCCAGGGGCCAGATCTGCACTGGAGCTCAAGTTCACTCCTCCCTGGACTCCCACTCAGGCACTTCCCCACCAGAATCTCTTTTGTGTTCCATCCTATCTTGATGTCATTTTCTCAGGGGACCTGAATGAACATAGGTGGTCTGTGAGCCACCAGCACTAGAAACACAGAATCCTGAACCCTGTCTCAGGCTTGCTGAGCCACACTCTCAGAGGTGGGGCTGGGGGGCCACCTGGGGCAAGCTGCCCACATGAGGCAGGGGCCACTGGCCTGGAAGAAGGCCAGTTCCTGACAGCTGCTGCTGTGAAGACTCAGAGAAAATCTGCCACCTGCGGTCAGGGAGCTGCTGAAGCACCAGCAGGCTGCAGCCCTCGGTGTAACACTAAGTCCCAGCGGCGGGTAGGATGAGTCCTGTGGTAACCCCAGGGGTGGGGTGAGCGCAGCGTGTAGGCGCCGGCCCCACATGTTAGGCCCCTCCATTCCTTATCTGACACATCAGCCCATCACCCTCACACTCAGCCTGCTCCTCAGGAACCCATGCTTCAGAACATCTCCCTGCAGCATCTGCCACCACATCCTTTTCCGCCAAGATTCTGGGGCCCCAGCTCCTCTCTAGGGCTTTTTGTAGGCTTGCATCATAAACACTCAATCATCCAAAGCCTGACAAACTCAGGCCACTTCCCCTTTGCATTTCCTCATACAGATCTCCATTTTTCACACTTCCATTTATTCCACAAATATTATAGAACACTTAGTTCATACCAAGTACCTAGTAGAATAAATGAGCCATAACCCTCAAGTGGAATCAACCCAGATACAAGGGACCAAAGAACCACAGATCTTGAGACCACAAGGTATTATATCTCATAACAAGAATAATAAGGTGGTCAGATTAGTCACCTAGATATTGTCCTAGAAATAAACTACCATGATATCCAACATGTGAATGTACTGCTAATGTGATTAAGGTGTCTCCAAAACTCCCCTGGGAGCTTGGTTGGCATGAACCAGTGCTCCTGACCTTGATGACCACATCTGCAATCCCTTCCTCCAAGACCTCACCAAGATAGATGAGGACCATAACCTCACTCTTCATCTCTTTGGATTAGGGACATTGTTGAGAGTATGATGAAAGTTATGAGCCCCTTTTTCCACAAGTAGCATCATACATGCAAACTTGTGTATACATTCCACACAATTCCATTCCCAGCTCACAGGTTTAGCTTCAAGGATGATTATCACAGCATTACTAGTATTAGCAATTAAAAGAAAAAAATGTCTCTCTACTCGCAACACTTCTTACTCCAAATGTGTTTGGAGGCCAGATATTTTTTATTGTGTCACAGTAATAAAAACATGATAAATGACCTAAATGTCTAATAATAGGATTAAATATACAATGTACATATAATAATTTATTCAGAAGCCATTAATATATTTTTAAAATAACCTTGCTGACATGGTAAAAGCTAACACATACTGCTTATCCTATGACAGTCAAGATATAAGTTCTTTAATTATATTAGCTCATGTGATTCATAACAATACCCTATCAGGTATATATATATATATATATATATATATGTGTGTGTGTGTGTGTGTGTGTGTGTGTGTGTATGTGTGTGTGTATATATATATACTATGTGTGAAATTGTTTCTAACAAGGTTTGCAGCTGTATACACATATTTTTATACACATTTTTTTGGTTGCGCTGGGTCTTTGTTGCTGTGCATGGGCTTCCTCTAGTTGCCCATAGGCAAATAGTCCTCTAGGACTATTCTTCATTGCCATTCGAGGGCTTCTCATTGTGGTAGCATCTCTTGTTGTGGAGCACAGGTTCTAGACCTGCAGGCTTCAGTAGTTGTAGCACGCCAGCTTAGTAGCGGCAGCTCCCAGATTCTCGAGCACAGGCTCAATAGTTGTGGTGCACAGGCTTAGTTGCTTCGTGATGATCAGAGATTCTCTGTGATATTTTTAATATATGTCCTTTGTTCTTTTTCCAAAAAAATTCTTTTTCTTTCAAGAGTTGGAAGTTAAATTCTCTCCCCTTGAGTATGGACTTGACTTAGTGATTTTCTTCAGCAAATAAGAGTGTGGCGGAAGGGACAGGGTGTGACTTTCAAGACTAGGTCATAAATGATACTGTAGCCTCCTCTTTGCTCTTCCTCTTGGATCACTTGTTCAGGCAGAAGCCAGTTGCTGTGCTGTGAAGATACTCAAGCAGTCCTACAGAGAATCCATGTGCTGGGGAACTAAGGCCTCCAGCTAACAGACTGGCGAGTGAGTCACCTTGGAATCAGATCCTCCAGCCCTGGGCTAATCTCATTCCTATGGTTCCAACATTATTAGAGCTCCTGAGCCAGAACCACTCAACTAAGCTGCTCCCAAATTCCTGACCCATAAAAACTGCAAA
Organism: Aepyceros melampus; assembly: GCA_006408695.1. Lineage (NCBI taxonomy): Eukaryota > Metazoa > Chordata > Mammalia > Artiodactyla > Bovidae > Aepyceros > Aepyceros melampus. The sequence continues at coordinate 61,810 of SJXQ01004821.1, read as the reverse complement.
ATGATAAATGTCTTTTGTTTTAAACCACTAAGTTTTGGGGTAGTCTATTATGCAGTAACAGATGAGTAATACATCCCTAAAATGTTAGTCACAGTGAGATTATGGGAATTTTCATTTTTAACTTTTTGTCTTATCTGTATCTTCAAATAGTTCTTCAATGAACCTATATTAGTTGTATATCTAAACAAGCACATATGAAATAACATATTAAAAAGACTAGAAAGAATAAACAAAAGGACAGCCACCCACCATCCTGGGTTAAGGATATCCATTAATTAGAACCACTTTGTGATGTTTGACTTGCAACTTCTGAATCACCTTTTGTAATATGTGTTCTAATAACACCACAGGGGGTGAATCTGTGAGAGGAGACTTTGTGGCTCTGCAGGCAAATTTCTGAGGAGAGCAGGTCAGCCTGCACTGCTTTCTGACTCCTGACAGAGTAGGGCAGGCTGGAAAGAGCCCTGGGTCTGTGCCCAAGGGAACTAAGATCTTGTCTTCTATGTGGCCTCAGGAAAGTCACAAAGTCAGTAGGTCCATTTTCTTGTCTGTCAAAGGAATGTTGCTTATAACAACAGGAATTTATTTCTCACAGTTCTGGAAGCTGGAAACCCAAGATCAGAGTGCCAGCATGGTTAGGTTCTGGTGAGGGCCCACTTCTTGGTTCATAGCTGGTACCTTCTCACTATTCCTTGCACAATAGAAAGGGCCAGGGATGTCTCTGGAGTCTCTGATAAGGGCACAAATCCTGTTCATGAGGGTTCCACCCTCATGATATAAGCACCTCCCCAAACCCCCACTTCCTCATACAGTACCATCATTTGGGGGTTAAGGATTTCAATATATGAATTTTGGGAAGACAGAAACATTCATATCATAGCATTTATATAATATATATGACTCTATGCAATTATAAAATAGAAACATACTTCCCTACAAGAATAATTTTTGCAACATATGGTCTTGTGAATGTAATACCATGAACTAACAATTCTTGTTTTTAAGCTTGTTAAATTAATGCTGAAGTATTTTAAAATAAATTATAGATATATTATGATTTTTACTCCCAAATACTCTCTTTAAAAAGTAAAAACATTTTCCTGCATAATTGCCTGACATTTTGGCCAATCAGACAGCAAGAAAATTCATCCAATAAAATTTCAGAAATGACTGCTTCCCCTCGCATACACCTTGCTTGTAAGCCTAGGTTATCTGGATCCTATAATTTCATGGCAGTTACAGTTGATTGACAGGTCTTTTGCAAATGAATTGAAACGGACCGGTTGAAATGGAGAAATATCCATATCTAGCAACTTGCAATAAAATAGGTTTCTACCCATCTACAAATGAGGGAGGATCCAGCCTGGAGAGGTTATACAAGAAACAGAAGGGAGCCAGAAAGAGAATTCCAGTCTCTGCCAACCTGGCATACCAGGAGGGCTGCTGGCTCTCTTTCTCAAATCAAGGCCAGAGCAACTACAGAGCAAAACAGGGATTCCAGGAATCAACAACAGCAACAACAGGAACAAGGCATGAGAAGCCCCCAGGGGGATGGCTCAGACAAGGGCCTGGGCTTGCGCAGTTTCCTGTGCACAACACCAGACAAGCAGCCAGTGCTCCTGGGGGATGTGTGCTCCCAAACAGGACCCTGTCACTCCTGCAGAAGGAAAACAGCAACCCACACACGCTACTATCTGAAGCAGAAGGATTAAACATGAGCAACAGACCAACATTTAAAACAAGACTCAGGTAGAATGAAACATAGAAGATAAAAGTGATATTAAACAAGAAGTTTAAAGAACCAGTAAAAGTGTCAGGTGTGTGCTAAGTTGCTACAGTCACGTCTGACTCTTCGCGACCCCATGGACGGAAGCCTGCCAGGCTTCTCTGTCCTTGGGATTCTCCAGACAAGAATACTGGAGTGGGTTGCCATGCCCTCCTCCAGGGGATCAAGCGATCAATGTTAGGTATGAAAGCTCTATTATTAAATAATGGTCACAGGTCCGGGGTGGGGTTGAAATAAGACCCAAGGACCAAGCCAAAGAGAAAACCAAGTATTAACAGACCTGGACAGGCAGATAGTGGGGCTGATCACCACCTCCAATCCTTCCCCCCCACCCCAGTCTGGGTTTGCCGTGAGAGCTTTCTCATTAAAGGGCTTGATGGAGAAGCGGGCACCTCCAGTCTCCAGCGCCTTGCTCTGTGGGGCTTGCTTTCATCAGACCTGCACCTTGGAGGTCCCTCTCCCTTCTCATGGGGCCTTTTGGCCCAGCAACTTCAGGTGAAATTTCTCTTTCCTGATGCCCTACAGGCAGGACTGGCTACACAATCTGCAGGTCCCAGTGCAAAGTAAAAATGCAAGGCCGCTTGTCAAAAAAAAAAGTATTGTGAATTTCAAGATGGCAACAACAGAACGTTAAACCAACGGTGTGGCTGTTCTGAGGGTGGGTCTGTGTGTGACTGCTCAGATCATGTGACCACAAACTCTACTCAGCCCACAAGGCCTGGGGACTCGGGGCCTGCCCATCTCCACCCTTGCAGCTGGGGATGCATAAATTCCACTTTTGTCAACATTGCCCCTGCCTCCCAGGTCATGTCTTCTTGCAAGATTCAGGCCAAACCTTACCAGAAACCATTGTCTTTTCTCACCAGCGTCTTTCCATCAGATGAACAACCTCAGAGCAGCAGTTTCTTTGGGAATCTCTTGGGGCCCTGAATTGCTCACAGGCAAGCCTCAGACCCACTCAACCCCCAGGCCCCAGCAACAGTGGTAGTGGGCTGCTAGCAACTGTTCTTGGGGGATCTCATTACTAAAAAGAAAAAAGAGAAAAAATTAGGATTCATCTCTTCCCCTAGGGCTATCAGTTCATAAAACTGCATTATCAAAAAATACCACTAGACTTAGAAAAATTTTGAGTCAGGCTAGGAAATTTTATTTATCTGCGGAGGAATGATGAGGTAGTTCAGAGTCCTGAAACCCCATGGTAAAAACCTAAGGGTTCTGGCACTTTGTGGGTTCTGATTTGGGCAGATGTGAAAGCCTCTGTGCTAAGGGGGAAGGGAGGGTAAAATTTTTGTACAGCACAAAGTTTAACCATTTTAAAATGTACATTCAGTGGCATCATGTATATTCACGCTGTTTTGCAACATCACCATTATCCTTTTCCAGAACTTTGTCATCATCCCAAACTGAAATTCCCATGAAACAGTCATTTCACATTCCCTCTTCCCCCAGCCCTTGGGCATCTCTGTTCTGCTGATGGTCTCTGTGAATTTGTCTGTTCTGGGTGTCTCACGTAAGTAGAGTCCACAATATTTATCCTTTTGTGTCAGGCTCATTTCACTTAGCATAATGTTTTCACTTAGCATACATGCTGTGGCATGCATTAGAATTTCATTCCTCTTTATGAGTGAATAATATTTCATTGTATGTATGCCTCCCATATTGTTTATTCTTTCATCTGTTGATGGACAGGTGGGTTGTTTCTACCTTTTGGCTATGGTGAATAATGAATAATATGTGAATGTTAGTATACAAGCATAAGTTCAAGTCCCGGCTTTTGATTTCTTTGGGTATACACCTAAAAGTGGAATTGCTGGATCATATAGTATTTCTGTGTTTAACTTCTTAAAGAATCACCAAATTATTATCCACCACATTTCCATTCGTTTATATTCCCACCAGCACAAGGGTTCCAATTTCTCCACATCCTCACTGACACATTATCTCCGGAGTTTTTGTTTTGTTTTGTTGTTGTGTCTATAATAGATGTCCTAACGAGTGTAAAGTAGTATCACATGGTGGTTTTGATTTGCATTTCTCTAATTATTGACATTAAGCATCTTTTTATGTGCTTATGGGCCATTTACCATTTCTGAATTGCACTTTTGTTATTGCATTTTCAAAGTTTTTTATTTATTCTGGATATTAATCCTTTATCAAATATATGAGTTGAAAATATCTTCTTCCCTTTTGTGGGCTCCTTTTTCATTCTTTGGTTAGTGCCCTTTGATTCATATAGTGGGGAGGTTTTTGAAGAAATAATACTAACATAGCAGACTGCTTACGCCTAAAAAGGACGCAAGACATTTTGCATTGGCCTGCCCACCTCAGATTCACTCTCCAGCCTTTTGCACCCTGTTTCTGTCACCAGCTGACTGGCTTCTAGGTGCAGCTACGTTTGACTCCCTCACCCTCTGATTTATCAATTGGGTTAAGTCAACAGGAGATACCATCAGGAGACCTGCAGGACCACAGGTTGGCTGTGCCTCTCCCAAAGGTGACAGCTCCTGTAGGTGGCTCTACTGTCTCTAGGCCTGGTAGCTGGCTCCCCCTCTTACACCTTAAGGCCTTTCACCTTTAGGTGCAGGAATGACTCCCTACTACTCCCTACCATGACTCCCTACTAGCTCACAGATACTGAACCATGCATGTTAGTTTTCCTTAACCCTGTGTAGGGGAAGAAAACCTCCTCTGGGACCTTCTCAGGGTGACTCTGAAAATTAAATTGACAAAGACAGATAAAGAGAAAAAGCATAGAAGTTTCATTAAATTCTTACATGTACCTGGGAGTCTTCACAAGAGGATGAAGACCTGAAGACGTGAATAAAGCAGAAAGCTTTTATAACTTTTTAGATCAAGAAACAGTAAATTTGTCAAGATTTGACAAAGCATAGGGATTTGGGCTTGGGGTAGTAAATAGTGAAGAAGTAACTGGGAAGTAAGGGCTAGTTTAACAAAAGTTTTGGTACAGATTTCCTGGCCCCAATTCCCATCCTAGTGATAAAAATATTCCTCCTGGTACATGGAGAGTACCTTTCACGTAGGACATCAAAATGCTAAGGTGCCATATTTTAGGGTAGCTTGTCCTGAACCCATCACGTGCCCACAGCTTTATAAGCAGCTCCTTTGTTAAACTCTCCTCAATAACTCCATTTGAACATTTCCTCTTGGAACACTGACTGATGGAAATGAAAACACTTTAGAGACAGGAATACCAGAGTTCAAGTCTTGGCTTTACCATTCAATAACCAGTAAAGAACCTTGCCTGGAGAATCCCAAGGACAGAGAAGCCTGATGGGCTTCCATCCATGGGGTCACAGAGTCAGACATGATTAAAGCAATTTAGCACACACCTAATATTTTTACTGGTTCTTTCCTGGGCAGGTTCAACTGTCTGAGCCTCCTCTTCTCCAGCTGGCAGGCGGAGGTAACGATCCCTACCAAATAGGGCTGTTGGGAGGGTGGAATGAAGGAGCAAATGTGAGTACCCAGCATACAGTGTATGCTCAGCAAATGTTAATTCCCTTTCTTTTGCTGGGCAAAGCTGCTCCTTGTCCACTCTCCTGACTTCCTTCTGCTTCCCAGCTCTGCTGCCCTTACTTAAAGCTCCTATCTTGGTGCTTCACTACTGGTCTGGTCAGTCCTCCCCGTCTCTTCCCTGTCACCTAAGTAGCCCCACAAGCATCCTTACAGACACTGTTTAAAACAGCACACTCAATTGTGCCATTACTTTATTTTTTTTTTATTTAATTTTTATTTTTTAGTTTGTTTTGCTTTACAATACTGTATTCGTTTTGTTACACATTGACATGAATTAGCCATGAGTGTACATGAACTCCCAATCCCGACCCCCTCCTCCACCCTCCCGCCCCACACCCTCTCTCTGGATTATCCCCATGCATCAGTCCCTAGCATCCTGCATCCTGCATCAAACCTGGACTGGCAATTCATTTTGCTTATGATATCGCACATGTTACATTGCCACTCTGCCAACCCATCCCACCCTCTCCCTCTCCACAGAGTCCAAAAGGCCATTCTACACAACTGTGTCTCTTTTGCTGTCTTGCGTACAGGTTTATCATTACCATCATTCTAAATTCCATATATATGTGTAAGTATACTGTATTGATGTTTTTCTTTCTGGCTTACTTCACTCTGTATAATCGGCTCCAGCGTCATCCACCTCATTAAAACTGATTCAAATGTATTCTTTTTAATAGCTGAGTAATACTCCATTGTGTATATGTACCACAGCTTTCTTATCCATTCATCTGCTGATGGACATCTAGGTCTCTTCCATGTCCTGGCTATTACAAACAGTGCCGCGATGAACATTGGGGTACACGTGTCTCTTTCAATTCTGGTTTCCTCGGTGTGTATGCCCAGCAGTGGGATCGCTGGATCATAAGGCAGTTCTATTTGCAATTTTTTAAGGAATCTCCACACTGTTTTCCATAGTGGCTGTACTAATTTGCATTCCCACCAACAGTGTAAGAGGGTTCCCTTTTCTCCACACCCTCTCCAGCATTTATTGCTTGTTGACTTTTGCATCGCAGCCATTCTGACTGGTGTGAAATGGTACCTCATTGTGGTTTTGATTTGCATTTCTCTGATAATGAGTGATGTTGAGCATCTTTTCATGTGTTTGTTAGCCATTCGTATGTCTTCTTTGGAGAAGTGTCTATTTAGTTCTTTGGCCCATTTTTTGATTGGGTCATTTATTTTTCTGGAGTTGAGCTGCATAAGCTGCTTGTATATTTTTGAGATTAGTTGTTTGTCTGTTGTTTCATTTGTTATTATTTTCTCCCATTCAGAAGGCTGTCAATTGTGCCATTACTTTAGAAGTCTTCCTGCCTAATGAACTGGGTGGGAACATGTTACCCAGCAAATTCATCCCATTCCTTTACTCATGCAAACATGACAGTCCCAGGTAAGAAGCGTGCATAACTCCATTAAAATTTCCAACTCCTTTAAGTGTACATAAAGCCAAGAAGAATGCTCAGGACACTTGGCTAGTAGTAATTCTCCCATAATCTGGCAGTAACAACTTCTGAAATCCTGCCAGATTTGTATTGGGGTGGTAAGAGGCAGCACAGGAAGGAGAATGTGGCCTCTGGAATCAGTCTTCCTGGGTTAAATGCCAGCACCTCCATTCACTAGCTGTGTGACTTAGGCAAAGAACCAAATCACTCTGATCCTTCGTTACCTCACCTATGAAATCAAAGGTATTCATGCCAACTGCATAGGGATGGGGTGGTAATTACATAAATAATCCACTATAATAATAAAGTGCTCAGTACAGTTCCAAGTACATGAGTCACACTCAATAAAATTTAGCTAATATTTCAATTCTACTCCACACTAGTGTACTTTTTCAGAAGAATTCACAGTGTACAGTGAAGGCAGGCACTACCAGCAAATGTTTGATCAGACTGGTCTTAAAATAAGGTTCTTATTGCTGTAAAAGTGATGACTATTCATTGTGTAAAGTTTGGAAACTGAAAACGTATAAAGAAAAAAAAAAGTCGCCTGTAATCTTACATATGAATATAACCACAGATTCTTTTCAGTGATTTTCCTTCAGGATCTATATACATTTATTTTCTTTCATGTGTATTTGTATTTACAGTTGGGTAGTTTTATAGACCAAGAATTTTTATACTGATTTATCACTGCCATGACCTTTTCCCCATGTTATTGGTCTTCTAAACCATGATTTTTAACTTAAACTCTATATTGGTTTAGTTACACATACATCTTTAAAATCACATACTGCATAAAACAACACACTAAGGTAGAAATATGACTTTCTTCTGCTCTTACATTTCATGACATAATGTATTCAAAATCTTCCCATGTCTCTTTCACATTAGCGTCTCTATCTTCCCCAGAGCTGCTTTTTGAGTCATCTCACAGTTTTCTAGAGCACATTACCTTCTCTTTCATCCAAATTGTTTGAGTTATAGCACTTTTTGGATCTACTTTCTGTCACTGGAAATTTTATCCTAAACCACAAGTAGGACAGTTAGTTCCACCTAAAACAGTTCTGCTTTTCTTTTGAATACAATGCTAAATAATAGAAGTTAGGTTTTTCACGTGTCATGTAATCTCTACAACATACTTATAATTATTTTGTTTTTTTGAATGTTACATTTCTAACAAGCATTATATGGACACAACAGTCAAAAAGAAAGGTGATTTTTCACTGATAAATTATTTTCCTTCTTAAGATAGAATATACTTAATCTGTCCCCTATTAATGGATAGTTAGATTGTTTTCCTTCTTTCGTGGAGTTTATTTTCGAAATGGCTTAGAGAAGAACTGGGAGAGAGAGAGAAAAAAAATCAAGATATACTTCAAGAGATAACCTCTATTTTTGACTGTTCTGAGCAGCATCCCTCTGTCCTCCTCCTACTTTCTTTAGAACTAATGTTCTTTGACTGTCACTAGTGCTCAGGTGGCTGAAGCCCCAGGCCCAGGCATTGTTCAAGGTCATGGAAGAAGTGGATGAAGGGGCAGGGCAATAGTTTGTCAAGCAGCTCTGCTCAACTCCAAAGCCCCAGGAGCTGCCAGCAGCAGAGATACAACCCAGCAGGGAATTTGACCATCAGGCAGTTGCTCAAGCCTATACTTCCCCAAGTTTCTGCAGGCCAGTGTCCCACCACTTTGCCCCTTCATCATTTTATATAAATCAAGGTCACAGGCCTCCAGGGAGTCACCAACTGAAGGCAAGTTAGGACTGAAAAGAGAAAGAAAATAGAATAGGGATCGTCAACAGGGATAACCAGAGGCCTCTGGCCCAATAATGTGCCATCTGGGATTGGAATATCCCAACACACAAATACACCATTGACAGGGGACAATCAGGGACACTGACAGTTGCTAATTTGGGGTCTGGGGATGGATAGTAGAAAACAGATCATTTCTTTCCTGAAAATTCTGCCTAATATCTCCAGAATCTACACAGCCACAGTGGCGCGGTGAGTTTTCATGGTGATTGAGCAGTTAGAATGTTCAGAACCAAGTGAGAGTTCAGAAGCAGCTGAGAAAGTTGGGTTCTGCCCAGAGGTGTGCTAGTAAAGTGTAACAGCAGGCCGTCATGCGTGTGGAGTTTGGGGAGCAGGAGCCGCAGTCAGTAGCATTTGCCATTTACTATGGCGTGCATACTCTCATCTTGGCCAGTTTCAAGCTTACCAATAGGATGCCACTGAATACAGAGTTGTAAAGAGATATGCCTATATAGTGTCTCCACCATACAGATACAATAGATAGAAATAACTTCAAGAGCAAGGATAAAAGTATATGTAGTAAAAGAGCTAAGATGTGATCCTTTATGTATTTATTACCATTGCTTTTAATATAACTTATTTAATTGTAAGCTTACATAATTTAGTTTTTAATAATAAGTGTTTGATGGCTTGCAAATTTTCTGAAAATTGATCAGCTTTCATTAGCTTGTACAAGTCAGTACACCATTTTGCCCTTCACCCTCCCCTGTCACTGGCATATCTTAGTCCCCACTTCACTGTAGACTTGGGAGAGTAGCCGTGGGCAGAGTTAAAAAGCCATGTTGAATTTGAATGGCATTTGGACTGTTCCCTCATATCCCTATTTCTCTGATGACATAACCTGTGTTAGTCAAGATTCTCCAGAAAAACAGAAACAACGGGATATACATAAATGACAGACAGAAAGAGTGAGAAAGAGAGGGAGATAAGAGATTTATTAAAATAATTAGCTCACTTAGTGATGGAGGCTAAGAAAATACCGCAATCCACTGTCTGCAAGCCAGAGAACCAGGAAAGCCAGTGATATAAGACAGTCCAAGTTCAAAGACTTGAGAATCAGGGTGGCCAAAGGTATAATTCCCAGTCCTAGGCTAAAGGTTTTAGAGTCAAGGGTCACTGCTAAAAGTTCTAGAGTACAAAGGCCCAAGAACCTGGAGCCCTAATGTCAAGGGCAGGAGAAAATGGACATCCCAGATCAGGAGGAGAGTCAGAATTCACCCTTCCTTGGCCTGCTTGCTCATTCAGTTCCTCAACAGATTGGATGACACCTGTCCAGCTAGGTGCAGGCAGAGCCTCTTCACTCAGTCTGCTCAATAAATGCTAATCTCTGCAAGAAATACCCTCACAGACACACAGAAATAATGTTTACCAGCTATTTGGGCATTCCTTTATCCAGTCAAGTTGACACATAAAATTGACTGTCATACAACAAAACCCTTCTTTAAAAATTGTTTTTAAGTATAAAATATAGCATATATGCAAATAAAACTGCATAAACCATAATATAATGAGAATTTGCAAATTACACAATTTGCAAAGATAAAACATTGCAAACTCACCGGAAGTTTTCTGTGTATCCTCCTCATCATATCCCCCTCCCTCTTCCTCAGAGGGGTTACTGTCCTGAATTTGGTGATTAACATTTCCAGGTTTATCTTCATTATTTTAGTACTTAGAATATATATGTACATGTGGATATACAGGTGTGTATACATATGTGCATACAGTATTGTTTCTAGTTTCTTTTTACAGATAGGAAAACAGAACTCAAAGTCCAACTTGCTTGAATAAAAATATCTTTTATTGACTTTCTTCTTAACTGTCTGAAGAAAAGAGCTCACTCAAAACAGGCTTGGGAGTGAGTGAAAACATGGAAGTGAAAAGTCATGCAGTCATGTCTGACTCTTTGTGACCCCATGGACTGTACCCTGCCAGGCTCCTTGTCCATGAATTCTCCAGGCCAGGATACTGCAGTGCGTAGCTGTTTCCTTCTCCAGGGTATCTTCCTAACCCAGGGATCGAACCCAGGTCTCCCGCATCGTAGGTGAACTCTTTACCGACTGAGCCACCAGGGAAGCTTTATTTCTAGTCTAAGGACAATTTTCACTTTCATGCACTGGAGAAGGAAATGGCAACCCACTCTAGTGTTCTTGCCTGGAGAATCCCAAGGATGGGGGACCTGGTGGGCTGCTGTCTCTGGGGTCGCACAGAGTCGGACACGACTGATGTGACTTAGCAGCAGCAGCAGCAAGGACAATTTAGAAGCGTAGGTGCACAACTGCCCATTTCTGGACTGGAGTAAATGCTAATGAGCAAAGGGAAGTCTTTTTTAAGACTCCAGATGATGGCCTGTCTTCTGTTTCCCTGTGAATGCCATCAGCAGCAGACCATGGCTGTCACTAAAGACTCCACCTTCTGGCTTTTCATGGTCATTTTTATAAATGCCATTATGAAGACATCTTATTCATGATGCTTTACTAACAGCATTTTTTTGTCCAAGAGGTGAGAGTTTACATGGTATTTCTATCTCATCCCTTTAAAAAATGACAAACATTGACAAACATCAAAGCAGGAAGATGTTATTAACAAAGACTGTTGTAAGCTGAAAATCACAAGATGGAGATTTGTGATTCTTTATCGAACCTGATTATAAAAGTTTTTATCGAGCACTGTCAGATTCTAAGCTGGGGAGAGACTTCAGATTTATAACTTGGACCTAAATGGGCAATAACAGACATAAAATCTTGGAATTTAATATCACCTTTGAAAATGTTAAATTGAGAGTTTGAGCAGTTTTCACGTTATGAGCTGGCACACTGTAGAAAGCAGGGGCTGTATTGATTTCTGATAGAAGAGGCCATCTCTCAAACGGATTTAAGCCTTTTCATATTCCATTTAATTCTAAAGACACATTTTAAGTGATGTCCTCTTCATTCCCAGTTAGTATACGTGACTTAATTGAAGAAGAAAGAAAACAGCTTTTCAGAGAAAGACCTCTTCCTGAGAGCCGGTTGGGGTCACTGCAAGGGTGGAGAATATAACTAAAAAATCTGCTCAATGACATGAAGTTCACATTGTAGATTTTTTTCCCAAATGTTCTAGTTCAAAGCAGATTCAAATCCCTTTCCTTGGGCTGTTTTTGCAGTAGAGTGCCAAGAGGAAAGGGGTCCTTTGTGTCACTCCTTAATTTTTTCACCAATCATCCCTGCCTGGAGAGGCCTCCTGTTCACCTCTGCCTGCCTCTCTTACTTGCCTTTCTGAAAATGCCATGCTCTCAACTCAAGGTCTTGGGGAAGGGAGGACCCCAACTATCCCTGGCCTGGTGAGCAGTGAAGAACAAGGTCTGGGAACATGATTATAGAGTGGAAGCTCACTTTAGCATCAGTTATGCATGTTATGGGACAGATAACCAAGGTGACTGTTATGCTCAGGATTCCAGTCCATTGGTGTCTGTGTAGAGACCCAACTCTGGTTGGCGAAAAAGCTACCTTAAGCGGTCTTAGTGTAGCCTGTGATCAAAGGATGCTGGAAAGGAACCTCTACCCCCAGATATCCTCTGTGTTAGTTTTCTGATTCTGTTATAAATTACATAAATTTAGTGGCTTAAAACAGCACCAATTTATTATCTTACAGTTCTGGAGGTCAGAAGTCTGAAATGGGTCATATGGGGCTAAAATCAAATGTCATGCTCCTTCTGGAGGTTGTAGGCAAGAAGCCCTGCCTTTCCTAGATTCTAGAGGCCACCTGAATCTCTTGGCTTGTGCACCTTTCCCTCTGTCTTCCAAATGCATCAATCTCACCTCTGCTTCTGGCATCACGTCTCGTCTCTCAGCTTGTGACCCTTTAGCCTCCTTTATACATGGATGCTTGTAATTCCATTGGCTCTGCATGGATAAGCCAAGCTGATCACCACAGCTCATGATCCTTAATTTAATCCATCTGCAAATTCCCTGTTCCCATAGTTGTTGTTCAGTCACTATGTCATGTTCAGCTCTTTGCAACCCCATGGACTGCAGCACGCCAGGCTACCCTGTCCTTCACTGTCTCCCTATGTTTGCTCAAACTCACATCCATTGAGTCAGTGATGCCATCCAACCTCCTCATCCTCTGTCACCTCTTTCTCTTCCTGTCCTCAATCTTTCCCAGCATCAGACTCTTTTCCAATGAGTCGGGTCTTCACATAGGTGGCCAAAATATTGGAACTTCAGCTTCAGCATCAGTCCTTTCAATGAATATTCATGGTTGATATCCTTTAGGATTGATTGGTTTGATCTTCTTGCTGTCCAAGGGACTCACAAGAGTCTTTTCCAGCACCACAGTTGGAAAGCATGAATTCTTCAGCATTCAATCTTCTTTACAGTCCAGCTCTCACATCCATACAGACTATTGGAAAAACCATAGCTTTGACTATACAGGCCTTTGTTGGTAAAATGATGTCTCTGCTTTTTAATATGCTGTCTAGGTTTGTCATAGCTTTCCTTCCAAAGGAGCAAGCCTCTTTTAATTTTTCAGCTGCAGTCACTGTCTGCAGTGATTTTGGAGCCCAAGAAAATAAAATCTGTCAGTGTTTCCACTTTCCCCCCATCTATTTGCCATGAAGTGACAGGATAGGATGCCATTAGTTTTTTGAAAGTTCTCATTTAAGGCAACATATTCTGGAGAATGGGATGTGCACATCTTTGAGAGAAAGTCTTCAGTCCACCACACCTCCCTACTGCTTCCCTGGTAGCTCAGCTGGTAAAGAATCTGCCTGCAATGCAGGAGACTTGGGTTCAATCCCCTGGGATTGGGAAGATCCTCTGGAGAAGGGAATGACTACTGACTCCAGTATTCTTGGGCTTCACTGGTGGTTCAGATGGTAAAGAATCTACCCGCAATGTGGGAGACCTTGATTCTATTCCTGGGTTGGGAAGATCCCTTGGAAAAGGGGAAGGACTACCCACCCCAGTATTCTTGCATGAAAAATTCCATGGACAGAGGAGCCTGGCAGGCTACAATCCATAGGGTAACAAAAAGTCAGACATGACTTTCACTTTCCTTCATGCCACTTGAGAGACATTGCTTTGGGTCTTAAATTTCATTTGTTTAAGAATCTCTTTTAAAACACAAACACTCCTGGTAAAGGTGATGCCAAGTGTACTGGAGAAAGCCCTGGCCTACTCTTGAGTTCCCTCTGCTCTTAATTCTGCTATCCAATAAGACTGAATTACATTGGCTTATGGAAGCTCCCACCCTGGCCCTAAAAACCATGAGACAATGAAGAAAATAAGATGATAAGATTATATAAGTGAATTCATCCCTAAACTGATCAGATAGACATGCCCAGAGTCACCTTAAAGAAAGAAAATGAGCAGGAAGCCCCCTGTGTAGCCAGATCTAAGGAATTGCCCTGAAATGTCTCAATAGAAGCAAAGTGGTCTGACAAAGAAGCATGGGAATGAAGAGGCACAACACTCACAGGCCTTGCTCCAGGCTCACTGTCCACCCATCAAGATCCACTCTCTGCCTTCTCTGCCTCACTCTGTGACCTAAAAAGCTGGTCTTTGTTGAGCCTTTTGTCTTCCACTTGTGTTCAGCCAGCTGGAGGCCACGTGCGGGATCAGAAGGCCATAGGAGAGACGGGCAGGAGTATTTCTTCTCCCATTTCCCTCCCCACAAGACCGTTTTGGCAATGACTCTCTTCCTTCATCAAAGGCCATGGATCATGAGGAAATGCTCCCCTTAGAGCTGCAGGTACAGCTCTCTCCAGGTTCTGGTAACTGCTTCCAAAAAGGAAGCAGCAGAAGACATCGCTAGAGGCAGTCATTATTCCCAGAGTTACCAGACTGGAGACAGACCAGGGGTGATTCATCATCTCTTCTTGGTTTTGAAATATGCTTGAAAAGAATAGTCCCTTCGTCAAACTCTCTGCAATTACTATTCTCTTTTGAGAATGCTGTTTAGTATTTTCTTCCTAGACCTTGTCTGATACCTGCCATGTCCTAGCACTGCCCCTTCTGGTAAGAGGATGTGCCTAGCCATTGTACCTCAGACTTTCACACTCAATATCATTGAGCTCTGGTCTTTCTGTAGTTTCCCCTGTGCAGTTCTAGGAGCCTTGAACAACCAGCCAATATCTTGATTCTCCATGAAGTTTCTCACCCTATTCGAGAGAAGGCACTGGTTAGGCTAAAGTCAGCTTAGCAGGTTTGTGTCTTATTACACATTAATAAATTGGCTTTTTTGGAGGGGGTTATAGTTCTCTTTGAGCTATGTTACTATAAGTCATCATTGCTGCATCATTCAAATTTGGGGCATAAGAAGACAGAGTGTCTGAACTGGTAAAGCTGGAAACAGACTACGCCAGACCACAGGGAATGCACAAAGGTCAGTGCCACCTTGCAAGGCCTCCTGGTAGCCAGGCCCTCCTCCAGGTGGCTCCTGTGTGTCTGTCTCAGCACACACTTGCTTTTAGAGTTCTACAGCCTTTAATATCCTCCACTGCTAACAGCGTATGATCCTCCCACAGACTGTTATCAGCTAACACCTTGCAGGGATTATGACAGCTGGCTCAGAACAGGAACACGTAGAAATGGGACATGGCTCAAAGCCTGGGGAAGGAGGTAGGAGGGGAGAGGTGGGGTGAACTTGAGGCAGGATGAAGCTGACAATAAACGGGCGGTCAATTTGACTCGTTACTTTTTTGCAGCTGTTTCCTGGAGCTCTTGATCCCTGTTCCCTCTGTGGGTCCAGCTGTTAACCTTGGCTCTGCCACTAACTACCTATGCAATCCTTATCTTCTTCAGATAATGGTATCTTCAACTGAAAACAGAATGCTGAAAATCCATGAGTCTATTCTACACATATTTAATGTTACATTCAAGTATTTTTTTAAATGTATATCCGAGTAGCATCTTGTTGGGAAGTAGAAATTCAGTTTGATGTGGGTTATTTAAACCTCAGGTTTCAGTTCAGTTCAGTTCAGTCGTGCAGTCGTGTCCGACTCTTTGCGACCCCATGAATCGCAGTACGCCAGGCCTCCCTGTCCATCACCAACTCCCGGAGTTCACTCAGACTCACGTCCATTGAGTCTGTGATGCCATCCAGCCATCTCATCCTCGGTCGTCCCCTTCTCCTCCTGCCCCCAATCCCTCCCAGCATCAGGGTCTTTTCCAATGAGGCAACTCTTCGCATAAGGTGCCCAAAGTACTGGAGCTTCAGTTTTAGCACCATTCCTTCCAAAGAAATCCCAGGGTTGATCTCCTCCAGAATGGACTGGTTGGATCTCCTTGCAGTCCAAGGGACTCTCAAGAGTCTTCTCCAACACCACAGTTCAAAAGCATCAATTCTTCTGCGCTCAGCCTTCTTCACAGTCCAACTCTCACATCCATACATGACCACAGGAAAAACCATAGCCTTGACTAGACGGACCTTAGTCGGCAAAGTAATGTCTCTGCTTTTGAATATACTATCTAGGTTGGTCATAACTTTTCTTCCAAGGAGTAAGCGCCTTTTAATTTCATGGCTGCAGTCACCATCTGCAGTGATTTTGGAGCCCAAAAAAACAAAGTCTGACACTGTTTCTACTGTTTCCCCATCTATTTCCCATGAAGTGATGGGGCCAGATGCCATGATCTTCGTTTTCTGAATGTTGAGCTTTAAGCCAACTTTTTCACTCTCCTCTTTCACTTTCAACAAGAGGCTTTTTAGCTCCTCTTCACTTTCTGCCATAAGGGTGGTGTCATCTGCATATCTGAGATTATTGATATTTCTCCCAGCAATCTTGATTCCAGCTTGTGTTTCTTCCAGTCCAGCATTTCTCATGATGTACTCTGCATAGAAGTTAAATAAGCAGGGTGACAATATACAGCCTTGACGTACTCCTTTTCCTATTTGGAACCAGTCTGTTGTTCCATGTCCAGTTCTAACTGTTGCTTCCTGACCTGCATACAGATTTCTCAAGAGGCAGGTCAGGTGGTCTGGTATTCCCATCTCTTTCAGAATTTTCCACAGTTTCTTGTGATCCACACAGTCAAAGGCTTTGGCATAGTCAATAAAGCAGAAATAGATGTTTTTCTGGAACGCTCTTGCTTTTTCCATGATCCAGCGGATGTTGGCAATTTGATCTCTGGTTCCTCTGCCTTTTCTAAAACCAGCTTGAACATCAGGGAGTTCACGGTTCACATATTGCTGAAGTCTGGCTTGGAGAATTTTGAGCATTACTTTACTAGCAGTGAGATGAGTGGAGCACAGGAAGTCAAATGAATTCAGGCTTGGAACACAGCTCCACTACATACTGGGTGACCTCGAGAAAGTTATTTAACCTCTCTGATCCTTAAGTTCTTCATCTCTAAAGCAAGAAAATGCTTCCCAGCTTGCACAACTGTGAGGGTTATATGAGATAATGTCTATGCATCCTGGATACAAGCCAGGATCACACACCCCACAGAGTCTGCACAGAGTTACAGTTGAAGACATTTCTAAAACCAAATGTAATTTATAAAGTTTTCTAATCTTACTAGCAGCACTCAAAGAACATAAAAGGGGATCCAATTCACTTGAAGAACATAAAAGGGGATTCAATTTATAAACCACAGCAACACTTCTTAAAATAATATTTTCCTCTTCTGTCCAATTCCCCCACCTCTCACCCACTACTACTCCAGAATCTCAACTCTAGAAATCTCCCAAAATTCTCCCCAACACTAGACTTGAGAGATTTGGCAAAACAACACAAACAAGAGAAAGGGATGGCCAGTTAAACTTGAATTTCTGATACACAACAAATGACTTTTTCAGTACAGCGATTTCCCATGCAATATTTGGGACATCAGTTCAGTTCAGTCGCTCAGTCGTGTCCAACTCATTGCAACCCCATGAATTGCAGCATGCCAGGCCTCCCTGTCCATCACCAACTCCCAGAGTTTATCCAAACTCATGTCCATCCAGTCAGTGATACCATCCAGCCATCTCATCCTCTGTCATCCCCTTCTCCTCCTGCCTCCAATCCCTCCCAGCATCAGGGTCTTTTCCAATGAGTCAGCTCTTCACAGGAGGTGGCCAAAGTACTGGAGTATCAGCTTCAACATCAGTCCATCCAATGAACATCCAGGACTGATCTCCTTTAGGATGGACTGGTTGGATCTCCTTGCAGTCCAAGGGACTCTCAAGAGTCTTCCAACTCCCAGAGTTTATCCAAACTCATGTCCATCCAGTCAGTGATACCATCCAGCCATCTCATCCTCTGTCATCCCCTTCTCCTCCTGCCTCCAATCCCTCCCAGCATCAGGGTCTTTTCCAATGAGTCAGCTCTTCACAGGAGGTGGCCAAAGTACTGGAGTATCAGCTTCAACATCAGTCCATCCAATGAACATCCAGGACTGATCTCCTTTAGGATGGACTGGTTGGATCTCCTTGCAGTCCAAGGGACTCTCAAGAGTCTTCTCCAACACCACAGTTCAAAAGCATCAATTCTTCAGTGCTCAACTTTCTTTATAGTCCAACTCTCACATCCATACATGACCACTGGAAAAACCATAGCCTTGATTAGACGGACCTTTGTTGGCAAAGTAATGTCTCTGCTTTTGAATATGCTGTCTAGGTTGGTCACAACTTTCCTTCCAAGGAGTAAGCGTCTTTTAATTTCATGGCTGCAATCACCATCTGCAGTGATTTTAGAGGCCCCCAAAATAAAGTCAACCACTGTTTCCCCATCTATTTGTCATGAAGTGATGGGACCAGATACCACGATCTTAATTTTCTGAATGTTGAGCTTTAAGCCAGCTTTTTCACTCTCCTCTTTCACTTTCATCAAAAGGCTCTGTAGTTCTCTTCACTTTCTGCCATAAGGGTGGTGTCATCTGCATATCTGAGGTTATTGGTATTTCTCTCGGCAATCTTGATCCCAACTTGTGCTTCTTCCAGCCCAGCGTTTCTCATGATGTACTCTGCATAGAAGTTAAATAAGCAGGGTGACAATATACAGCCTTGACGTACTCCTTTTCCCATTTGGAACCAGTCTGTTGTTTCATGTCCAGTTCTAACTGTTGCTTCCGGTCCTGCATATAGGTTTCTCAAGAGGCAGGTCAGGTGGTCTGGCACTCCCATCTCTTTCAGAACTTTCCACAGTTTCTTGTGATCCACACAGTCAAAGGCTTTGGCAGAGTGAATAAAGCAGAAATAGATGTTTTTCTGGAACTCTCTTGCTTTTTCCATGATCCAGTGGATGTTGGCAATTTGATCTCTGGTTCCTCTGCCTTTTCTAAAACCAGCTTGAACATCAGGAAGTTCACAGTTCACATATTGCTGAAGCCTGGCTTGGAGAACTTTGAGCATTACTTTACTAGCATGTGAGATGAATGCAATTGTGTGGTAGTTTGAGCATTCTTTGGCATTGCCTTTCTTTGAGATTGGAATGAAAACTGACCTTTTCCAGTTCTGTGGCCACTGCTGAGTTTTCCAAATTTGCTGGCATATTGAGTGCAGTACTTTCACAACATCATCTTTCAGGATTTGAAATAGCTCAACTGGAATTCTATCACCTCCACTAGCTTTGTTCCTAGTGATGCTTTCTAAGGCCCACTTGACTTCACATTCCAGGATGTCTGGCTCTAGGTGAGTGATCACACTTATAGTCAAAGATTATTTGCTATTTATCTGAAATTAAAATGTAACTGGAGTCCAGTATTTATACAGCAACCCCACCTAACACCCAACCCACAACGATTTTTTTTTCTCCTGCTTTTCATTCCTCCCCATCCCATGTTTGTTGCATAGGTTTGTCACGGTTAAAGCTCACTAACAATTCCTAGAAAATAAAAATAGAAAGTGGGTAATAAAGTCTAACATTCCCCCCCCCCCTTTTCCTTGGTGCTTCATTGAGTTTCCCTTGCTAGGAAGGTGCTGTGTGCAGAG
This sequence comes from Aepyceros melampus, assembly GCA_006408695.1. Taxonomy (NCBI): domain Eukaryota; kingdom Metazoa; phylum Chordata; class Mammalia; order Artiodactyla; family Bovidae; genus Aepyceros; species Aepyceros melampus. The sequence continues at coordinate 42,345 of SJXQ01004821.1, read as the reverse complement.
GCCTCGCACTCAGCACTTGAGGCCAGAATTCTTGGTGACATGGCTGTGCGGACACCTCAGCTCCGCCGACCCTGTTCAGAAGGAGGGCAACAGACACTGCAAGATGGCGGCGCAGGCTGCGTACAGACGCTGCTTCCACACTACAAGCTGTCGCCCAGCTGCACGGGATCCTGGGAGAACTTGGCTCCCTCCATACTGATGAGCAGCCCCGCCCAGGGTCTTTGGGGAGAGCATGTGGTCTAGGCAGCTCAACCTTTCGGCACCAGGGACCAAAGGTTTCATGCAAGAATTTTCCCCCAGAGCAGGGCAGGTAGGGCAGATGGTTTCAGGATGATTCAAACACATTTCATTTATTGTGCACTTTATTTCTATTATTATTACATCGACTCCACCTCAGATCCTCAGGCATTAGATCCCAGAGCTTGAGGACCCATGGTCTAGAGCTCAAGGTTATGCTGCTCCATTCTTGGATTGGAGAATAAGGCTTTCCTTCACTTCTGAACTGAACTCAGTCTGTTCTGTTGGCTCCAGTGACACTGGGCAGAGGGAATCCTTACTGGGCCTCGGCTTGCAAAGGTCAGCAACAGGCTGTCTTAACTCGCTGTTTCTCTTCCTTCGTTTTTTTTTTCCTTCTACACTTTACCCAGTACCAACCTTCTCCATAGCAAAGGAGAGTTTGGGAGCTGGCCCAACAAGAAGAATTCTTTCCTTTCCCTCCCGCCTCTCCTGTCCTCCCTCTCCATATCCACTCCCCTGATTCTATGCCTTCCAAAGCTCAGTAGCCAGGAAAACCCTGAGAAGGCAGGAGAAAGTTCGTAGCTAATGAGCAAAGATTAAATTTTGGGGGGCTTAGGAAGTGAAGGCATCGCTCTCACACATGTCTAAATAAGGTCCTTAACCCAGGGTCTGGAAGTACAGTAAGCACAGAACAAACACCTGCCCTTACTCCTGCCCTTCCTCGTTACTATTACTAGGTGAACATCCTCTTCCATCCACCCAGCCCAGATCCATGGCCTTGTTGTCTTTAGCAAGGGTCCCCAAGCTCCAGAATCTAAAGCTGGATGATCTAGGTGGAACTCATGTAATAACAGTAGAAATAAAGTTCGCAATAAATGTAATGTGCTTGAATCATCCTGAAACCATCTCCACACTTGCCTCAGTCGATGGAAAAAACTATCTTCCATGAAAATGGTCCCTGGTGCCAAAAACTTTGTGGACCACTGCTTTATAGAACACTCCAGGGAGCTTAAGCCTCAAGGAGGCCTCCCACCAAACTGCCCCCACAGATATATCGGCAATGATCCCAAGCCCCTGAGGACTGGATCCATACCAGCCCACAGTCTCTCTACTTCAGGAACAGTCTCTGTCCCACTGCTTGGAAGCCCCAGGTAATCGTTGCATCACTTTGCAGGGTCACGTGACCCACTCTGCTGGCCACCCAGGAAGTTCAAGATTTCCAAAGCACTCAAGGAGCCAAGGGACCCCTCCTGGGACAGTGACCTCGGTTCTCTTTCCAGATGCTGAAGCCCCACAGCTGCTGACGGCAGTGAGACCGCTCCATTCAGGGCCACCTCAGGGAGTTAAATTCCCACTACGAAAACAAAGCCCACTGAACTGGAAGAGAGCTGGTCCTGAGCGCCAGCAAGAGCCTTGCCTCCTTCCCAAAGGGGTGCTGGGTCCATTAAAGCCTTTCACAGCTGACTGCCCACCTGTTCTTCATTTTCCACTTCACTAGGTGCACTAAACAGTGTCCTGGAGAGAAGGACCCAGCAGAACAAACCAACAAAATTGAGCATTTCCCCCTCAACCCTCTTTGAGGCAGACCCTTCAGGCTGACTGGATGAGAAGATGCAGCTTCATTTCTCCTTCCTTCTAAGACTGGGAATTCAATCTGGGACAGAACAGACCCAGGGCTTTAAAAAACAAAAAATGCCACCACATTCATTTCCCCTTATAACTACCAAGGGATTGCCCTACTGTTCTTTCTTCCTATATCATGGCTACTTTCCAAAAAACATACATTTAAAAAAAAAGAAGAAGAAGGAAAAAAGGGCTTAAAAAAAAAAGAAAACTGAGCTGCATGGGACACATTCATTTCAATTCATTTCAGCAAACATATGCTCTGAGGAACCAACTCAACTTGGGGGATACAAATTAGGATAAAGCCAGCACCACCCCCCCTCCTGATACCCACTGTTCTGTGAGACTCAGATGTAAGTAGAACAAAGCAGGCTGAGCCCACCATCGCAGGGAGGACCTGTGTCTGCACCGGGAAATTCGTGGGAACGGGAGTGGATGAGAGCTGGATTTAAGGCCTCAAAATAGGAGCAATATTGTTGTGTTTCTGCTCTGTTGGTTTTGTGTTTTTGTTTTGTTTTGTCTTACTTTCTATTCCCCCGCTCTTCTGTCATCAAGCCCATCCTCCTGGCTATGAGGATGGCTGAGCTTGAACTTCATAATCCTCCACACTCTTCAACATTCTTTCCACCTCTGGCTCCAGAAAACAGACCATTTTATCTACCTGTTCCTATAGGTCACTTTGTCCATAAGAGGTGCAATATGCAATATACATATATATTTTTAATTGAGTATTTACTCTGGTAAGCACTGAGAAAGTGGCTCCGGAAAACAGCCATAAGCAAAACACCTAGACCTCACCTTCATGGAGCTTACAGAGCAAAGCAGTGGCTGCACAGGGTTGGAGTTTTAAACACACACAGTTTGGAGTTGAAAAGAGTTGGGTTGCCTTATCTTGCATAAGACAGCAGGCCAACTCAGTTCTCTGTGACTCAGTTTGCTGATGTATAAAATGAGGACAATAATACCCAACTCAGTGGCTTGTTGTGAGGTTTAAACAAGATGTGCATAAGCGCTCGGTGTATGTCAGCATCTACTTCTAGTGTTTGTGGGGCTACTATTGTAACACATATTTCAGCACCAAAACACTAATGCTGACAACATTTACTGTGCTTTGCTGTTCTCAGATTGTTTCACATGTGTCTGTTTCATTTCACCAAGAACATCATAAGTTTATTGAGGGCATGACAGCACTCAGCATACGGTAAATATTCAACAAAGAACTGTTGGTTTTAGGTTGCAGGAGAATGTGAAATTTTTCTGCAAACCTCTGAAGTTTCCATTTTGAGCAAGAGCAAAGTGGTGTCAGAGAATCTCCATGGCTGAAATGCCAAATGCACACGTTTGCTCAGCGAACAGGGCAGAAGGAAAGATCAAGTGAATTCCAATTGGGCTGTGACAGCCTCCTGTGACAGATAGCCTGTGGAGCAGAGGAGAACACAGCTGAATAAA
>SJXQ01004820.1:722401-870800 GCA_006408695.1 Aepyceros melampus | reverse complement strand
CTGGCGAGAAGGTACCCTGGAGCATCCTGTACATGCTTAAGGCGGAGAAGCAGGCTGTGCGCTTCTTCAGTTCCTGCTAGCGGATCCTCGATCGCCCCTGTAGGAACGTTGGATGTTACCTACTCAGTCTTATGCGGGTTGATGATTTTTTATTCTCTCCTAGCCCCTTCGGTACCTTACCTTCAGATGCTCTGAAAGTACTTTCTCTAATAGACGCGGGGAGGGTAAGATAAATGGTCGTTTAATAGGTTTTTCAGAAATTCACAGCAGCAAGAACAACGCCTTGCTGATTTGAGGAAATATACAAACAACTCCTAGCTATAAACTTAGTAACATCGTAGAGCTCTGTCAGCTTGTTTATAAATATGCGTCTTAAGAGCCCTAAATTCCCTGAAAAACATTCGGTGTCTCTTAAATAAAAGACATATGATGCAAGCTCTAGAGTACTTGTAAACCAATAAAGGTCCAGCTCGCAGAGGAAACTACAGGAGAGCCAGGGTCGACAGCTGCATAGGAAAGCTGTTTCCACCCCACACCTCAACCCCACTTTTGATGGTAGTGGCTGGCGTGATGGGTGCAAGGTGTCACCAACCCCACTTAATATCCCTGAAGCCTCTTGGAAATGCAAACCTATTACACAGAATCCCGTATGTTTGGGGACATGTAACCACATGTGCCCAAAACAAAGGGAACAGCTAATGACAAGTGCCCATAACGAATGCTTAATCTACAGTTTTTGGCAAGAAGCTGGGTCTCTAGTTGCCAAGAGCTGGTTAAATGGATTCTGAGAGGTTGAGATGCAGGTTATGGTCACGTCACAGCTCTAACCATTGGAGCATTAAATAATAAAATAATACTAATTAAAACAGCAATAATTAAACGATTTCTGGAAGTCATACGAAGGGAGAAGAAACTGGAGCTGAGTGGGTTGGAGTCTGTCTCATCCCCCCTTAGATCTACCTGGACATTTTCTGCCTGGTGCTTTGAAGATAACCTTCTTAGAAATTGACCATAGCACTTGGATAAATACTTGGAACTACTCTATTCAGAGCGAACATTGAGCTTTCCTCTTCAGCAGGCTTTAAAAACCTGCTGCTAACCCACATTCCTTCTCCCAGCCCTCCCCAGTTCCAACCAGTTAGCATGGCTAGGGCTCCAGGGGCCAGTACTTAAGAAATCATGGCTGGCAAGGGAGACTCAGTTTATTAAACCACATTCTCACTGGGATTTTATCTCAGCACACTCAGTCATCATTCTTAGGCCCTTATTTCCTCCGTCTTGCTATTTTGCCTTGGAGAGAACTGTTCATCACTTTCCATACCTGGAACCTGGGTTCCAAACCCAAGATTCAGCTCCCCATCTTCCATATTAGTCAAGAATTTCCCTGGCTGATAGCACTTGCAGGAGGTGGTGGGAATGGGGTAAAAGTGGAGTAGGAGAGGGGATGTGAGGAGTAGGAGACAGAGATAGGGGGACATCCATTTCTTTTAAATCCTAATAAAATTTATGACATTCTAGGATACCAGGGCTTTCAAATCCCTGGATGGAGCTACTGATGCTTCTTCTTCTTCCCATCTCCTTGATAAGACTGAGGCACAGTGAGTCAGGAAGGAAGGTGCAGAGTCCGGAAAGGAAAAGGATGAGGGTTAACATGACCTACTGCAGGTTCCAGTCTCAGCCTGTTTGCAACACTGTTTTCTTATTCCTCTGGCACCAAGGATGCTAACACAGTGGGAAGGCTATTTTGTGAAGCGACTCTGATGTTCTGATTTGAAGTTACATTTAACATTTTTGCAACCAGTTTGTGGTTGCTGCTGCTGTTGTTAGGTGCCAGCTCCCCAAACACAGTGATTTGGGGTATGTTTAAAGTCTTCTTTATTTAGCACCCTTTAGAGCCTAGAATTAAAGTATCTGAGTAAACTCAAACTAGTTAAAAAGTCTTTGAAATGACTGACCCCAACTCCCATTGCCCAACACACAAAGGTATTTCAGCTAAGTCAAGTTCAGATAAAGGATTGGCTGCCAGTTTGACTTATTACATTTAAAAAAATTCTCACGGTCTGAAAGCTGCTTTTGATGCTCCTCTCCCCCACGAGAATATATTTTGGGAAATGAAAAATATTTTGAGTACATGCATCAAAGCAACAGTTTTGTGTATACCACTATGGTTCCTTTCTCAACTTATTGAGAAAAATATCACACATATAGTAATAGTGGGAATGTCAAGATAGAGTTGCAAGAGTTCTCATCTTAGCCCTTTCTTTTTTTGGCAAGAGTTTGAAGCATATTGGTAAGTAAAGCTAGAAAAAATGCATGCTGAATTAGATGAACTATGACAAATGTAGAAAAGCAAAATTCTGGAGAGGGGAGGGGAAGCTGGGTAGAGGGAAAACTCTCATGAAAAAGTACTAAAATAATTGAATGTCATGTATGATGGCAAGAAGCCAGCTGGCCTCATGTTTTGTGTGTGCTCTGCTGCTGTTTTCCTTCCCTGGCTTCATCTTCATCCTTCCCACAGCTCTACAGACATAACAGATACAGAAATGTATTTTGCATTGAAGCAGCTCAAACAGTTTTCATCAAAATAAAGTATATATACCAACCCAAAGAAACATTTAAGCTTTTCTTTAAAATATATGTCCCAATCCAGCATCAGCTACTCTGGAAAGCACTCCTACAGATTAATGTATAACTTTGTCATATTTTTGAAGCTTCTATATTTTAGTTAAAAAAGGACAGTGGCCTGAATTTTAATGATTCCATCACAGTCAAGTATGCTTTTAATGAAGCTCTCAAATAGGTTAAATTTACCTGTGATTGCAATCACAGTAAATATTTTGGCATTTTAGAAATCCATAGGCTTTTTCAAAGACCTATGCTTGTTTTTGAATTTCAACTTGTTTCAGTAATAGTTAATTACAAAGTTGCCCTTAAAGAGAGAAGTGGACTTAATTTCTGCTCTCTAAAGGATCTAATTTAAATGTGAAAGTCTAAGATGACTATTTTCCCCACTTGCAAATATTTTGACTTATCTAACATGTCATTTACTATAGAAATGTATTTTATTACAAATATTAGAAAATCATCATTCAACAGTGATAATCTACCTTTATTTCTCATTATGACTCTCGTCATTGCTCCAGGAAGTTGTGAATATAATAAAAAGAAAGTTAAATCTCTATGACACATACACTTTCGTATAGTGTATAGCTGTATTCAATTCCCAAATCCAGATTTCACTAGTATATTATTAATTGCTTACCTATAACATGTCTTCCACCGTTTTGAGATGTGGATTATTTAAACTTCTATCCAATATGTTTTCAATACGTTTTTTCCTGTTGATTTGTTAGATATGTCTTAAAGACAGAATTTATTTTCAAGAAGATGCTGTGCACTTCTACGCGTTTAGTTTTCCAGTCTCTGGGAGAGACTTCTTGACATTGCAATATAGGTAGAAGCAAAATGACAGGACGACTGTTCCTCCTTTGGACTGGAATTACACATAAGTCCATGGTCATTAAACAAATCTGGCCAGGGTAGGGCCAAAAGACATATTCAAGGCAGATACAAACTGAGAGAAGCAGATTCTCCTCCCATTAGACCTCTCCAGCTACTGTGCCCCTCCCTCGCCCTCGAAAACCTTTTGCCTCGAGTCAAGAAAACGGTGTAGGTGCGGTTAGAACGCGCCTCACCGTAAGTAGCTGAAAGCCATTCGTAATCTAGTTGAACCTCTTTGCCGCGGTGCTTTATAAATTCGACACGAAGAAGAAAAACGCGTTTATTACAACAAGGATTAGCCGGGGAGTGGGGAGGAGGTCTGGGAGAGAGCGCCAACTCCTTCATTGGAAAAATCATTAAAGAACTTTAGAGAAAGCTCAACTTTAATATTTATAGACTTCTTTGCAACCTCTCCTGCCCAGCCGCAACAATTCTGCTGTGAATTTTTATAAGGGAGCTTTTACTTGTAAAGTGCCCTGAGCAGGATGCGGAATGAAAATGTCTCTGTGGCTCGCGTTCGGAGAGCCGAGCTGCTGGGACACCCCTCACCCGGACGCAGGCTGGACACGCGGCTGCGAGCGGCGCCCGGCGGCGCGAACCCGCATCCCAGAGCCGGCACGCCGGTTCCCCCGCAGCCGCGGTCAACCCCACGCCGGCGCTCTCCAGTCGGGAACCGGACAGGGCTGCGAGCCGAGCAAACTTCCGAAGGCCGGCTGCCGCGATCCCTGGCCCCCGTGGGTCGCCACCTGGGGCGCACCTTAGGTGGGGTGGGGGGGTAGGACCACCCTGCCGGCTACCGGCCGGGGGAGCCGCAGGGCACCGCCCGAGCGCGCCTCTGGGGTGAGGGTTGAGTCTTCAAACGCCGCCTGAGCTGACCTCAAAGCGGTAGGCGAAGTCACCTACCGGCGAGAACGACGCTGTGGTTAAGAGAGCATGTGTGGAGGAATCTCTATTCTGAGCAAAGAGAATGAAGTTTCGCTTCTCCTGAAAACTTAAAAAGAGCCTCCACGACTACAGAAAGAAGTTAGTGGTTAACCGATCTGCTGTTACTGTTTCATCAGTGGTGCTCTCCCTCCTTTAATGGCTAACTCTTGGGAAAACGACATATTTTAAGCTTTCCATCCAAATATTGATATTGGCAAATAGATCATCCAACCGTCCCCTGGTCAGGACAGGGCACTTTTTGTTTCACAAGTTGGCAGTCGGCATTAACCCATATCACAAACTGCTGCTGATTTGGGGGAGGAAGCAGAAGACGCCTCATTCTCTTTAACAGTAACGTATACTCGTGAGTGTGTGAAGTGGCGCGCACACTCACTCTTCTCCCTGCCTTCCATGGGGAATGAGCCCCTCTGCAATGGGGGGAAGCCAGGTTTCGTCCTGATGGCAAGAGGTTCCTAGCGGGTGGGTTCAATGCCAGGCAATGGTCCGGTCTTCTCTTAAGATCTTGCTTTGCAGTAAACATTTCTTAACCTTTACTGGATTAAAGAAAAAAAAAAAAAAAAATCCTTTTTGTTACATGGACGCACTACCTCTAGCAGGGTGGCGCCTGCCACCTGGGAAGATGTCTACTAAGAAGGAATCCCCTGGACCTTAGCGGATTACGTCATTTCTTACCTCCCCGTGGCAGACGCCCCCAAGGACCTTTGCTGTAGAGTCAGATACGTTGAATACTTTCCTAGGTTCACAGTTTGCTCTTACAAAATGTCATGAACGCACAGCTTATTAATGACGTTCAAATATAAGAAGCAATTATTTACTGCTGTTCTACCAAATCCTTCGGTGACTCTTTTTCAAGTTCCCCAAAAGAAAGGGGGGAAATGGCTCTAAATAATTCATTTATATTAGATTCTTTGTCAGACTTCAACCACTTGTGCAATACCAAATATATGTGTGTGTACATATATATACACACACACACACACACACACACACATATATATGTATATGTATATAAGCTGAGTTCTGGAGGACTTTTAGTTTTACAAAGAACTAATGTGAGGGGAAATCTCTTTAATGCACTAACTTATAGGGAACCCCCATATTTCCAATAAATTCATTTCAGGTTAACATTAATGAAATTATTTGTTTTATTCTGTATTTGATTCACATGTCCTGCTATTGGGGAGAGGGAGATGCAGTCATTCCTTTGCTACAGTAAGAATTGCTCAATAATTCAATTGAATCAAAGAAAATCTAAGTAACCGATTATTCTGTGTTTAGTAAGAATGCCCTTTAATCTTGTATCCTTTTTCATGTTACTACAACTCTGGATGTTGTCTTAGAGTTTAAAAAGAAGTATAAACTTTGGCAAAATAAAGGGAAAAGACTTTATTAATGTAATTTTTATTTTTCATGAAATAAAATAGATTTGTGGGCAATGTTTTATTTGAATTACATGAGCTTCTTAGGGCATCTTTAAATGCTGGATCACAGTGGAGGCAAACCACATAGGATGTAAGAGCCTCTCTAAAGTATCTCATGCAACTTTTTGGCTCTAGAAGTGAACACTGAATAATCTTGTGAAGATTTTTAAAAACTGCCTTCAAGTATGATCTATTCAAGGTGGGCATTAATTCCATTTAATGTTTTCATCAACACATATATTTATTTCATTTATAAAATTTTATGAAGTATAATTTCTTAGGAGGGCTACTTAAAGTCTTAGATTACAAGAAAAATTGGGAGGCAAATATGTTTGGAGAAGGTAGAATAGTGAAATTAAACCAGTGAAGATCAATATAAAGTTCCAAATTAAGATTTAGAAATATATATATATATATATATATATATATGTATATACACACAGGAGAAGGGCAGCAAAGCTTTATTATAAGGGCCCATAGATTGAAGATCTGAAGACACTTTGAGACAACAGTGGGACTTAGTTGCTAAGGTAGCAACCACAAATTTTTAGCTTATTTGCATTAATAAAGGGGAAGCAGTCACATATGAAGAAAGATCAGGTCCGCACTACACACGGTATTACGCAGAAATCTAGAGAACAGAGCATTGCTCTGGAGACTGTTTTTACTGAGAGAAAATAAGAATTTTGAGCTTTGCTAGTGTACAGGGGGTGAGTCAAAGAGAATTTGGAAACCATATTATGGAAAGAATTGCTAAAGGAGTTAGTGATTTTTTAGCTAAGACCTACAAAAGAGTAAATTTAAATTTATTCAGTTTAGCCTCAGTGTGGAACTAAGTGTATCAAGGTCAGTTAGAAAACAGGTTTTTGTTTGTTTGTTTTGTTTTTATGTAAGAAGCAAACTTTTTTCTTAAACAGTGATAGTTCTCTGTGACTAAAGCAGGCTGATGATCAAAGCTGCATGCTGCTGGACAAGAGATGTTACAGAAATCTGTCTTATCTAAGTATCTCCCAAATCAAAGCTTCCAAATCATGCTCTTAATGCCTACATTAGCATCACTTCACAACAGATTCCTGTACTATCAAGTTCCAAATTAGGATTACTCTTTTCTGTAAGAAAAAATAACTTTTCATCATATTTTACCTTAATTATGAGCTAAAATTAAAGGCTACACTTAGAAAGCAGTGTTTTCTGTCAAACAACCATAGTAGTCTTCTGGTCTGCTTGTATTTTTCTTATCTAGATAACTTTATCACCTTCTAGCATAATGTATATATAGACATTTCTATTTATAACATCAAAAATACTGCAAAGTACAAACTCGACTCACCCGTGATTTGGGTCCAGCTCTGTCCAACACGTGCTGACCGTGTGATCCTGAGAAAGGTATGTACCCATTAAAGATTCAGGGTCATCTTCTGTCACACGAAACTGGTAGCACCTGTGTCAGAGGAGGGAGGTCAATATAGAAGGAGTTAATGTATATAAAGTATTGAGAGACAATGCCTGGCCATATTATAGACACTGAATGTTTACTATTATTATAATCTTTAAAATTCAGAATGGTGAAGCATCTTTAATATTTTTAACGTTTATAAAAATTTTTTATTTTTAATAAAAATTAAAATATTTTTATTTTTAAGCATTTTTAGTAAAAATTTGTTGTTGTTTAGCTGCTCAGTTGTGCCTGACTCTTTGCGACCCTGTGGACTATAGCCCGCCAGGCTCCTCTGTCCATGGGATTCTTCAGGGAAGAATACTGGAGTGGGTTGCCATTTCCTTCTCCAGGGGATCTTCCTGACCCAGGGATCGAACCTGTGTCTCCTGCACTGGTAGACAGGTTCTTTACCACTGAGCCAGCAGGGACACCAAATAAATCTTACGGACATAGTAAAACTAAATTAATGTTGCTAAGTAGTAAAAAGTGATTTTAAAAACAGGAAATTCAATTATTTAAATTAAGAAAATGAAATATATAATTATGGCTATTTAAGAGCTAGAAAGAGGAGAAAGGGTCACATATCAGAAACAAATCTCCATGAAGATTCTACGTCCTGAGGGGTTCGTACTAGTGCAAGGTAAATGTGCTTGCCCAATATGACTATTCATTTAGGCTATAAGCACAGGTATTGCCTCTAACAAATTTTCCAAGATTTTTGTGACTTGGAAGACTTGGATCCTCCTCCCAGCTCTGTTATTAACCATCATTTGTATAACCTAAAAGAAATAGAATTACTTGTTAAGGTCTCAGCTTGTCTTGTTAAGATATTCCCATTGTAAATCATGTTTTTTTTTTTTTTAAAGACTATATTGAAGTTGTTAGAAATATAATTCTTATCAATTAAACTACGTGGTCTCTAGGAGGCTGCTATGGTCTGAACCTTTGTGTCCTCCCCAAATTCATAATGTTGAGACATTAATCCCCAATATGATGCATTTGGAGGTGGGGCCTTTTGTAGATAATTAGAGTTATATTTGGTTATGAGAGTGAAGCCTCATGATGAGATTACTGCTCTCTGAAAGGGATGAAGAGTCATGAGTCTCTCTCCTGCCATGTGAGATCATGGTAAGACGATGACCTAGTGTAAGCCACGAAGAGGGCCCTCCGCTAGAACTGATCTCTGAATTCAAGATTTCAAAACTGTGAGAAATATTTATTGTTTACGCCACCCAGTCTAAGGTATTCTGTTAGAGCAATTCAAGCAGACTAGGACAGAGGTCTTCCAACTCTTTGATTCTAATATACCCCACATACATACTAGAAATTCTAGCTTTTTCCAGCCATTGCTGGGATTAGAGGACTCAGAATGGTGCTCCATCATGGACTCATTCCCTGGGGTGGAGCAGGTTGTTCAGGATGTAATTGTGTGCAGCAATATTCTTGTGAGGAAAATATTTACAAAGAGTTCTGCCAGTGTCTATACTTGGAAGCAGCTTCACTCAGATTTAAGAAGTATCAGCATATGTGAAATCAAATCTCAACAGACTCTGAAAGACTAATGCCTCTTAGTCATTTAGTTTTCTCCCACTTAACATGGATTTTTTTTAAAAATGAAAAAAAATCAGTGTACCCATAAATCAGGGACTTTGATAGGCGACCATATTCTTATCATTTCGTATTTGTAGTATTTTGCCTGTGCTCAGTCATGTCTGACCCTTTGCAACCCTATGGACTGTAGCCCTCAGGGTCCTTTGTCCATGGGATTCTCCAGCAAGAATACTGGAGTGGTTGCCATTTCCTTCTCCAGGGATCTTCCTGACCCAGTGATCAAACCTGAGTCTCTTACATATCCTGAGTTGGCAGGTGGGTTCTTTACCACTCACTCTACCTGGGAAAGATTTGCATAATCATGTTTATTATTATTTTGAAACTAGCCAGTAGTTGTTGGTAATAACATTATCTGAAAATACTGCTGCTGCTGCTGCTAAGTTGCTTCAGTCGTGTCCGACTCTGTTCGACCCAATAGACGGCAGCCCACCAGGCTCCCCCTTCCCTGGGATTCTCCAGGCAAGAACACTGGAGTGGGTTGCCATTTCCCTCTCCAATGCAGGAAAGTGAAAGTGAAGTCGCTCAGTCATGTCCGACTCTTAGCGATCTCCTGGACTGCAGCCTACCAGGCTCCTCCATCCATGGGATTTTCCAGGAGTAGGGTGCCATTGGCTTCTCTGGTCTGATAATACTGACACCTTCCTATTTTTGAAAACTATCACATAGCAATTTCCCACCTAGAGATCACACATGTAACCTAAAATCTCTAGACTGGACAGGTCTCAAGGTACCTTATCCAAAGCTACTTTCCAGTCCCTTTCCCCGTAATTTTGTCCCTCAGCAGGCTCTTTCGGTTCTGTCCAGTCCCTGACCTGTTCTACTCTCCATTCCTTGCTGCTGTCTCCAGGCATTTATTCAGAAGTGAAGTCGCTCAGTCGTGTCCGACTCTTTGCGACCCCATGGACTGTAGCCTACCAGGCTTCTCTGTCCATGGGATTTTTCAGGCAAGGGAACTGGAGTGGGGTGCCATTTCCTTCTCCAGGGGATCCTCCTGACCAGGAATCGAACCCGGGTCTCCTGCATTCCAGGCAGATGCTTTACCCCAACTGTATCCTAAAATGCTTTCCTCAAGATCAATTAATCTTTCAAGGTCAGTTAAGTAAACACCCTTTCCCTGTCCATTCTCACTTGGGAATTCCATGCCCCAAATATTTTTAAATCCCCTTTAGGATACAAAAATGAAAGTTTCTTGTAGAGTTGTTATTTGTGTACTCATCTTTTAAAATTATATTTGTGAGGATAATAAAAGATATGTTTTTGTTCTCAATTTTAAAAAGTGAATAAATAATTGAAAGAAAAAAAATCAAGGGATGGATATCTTTTTTCTTTGTCTCCCTAAAGAGATAATGATAATTTTCCTTTGAAGAGAAGGCATAGGAAGTAGAGAATTGGGACGGGAGGAAACTGTGAACCAATCTAGCCAATTACATTCCCTTTGGGACCTAGAAGTGGGAATATTTCCTGGGTCTATTTTGGAGTGTAGAGAGTTGCCTAGAGTTGTGTGCTGAAATTTCCACCTGTTTTCTAGAAATATATTTTTTATTTGTCCATGTGAATAAATAACATGCTATTAGCAATGTATGCCTTTTACATTTCCAAAGTGTTCTGCACACTTTCTATGGAGGAGCACTAAATTCCACTTTTATTTCAAGGCAAATATTGAAAAGTTGGTTTTCAAGATCTTTTAAAAATATTTTGTCATTTCATGGAAATACTTCCTAAATAAAGTATGCAGAATTGATCCAATTTGGGGTTTAACTTTGGAAGATTGGTTTGGAAAGCTTTTCTGTGTCAAGTCACCATTTACTGAGTGCTTGTGATACCCAAGGGATTGAGCCAGGGCTTCTCATCTACTTTGTCACTTGATCTCACTGCACCCCATGAGCTGTAGTTTTAATTTACTGGTAAGCAGACAAACTCAAGAGTCTGCTGCTTGGCCAAGGTCATATATCAGAGTGTGGGTTAGAATACACGACAGTTGGATTACCCAAAAAAAGTGTTCCCACTTTCTTCCATATATGTCATATCAAAATATGTACTGAGCAGAACAAAATTGATGTGCCAATTTCCTACTTTGTACTATCTATTATACTAACTTATTCTAAGTGATGGTTTCATTTTGAAGTTAATAGAACCTCCATGGTTAGACCAAACCTGAATGATGCAGAGAGAGATGAAAAACAGACTCACCCTTTCTGCCTTCTTGTAATTCTCGGTTGATATTGAATTTGGGGAGAGAAATCTTGAATAACTGTGGGAGGAAATCTCAAATCCATGTCAACGAACGAAACAGTAAAATTAACACGTATTTATTTGACTTGGAATGTGTACAGATGAATATTACTAATTGTTATAGATATCTAATTAGGAATTGTCTTGTTTTTAATACTTTTAAAATTTTTTCTCCAAGATAAGACATTTTAGAGACTGGTAGAGTTGAAGTTTTCTCTTGTAAGATAATGTTCTTATAGTTCCATTTAATTTAAAAAATGTTTTGCATATGAGTTAAATAAAATATATTAATTTTATCAATTTCTGTTTACATTTGTAATGTGGCTACTAGGAATATTAAACTCACATGTGTGGCTCACATTATATTTGTATTGTACAATGCTGATTTAGACCAATTCTCTGAAAATTATAAAACAAGTTTGAAAGTTTCTAGTATGGCCTTTATAGGAGAAAATAACTTTTTAGAAATTCCAAAAAATTTTTGGAATTAAAAATGTTTTATTAAAAAATTTTAAATATTATTTAAAGATTATTATTATTAAAGAAATTTTTACATGTACTCACCTGGTTACCACTGGTGGCTGTATTCACCAGGCCTTTATAAGGGAAGCATGAATTTGAAGTGGTTTCTCACCATTACTCTTGTGATATAAAAGTGGTTATAACAAGACCTCCTAAAATGTAGGGATGCTAAGCAAGTTACACTCATAGTAAAAACAAACTTTTGTAATGTTAATTCAGATGGTTTACTTTTCTCTAAAACTTCATAGAAAAGATTTGTCTCTCTGCAGTGCCTTGATTAGTTAGCTATTATCCAAAAGCAAGGATGACAAACACCAGAGAAGCCCTCACTCTGACCTCTCAGAGCTGAAGCAGATGCAGCCAGCTATGGCATTCCTACCTGCTGCTTCCTGCACCCTTCCTCACTGAGCTGAGAGGGTCCTCGTGACCCCTTCCTACTAGTAGCCATTCCAGATCTATTGCCGAGGACTCTGGCCCTTAAGTGCTGGCAGGATATAAGTTATAAATGAAAAGTCACACGAAACCTTTCAGCTCGCTAAATTTTTGACTTCGGTAAAATTCTGGATTTTAGAAACAGTATATGAATTGCATGATATTTGGAGTGAAAGATTGGTGATCAGACTGTACTGCATAAAGCATGCATTATAAACACACTACAACTGTTATTTTCAAATCCATTCTATTCATTTATACGACCTTTATGTTTTAGGTCTTAAAACTGGATTTATAATAGAATATGATGCCAAATATAATATGGCTCCCATTAAGAGATCCCATCTCTGTCACATTTCAAATCATATCATTAGAAAAATTAACAGCAATACAGTCCTGGGTATTCACCGGAAGGACTGATGTTGAAGCTGAGACTCCAATACTTTGGCCACCTGATGTGAAGAGCTGACTCATTTGAAAAGATGCTAATGCTGGGAAAGATTGCGGGCAGGAGGAGAAGGGGACGAGAGAGGATGAGATGGTTAGATGGCATCACTGACTGAATGGACATGAGTTTGGGTAAACTCTGGGAGTTGGTGATGCACAGGGAGGCCTGACGTGCTGCGGTTCCTGGGGTCACAAAGAGTCGGACATGACTGAGTGACTCAACTGAACTGAACTGAATACATATGGAAAGCCTGATACAACATAGACTACTACAACGTGGATGCAAATTCTATTTCTTACTACCAGTAACTTCAACCTGACTTTGTAAGATCATCCCTCATTAAAAATCAAATTAAAGTAAACAAATATACACACATACCAAATGAGAGTTAAATTAAATAAAGCAGGGTTAAATGCAATGATGCCATCTTAAAGTCTAGAACTGCAACGGAGGGCTCTACTTTTTTATTTAATAATATTCATTGCTTAGCAGAATCAAAGTTTCCTTTTCTTATAAACTAGGATTTTTTTTTACTACAGTGTCCTGTAGATACTGTCTTTTATCTATTATCTTATCAATTATTTTCTGCAACAATACATTGTACCTACGTTATCTCACAGAGGGATTACCTGGGGCTCACATGGTAAAGAACCTGCCTGCATTGCAGAAGACTCTAGTTTGCTCCCTGAGTCAGGAAGATCCCCTGGAGAAGGGAATGGTGACCCACTCCAGTATTTTTGCCTGGAGAATGCCATGGACAGAAGAACCTGGTGGTCTACAGTCAATGGAGTTGCAAAGACTCCGACACAACTGAACAACTCACTGACCTCACAGGATAGTGTCTAGGTCAGTGGTAATTGTTAAATATATATGTAATTTAACATTTTTAGTACTCCCATTAACAATTTTTAAAACCAAATGATATTATTTTAATAATACATATTTAATCCAAAATACTATTGTTTTAACATAGTCAATACAAAATTATAGGGCAACTGTGCATTCTTTTTTCATACTGTTTGAAACCTGCTATGTATTTTATATCTCAATTTAGACTAAGCAAATTAAGAGGACTCTGTAGCTACCCGTGGCTTAATGGCTAACATTTTGGACAGCATAGATTTGAATTATAGTTTTTTATCTGCTAGAAAGAGGCTTTCTCTGAATCTCACAAATTAATGTAAAAACAGTTTCATCTGGGTAGGCAAAAATATCATGGTAGGTAATGATTTCATCCTATACTAGAATAGTAAGATTAAATCTATTAGTGATTAGTTAAAACTTAGCTTTGACAGACAATATTCTACAGAAAGTTTAAGGATCTTCTTCCCCTAAATTAAAGCATAACTCACTTGCCCCCAGTATAGTCATGAGAATCATAAACCTTGATGGTGAAAATTTTTCTTGCCTCTAAAGATGATGGAAACTGCACTTTGTAGGAAATATGTGAGTGCTGTAACACTAACGCATGAGCACAATAAGAAATTAGGATTTGGATTGCTTCCCACAGCGCCTAGTAAGATCTATAAACCAATATCATTAACTCTCCTGTTAAGACATTCTGGAATCTCCAAACATTCTATCAGCCTTTTTGTGGTCAGAGATTTGCTTTGTCATTCTCATTAGAAGTGATTGGTGATGACTGTGATAGCACTAGGGAGGCAGTCAGGTAGGAGGCTGAGAATTGAGAATAGGGCTGGGTACAAAACATAGGCTGCAGCAAAAGCACAGTGCCATTTTGAGACGTTCATTTGAATAGTAGCATTTCCTAAGTCCATTACTGCCAATTCAAAATTCAGTCAACTAAGTGACAAGGTAAGCTTATATTTCTACCTTCCCGAATATTAAAGATAAACATTTGTCTTAATATCTCATCAAGAAAATGGGAGAAAGAGTATCTCTTCTTTTGATTTATTTTGAGGTTTTATTAAATTTTTAAAATTAGAAAAAATTTAAAATTTATTCTCTTTTAAAATTTACTTCTTCTATTATCATAAGCACAAGTGAATTAGTGTTAAAAAGGTAATTTTTAACTTTGAAAGGTTTTTTTCAATGACCATTTTATGGACACAATAAATGATGCTGCAAAGAACTTCCAGTATAACTCCATAATTAGGAAACTATTTTATTGACAAATAAATCAGCCATAACCTACAAATTTAAGGAGCATCAACACCCATCATCTTCCTCAAAATTAATATTATGAAACAATTACACAGATCACAGAATAAGCAAACTAGAGATTAAATTATTTTAGGCTCTAAGGCAGTTTAATCATAAGCATCTCACTTCTCATACCAGCCTTTCCATGTTATTGATTGCACATATGAACCATAAAACCTCATCAATATCAGCTTTAATGTGGTTTTCTCTTGTAGGGCTCACATTAAGCTGAGATAAAATATTTTCCATCATTACATTATGTTGGTTTGTGGATGCTGTTAGTAAAACTATGACATAACATCGTTCACAAAACAACTACACATGGAGCTTACTTCCAAAGCCTCAATTTCTAGGCCACAACATATGAATTTATGTTTTCTTTATCAATTGACAGCTCAAGGCTCATTAACATTTCCATCTCAATCAAGTTAAAAGACATTTACAGGCTTGAGATGCAATAGAGCTCCAAAAGTAGATGAGGGATGCAAACTAAATGAATGCATCTCTAAATCTGTAATCATTTCAAAATGAAGTATTTCCATAAAGAATAAGGAAAGCAGCAAAACAAGCCAGAAGTTCACTGGATCCTATTACACAGCAACAGACTGAAAAGTCACTGGAGAATTTAGCTTCGTGAAAAAAGCCCCAAACCCAGGAAAGTTAAAGATCCTAAGGGGTAGGAAAGGTAAATGCGGCATTTTGATTATTGTACTTGCTAAGATATCACAGAATATTACCCACACAATGGTAACAGTTTAATAAAACTCATCGGCAGTTTTAGAACATATATTAACCTTATAAAATTATAAGACCAGGGTTTAAAAAATTGGAAAGATTTTTTAACAATAATTATTTTAAGGCACTTAAAAAATTAGAGTACTTTTGAATCAGAAGAATATTATTAATGAACTTGAATGAGCATTTGCCCTTAATAAATGATTAGAATGAAACATTACAGATAAAATATCCAATTCATTAAACTGATATTTAAATCTGTGTCATCTAAATTTAAATGGAACATATATATTTTTACCATAACTCTAATCTATTTAAGATGACAAACAAAAAAGCTATTTTCATTTTCTATTCTGAATTATTTTATATAAAAATTTGTTTGAAATATACAATTATAATAAGTCAAATAAAATTTATTAATATATTACTAACCCATTAATACTATAAATGTTCCAATAAAATATAGTTATATTTTCTTGTGATATATTTATGGTATTATAATTTATTGTTGGTAACAAAAATCATCTCTAGTACATGCGTTATAAACATTTTAAATAAAAAAGAAATTGGATACGCAAATCCCATTATAATATTTCAAGAATTGACTTCTGGAAGTCATCCCACATAAACACAGGAACTGTATTTTACAGATGGAAAATAAGAGAAGTCCATCAGGAGACAGAATTGTGAAATAAGTATATTAATACAAATTAAATACAGTACTCTAAAACATCGTATCCAGTCGGTAGCATGACCAGATAGCACAGATCTCTTGAAGCCATGTGCCATATGCTTTGAATGTGAAGCTTGAAGGATTAGTTTGAAGTTTTCATCTTCTTTTTGCCACTTCCCCATCCACCACTGAGTTGTACAGGATTGTCTCGGAATGATATACGTTCTTTCTTAGAAGATCTTGTATTTGTTATCATTGGTGCAAGTATTCCCTTAATTGAACAACCTAGACAGTGACAGTAAATGTACACATTCACTTAACTTGGTCCAAGTAAAATTATATTTAAAACAAAGAAATATATTTGCCAATCACATTTATTTTACAACTACGTGGTCTTTGAGTTTAAAAGAAAGTATAATGTTTCCTTTTTGTTTGCAATATAATATAATCAAAATTTAGTATAAATTATATTTAGGTTAAATGAAAGAAAATGATTTTAGAAGTTAAATAGATATAACAATTCCTTCTATCTACAATCCAAATATACCTGGTATTTCAACACTATGAGATATGTCTTCTAAGTTTCTAGTATATTTGCTTATGTTTTCATAATTTAAAATTTTATAACTGTTTATATTTTGTATATAATGAGTACATTAAAAATTAGTTTTAGAAGTGGTCCTATTGAATTAAGAACTTTTTCAGAAAAAAATAATGCTTGGCAAATTTTGGGGGAAAGTATATTAGATGTAGACTCTAAAGATATTCATGGGTTCTAGTCTGGCTGCATAAAACACAGCTTTATACTGGACAGGTCACAGCCTTTCTGAGTCTTGGTTTTATAAATGAGGGAATTATTACGCATTACAGGGCTGTTGTGAAGATGAACTTCCTGAGTATACTGCGAAGGTGGTTAGACCTGGGGGAATGCTTCGTAAACAGGTGCTATAAAAGTGGGAAAAATGACGATTTACACTCAACAAGTTAGAACTTACCCAGAGAAAAGTAGTAAAAATTGTGAGAGGTGCAAAGCACATAGTCATTATAAGAATGGGATAGCATTTTAGAAATATGTTACTCAGCAAGAACCCGAGATACCCTATCAGGAATACTAGAAAAGAATTATGATCGTCTGCTTCACGTCTCCTGAAATTAAACAAGTGCATGGGGGCTGTCTCTGGGGGAAAATGGCCTGAGACGCAGCCAAGTGAGGCATTCCAGAGCTCCCTCAGTCCTGGTTTGAGGCAAAGGTTCAAACCACGTGATTCTTCTTCATTACGATGCTTTTGTCTTTTAAATAAAGTTTAGAGGGAAATATATCCATTTTTTCAATATTAATACTTCTACAACTTAAATTTAAAATATTTTAAAGTATGTGTCCAAGAAGAAAAATTTGAAAATATTAGACCATTTGTGGAATTTGGCCTGTGATTTCCGATTTGGTACAACATGAGGGGTAAAATTGATTGTAAAAGTCCACCTTATACTTAAGAGCTTTTTAAAAACAGAGTATTGCTTTTTTATTTTTAATATTAGAATTGTGACTAAGAAAATAAATTCAAAAGTGTTAATGAGCCTCTGTAAAAGGAGCAAATTTTATTAGTCCACAAAGAAAATCTTACTAAAAGTCAAGGAAAAAAAGTTAAAACCTATTGTCTTAGGAAACGATATCTAGAAATGGAAAGGCTGATGCTTATGCCTATAGGCAGAAGTCTGTGATGGAGTTAGAATGGAGTGCAATTTAAGAGGCCTTCCAGCTGCCACTTGTGAAGACAATCTCAGCAGAGAGACAAAGGAGAAATGCCAAGTGAAATTGGCTTCTATGTGCCGGCCAGATTTAGCCTGCGTTAAACTACCCCTGGTAAGTTAGTCAGTATCCTTTGTGAAGCTGCAAGAACTCTTTCAAGCAACAGGATATTACTGCTGCACAAAAGCAAGAATTTCCTAATGATAAAATAGTGACCTAAAAAATTAAGAATGCATCCTCAAAGCTTGTCCTCTATTTACTAGCTCCAAATTGGAAATATATGTATATATATTTTAAATGGAACATGCACTTTGGCTTATTTAAAACAGCAACAATAGTAACAGCAAATGACTTGCCCTAGCAGTAAAAATTCTTTGATGAATAAACTATTTGTTGGATAAGAAGTATCTGTTTATGAGAGCACACAGTAAGGGAAAATGCTTGGGCTTGATGGATGGTGTAGCGTGCAGGATTGAGAAATGGGACATATTTAGAATTCAGGTATATTTATTTAAGATAAAAAATCGAGCTTGATAAAAGGGTAAGCATATTTCCACAAATGGCTTAACACAAATGTTTTGTTCCACTAGAGAAAGCTAAATAAAGTTCCTTGCCAGCATTATTCAAGCTAATAAGTAGAAATAAGTATATATTTTAAAATGCAATTTGATAACATAGTTCATTTTTGGTTAAATATTTTTGATGAAAGTATCTTAATAGTATATAGATGTATTATTTAATGCCTTTATTCTTAACATAAGCTTTTCATCAAATATGGCAGATAATGTGTAAGAATGGTGGTACTTTCTTTATAAAGTATTGAAATATTTAAAAATAATTTCATGTATTTCTAAAATAACTATTTCAAAATTAAATAAAATGAACTGCATTACAATATAGCTTTTCTGTAGACCAAATCCTGATTCTGAACAGTGTTTCTGAATTCTAAAAAATTTTTCTATTGATTACAAGTGTATGTATGGTACATTTTTTTCCTAATAGTGTTCTGTTGTCTTCAGTATTTTGAAGCTGTTGATGAATCTTCAAGCCTTTTGTACTTGTCTACAGTGTAGCCCTGTATTTAAAAGGCAGCTTGTAATTTTTCATTGTTTACTATAATTCCTTCAGCAATAATTATAATTTAAAACATATTGTGTGATATTACAAAATAGATTTATAACAATTTTGAAGTACATTTTCTTCAAATGGGATGGAATGAAAATTCTATAGGAAATTAGTCTTTAAAATTACATAAGCACTTATGTGAATATATATATATTTTAAAAATATTTTAGATGTGATTAAGCTTGCATTTCATTATTTTGCTATGTGTAAATAAGCAGTTTGAGCAGTAATCAATATAGCTTATTCTCTCATTGCATTTAGTGAGAGCCTTTGTTATCATATAAATTCTCGACCCACCAGAAATACAGAAATAAATTGAGGATAAAGCAAGAAATCTACGAAGGAACCAAATACTGGCATTCATTGTAAAGCTATTACTTTGTCTTATGATTACTCTAGAAAGAAAAAAGAAAAGAAAGAAGCAATTTAATAAGTCAATGTATAATCATTCTGAAATTACATACTCACATGAAAATACAATAGTGAGAGATTTTACCTCAAAAAAATGGATATTAGAACTAGACTACTGATGGGTTCCTGGAATAAAAAAATTATAACTAAAGGATCTTTGCCACTTTTTCTCTTTTCTGCACATTATTATTACAAATTTTACCTTTTTTTCAACAAGAGTCTACTGCATATTTGCAGGTGACCATACAAATACAACCAACCAGTTTCTTACATATATGCTGAAAGTATGTCTTGTTAAGTACGATCTATCTTCTAGTAGGTTGCTTCTTTGCCACATACTCTGTGTTCTGCTAAAGATTTGTTCTGGTCCTTTAAAAAATTTTTTTGGGTTAAATCCTTGGTTCTTTAACAAATGTCAAGGTCTATATACGTTGTGTTTTGATAAGTAATTTAATATATAAAATGCTTTGAATGACGCTCCTGGTGTGTATAAGAAAAACTTCCTTAAACAGGTTAAAGTAGAAATTTCATGATGTATAGTAATACGTCATTGGATTTTCGTTGAAACACTATGTATCTGGACACAAAAATCATTTCAAAGTCCTTCTCATATTGTACTGCTTAACAGCAGAAACAACAGAATAAAGCATGAAGGAAAAAAAATTCAACATTTTAATGAAAGTGACCAGAACAAATTTTTAGCAGCAAAGCATTTACATCAGTTGAAGTGCTGTGAGTGAGTTACACTCGGTAAGTTTGAGGTTGAGGTAGATATTACCATGTTCAAGTAACAATTGCTTTTAAAAGCTATTGCTATGTCAGACCTTGAGTTGTAATGATCATTTACAGATACTTTAAAGTCTATCACTAAGAATGAAAATAAAACAAATAAAGGGGTTGTTTATATCATATTTAGATTGCCTTTGTATAACAGGTGATTTTGCTTGTTTTGAAATTGTTTTCAAGGTTTTTCAGTGAATAAAAGTTTTCTCTATAACATAAAAATACTAATAACATTTTCTGGTTTCTTGAAATCCCAACTGAACAATGACATTTACAGTTATCCTTCTTACCCAATATTTAAGAGGCATATAAAAAAGAAAACCAGTTATGTTTGGTACCTTTGATAGCCATAGACTACCCACCGTATTTGTTATTGTTGCTAAAAATCATGATGCCTGATGTTTCTTTTTAAAGCAACATGACACATATAATTTGCTTTGTCTATGTACATTTATTTTGAAAAGGCAATTCCTAATGTGCATAAAATCTAATACATATCATACAGGGTGGGGTATCCTGATATACAGCATAGATTTTTACTTTTGTATTTGGCACATTTCTTGATCTTTTATAACAGCTACCATTCATATCTGATCTAGAATCTTTGAGGTCTCCCTATAGTATGCACTGTTTCTGGGTTTTATTATTTTTAACATACTTTTGTGTTGATTTCTTCTTAGAGATGTGTTTGCCTAGACAAAGATGGCTAGAATATGGTGCTAAAAATACTATCTAGTTTCTTTAAATTCTGTTTCTTGTGCTTATATTGTTTAATATTATTCTCATTTTTTTTTCTGTAGGAAATTTTTTTTAATGATTTAGTGATTTTTGGTTATAAAATCTAAACAGGTTTTATGATTTTTTTTCCTAATTAGATTAGCTTTCTGTCATGTGACCATTAAATAACTCTTCTTTCCTGGTGTTTCTGGCTTCCCACCAAACTACTAGATGCTTATTGAGTATTTGACTCCTACTAATAAATTGACTAGGTAACAGAAAGTATAACTCAATAAGGAATTAAGAATGAAATTTAATGATCTATAAATTATCTAGGTATGTTTCTTTCTATATACAGTTGGTTCTAAAACTCAGGTCATAGGTCCATTATTCTTGTCAATTCAGAAAAAGTCTGTTCCTAGATTCTCTAATCATTCTAAAAATATTGTCTGCACACTCTGTTTATCGTACTTATAACTAAGTGTCCATAAGTATTTATATTTAAAGAGTAATGGCATGAATTATGTAAAAATTGAGAGTACTTTTTACACTTAAGTCATATGCATATTCTTTTGAAACAACCCAGTTCTTTGGTTTAGCCTTCTTTTTCCCATGTTAATTAATTTTGCCGAAAGTAAACATTTAGCAAAAAAATTATGCATATTTTAAGTCAATTTCCAAATGTTTTATCACTGCACAGTTATCCATTGGCATTTAAATATTTAAAACCTAAATTAGATTTTCAAGATCACTTGGAGTCTTTGAAAGCTTGAGCTCAAACTCTTCCTTTTATTTTCACATTCATTCAATATGTATTTATTTAGTGCCTATTATGTAGCAGGCACTGTTCTATTCTGCCTTTCAATGAAGCTCCCCTGTCAATATACTTCCATGTGCCAAGTAATATTAGTAACCATCATTCCACAGTTGCTTTCCATTTCACTCTATTCTCATAATTTCATCTTTACAATCCTCATATGGAACTTGTATAAAACAAATATGTATTTCCATATTCCTAGATAGTGAAGACTTGTGGATAGGTTTCCCAAAAACTTTCATGGAAACTTTCATTATCCCTTTTCATGCTTATTAGTTCTTAGCAGGGAGACATTTGGCAACAATAAACATGACTCGCCTGAGGATTTATTATATTATTGCACTTAGTTTCATTCATTTGACAAATGCATTTCACATTTGACCATACCCATTTATTTTTGCACATTAAGCTAGTGTAAGAAATCAGTTTGAAAGTGACAACAATAACCAAAATAAAAAAGGAGCCAGTTTATTTATGAGGGAAAGGGGTAAAAACTAAAATACTACAGTTAGAAACATGATGCTTTAATATATTATCAATAGAGCATACATAGATCCTGTCCTCAAAAATGTTAAAATGTGTGTAAGTTGTTTTTTTTATTACAAAGAATAAATGTAGTTGACATATGTATAACTAGCTCTCTCACAAATGTACAGTTGAATTTGTCTTCCTCTGGATAATATCAACTGCTGGTGAAACCACTGTTTTAGATCTGTAAATATTATTCTGTGGTTACTAATAACTGTTACATTTAACTATGTCTGGAATCATTGTTGACTGTTTCATTAGACTGTCTCAGATTCTGGAAACAGGCTGTATCGGGCTGTTAAAGGACATTAAATCGATAGCTATTTATTATGTGCCTACTCTGTGCTAGACTTTTAATATATGTCTATTAGATGTTTCCAGCAACCATGTAAACATGAGTGTGGTATAATAGTAATTACTTTTGACTATCCAGATCTGGTTACAGGAATATTTTTAGGGTTGAAGTGTTAATGTTAATGTGTTTGTTTATTCAGGGACACAATATTAAGACCTAACAAATCTGTGTTCTTAAAGATCCTGCCAAAAAAATTTGAGATCCAGAAAAATCAGAGTTAATGGTTTAAGCAATAATAAAATAAAAGCCTTAAAATAAAATTTTTATATTGTTAGAGACCAGCTCTTGCTGAACAAACTTTTTTGAAAATAATAATTCTATGATATAGCTCTAAGCTTCTTTATTGACATGTTTCTTTAAATCAAACATTTCAGATAAGAAGCAAGAGGATAAACAAAGCCAGATCTTATTATATGTAGAAGAAAAAAGTTTAACTTGGCCACAGTTGTTTATAAAAATCTTATTTACCTAATTTTTATCTGTGGGAAAAATATAACATCAGTGCAGGATTAAAGTTGGAATATTTTAATTAAGAAGTTTGAGAGTTAAGTTTTTACCTCTACAATGAATTTTACAACAGTTGGCATAGACAATGGTATTGTGGAATTATTTTATCAGAAGAATTTGTAGACTGAGTGCCATCATTTACAACTATGCCAGTTAATTAAAAGTATTACTAGAGTGCACATTTTAAACAATTTCTTTATTGTGTATTTATCATCAACAAAAGTTTACACTGTACAAAATTACTCAACTTTTTACTATCAAGTCTATTAAAAGACTAGTATGTGCCATTGTCGCATTTTTTCATCGCACATTTATCTTCAATTCTGCCAATATTAGTTTACTCATGACCTGAAAATGTCATCTCTTGAAGGAGTAGCAGGGATCTAGGAGTTCCTTATGTTCCAGGCCCTGGCATGGCACTTTATATTCACCATCTCATTTAATCCACAATAAGGCTGTGCACAATACATTATCACCCTCGTTTTAAAGATAAGGAAACTGAGGCAATGAAGTTAAAATTTTTGCCCAAAAGTAAGTGACAGTAACATATTTGAAACTTGACTTTATATGACTAAGTTTATCAAAAAGAAGACAGTATCATTTTTAATTTTAAGAAATAATGAATACCTCTAATATAATAGTACCATAAAGAAAATCATTAGGCAGCAAATGTGAGATGAATATATTTTTTTGCATTGCTTCCAATGGAAAAAACTGTCCACTATAAAACAATATCATTCTTAATTTCTGTAAGTTGAGGAAACACAAGAGAAAGACATTTCTTAATCTGTATCCATATCTATATTTTGTGCTGTGCAGTGCTTAGTTGCTCAGTCATGTCTGACTCTTTGAGACCCCATGAACTATAGCCCACCAGGCTTGCCATGCCCTCCTTTAAGGGATCTTCCCGACCTATAGATCAAACCCATGCCTCTTCTGTCTCCTGCATTGGCAAACGGGTTCTTTACCACTAGCGCCACCTGGGAAGAATGGGGAATGTCCATGGGGATTCTCCAGGCAAGAATCCTGGAGTGGGTTGCCATGCCCTCCTCCAGGAGATCTTCCCCACCCAGGGACTGAACCCAGGACTCCTGCATTACAAGTAGATTCTTTACCATCTGAGCCACCAGGGAAGCCCAAGTATACTGGAGTGAATAGCTATCCCTTCTCCAGGGATCTTCCTGACCCAGGAATCAAACCAGGGTCTTCTGCATTGTAGGCAGATTCTTTACCAGTCTTCAATTCTGCCAATATTAGTTTACTCATGACCTGAAAATGTCATCTCTTGAAGGAGTAGCAGGGATCTAGGAGTTCCTTATGTTCCAGGCCCTGGCATGGCACTTTATATTCACCATCTCATTTAATCCACAATAAGGCTGTGCACAATACATTATCACCCTCGTTTTAAAGATAAGGAAACTGAGGCAATGAAGTTAAAATTTTTGCCCAAAAGTAAGTGACAGTAACATATTTGAAACTTGACTTTATATGACTAAGTTTATCAAAAAGAAGACAGTATCATTTTTAATTTTAAGAAATAATGAATACCTCTAATATAATAGTACCATAAAGAAAATCATTAGGCAGCAAATGTGAGATGAATATATTTTTTTGCATTGCTTCCAATGGAATTACTTTATTAAAATATTTTTTTTTCAGGCAATTTTATCCTTCAGTTATGTCACTGCCTTTCTATTTACCCATCAAGATCTTCTGGGTACTACCAGAATTTCTGAAGCTGTTCAAAGAATACTCCCATATTTCAGTGATTTTGACTGAATTACATGAGCACATATAGTAATAAAACATTAATGCAATACTGGAGATACATATGTTTTCCTTTAAGAAAATATCTGAAGAAGGACTTCCCTCGTTGTACAGTTGATGGAATCTGCCTGCCAATCCGGGGAACACGGGTTCAGTTCTTGGTCTGGGAAGATTCCACATGCCAAGGAGCAACTAAAGCCCCGTGGGCCACAGCTACTGAGCCTGCACACGTAGAGCCTGTGTTCTGGAATCAGATAAGCCACTGCAATGAGAAACTGCACATTGCAATGAAGAGCAGTCCCTGTTTACCGCAAGCAAAGCAAGCCCAGGAAGCAACAAGGCATTAAAGACCGAGTGCAACCAATAAATAAATAAATAAAATATCCGAAGAAAATGCATAAGAATTACAGAACTATCGAGAGTTCTTATAAAGGCTAGATACAAGTAAAATCAATATACTCTTTAGCGGATAGTTGAACCAAAACTCAATTTATTTCTTTATTATATATATATTTCAGTCTATACAGAAAAATATGCAAGTAGGGACATAAATGGGGCTTCCCAGGTGGCGCTAGTGGTAAAGAACCCGTCTGTCAATGCAGGAGACATAAGAGGCATGGGTTTGATCTATAGGTCGGGAAGAGCCCTTAAAGGAGGGCATGGCAACCTACTCCAGATTCTTGCCTGGAGAATCCCCATGGACAGAGGCACCTGGTGGGCTACAGTCCATGGGATCACACAGAATTGGACATGACTAAAGCAACGCAGCAAGCACAGGGACATGATTAAACATAACTTTCACTCATCTTTTGACCACTCTACGTGACAGAAAATTAAGTTAAAGGTAAAACATTTCTAAGCTTCCAATGAGGAAATAATTGATTTGTAACTTTAAGTTATGGGAATCAGTTGGAAGTAGCAGAGCTGCCAAAAGGATCAAAATGCTTATTAGAGATTGTGGATCCTGGAAAAGGGAAATTTCAAAGGAGATACAGGTTAGGTGTAGGGTGGCAGGAGGGTTGGAGAGCAGAAAGATGACAAAATGGGGAGGTGAGTTCACCAGTGAAGCACCAGTGACCAGATTATATTTATAAAATAAAGTCATTTATTTTTACAACTATATTCGCCCAATCAAGTTTCCTTACTGTGGAAGTGGAGAGAGATGGCTGATGTGGGTCAACCACATTAAAAATTAACACTGCAATTCATTAACAAATCTTTGCATTGGATAGAATTCATTATTAATACTTTCAGAGAGAAAAACCAAAGCTCCTTCACATGAGCTATATTGTTCATGTTTTTAAAATACCAAAATAATTTTGAAATATCAAAATAATAAAACTTTTAATTTTTGATTTTTGAAAAGAAAGTTAAGCTGTACTTTTAAAAATATTTGTAATATTTTTTACATTATATATAATTATAAGGTACAGAAGTTAACTTCTAAAAAGTTTAGAATTTTGAT
Organism: Aepyceros melampus; assembly: GCA_006408695.1. Lineage (NCBI taxonomy): Eukaryota > Metazoa > Chordata > Mammalia > Artiodactyla > Bovidae > Aepyceros > Aepyceros melampus. The sequence continues at coordinate 844,457 of SJXQ01004820.1, read as the reverse complement.
ATTTAATTGAATTGGATATCATCTCTATTATAGACTCATGCCTAATATATAACACATATTTGTATATATGTTTATATATATATGTAAAAAATGGAGAAGCTCTGTACAGTCAGCAAAAATAAAACCTGGAGCTGACTGTGGCTCATCAAGAACTCCTTATTGGAAGATTCAGACTTAAATTGAAGAAAATGGGGAAAATCACTGTGTGCCAACTCATTGGAAAAGACCTTGGTGCTGAGAAAGATTGAAGGCAGGAGAAGAAGGGAGTGACGAGGATGAGATGGTTGGATAACATCATCAACTCAATATACATGAATCTGAACAAACGCTGGGAGATAGTAAAGGACAGGGAAGCCTGGTATGCTGTAGTCTGTGGGGTTCAAAGAGCTGGACATGACTGAGTGACTAAAGAACAGCAACAACAATTTAGAGAGAAAGCCATAAAATGTTAATGGAAATGGTTTCCCTTGTTCTGGAGAAGACAATATCCATTTAAGGTTATATGAATATATGATAATGGGAGAAAAGAAACAATGGCTGATAAATTCATTTGTTCTCTGAAGTGCTTTCTATGTGCTAATCATATACAATTCATCTTTGTACTTTTCAAAAAAATTATAATTTATGATTTTGTCTTTATGCTCCATCTGTACATTGAGATAGAAGCAAAACATTTATCATGCCGAGAAGCTGGATGGGAAGCAATTGATATCCTTACACTAGGAATCACAAGACCCTGATTTGAGTCTCAGCTCTAAAACTTTTAGCCTCCTTTGTGTGTTAGTCGCTCAGTCGTGCCTGACTCTTTGCGACCTCATGGACTGCCATCCACCAGGTTCCTCTGTCCATGAGATTTTCCAGGCAAGGATACTGGAGTGGGTTGCCATTTCCTTCTCCAGGGGATCTTCCCAACCCAGGGATCGAACCTGGGGGCAAATTCTTTACCAATTGAGCCTCCTTAGCTCTGGACAATTTATTTATAAAATTAAAAGCTAAATCCCACCTGTTTTGAAGTAAATCTCAGGCAACAGGTGGTGAGGAACAGCCTTCTGAGCTTCTCATTTATTTTCCTTTTCTTTTTTCCCATTCACTTTTTATTAAGACTGTTTTTTTTAAAGAGTAATTTCCTTTTTTTTTTTTCACCTAACAGTAGCCTTGTTACAAGTTAAAAAAAAAAAAAAGAGTAATTTCCGTTCACAGAAAAACTGAGAGGAGGGCACACAGATTTCCTATATATTTTCTGTCCCACATATGCATGCTGCTGCTGCTGCTGCTAAGTCGCTTCAGTCGTGTCTGACTCTGTGCAACCCCATAGACGGCAGCCCACCAGGCTCCCCCGTCCCTGGGATTCTCCAGGCAAGAGCACTGGAGTGGGTTGCCATTTCCTTCTCCAATGAATGAAAGTGAAAAGTGAAAGTGAAGTTGCATAGTCTCCTCCATTATCAATGACCCCACCAGTAAGGTACCTGTTACAAATGATTAAATTAAATTGTCAAAATATAATCACCCAAAGTACATAGCTTACATTATAGTTCACTCTCAGGTTTGGGTTTTGTACGTTCTCTAGGTCTGGAAAAATGTATGAATGGCAGTATGCATATGGTATCATAGAGATTATTTCCACTGCCCTAAAAATCCCTTATGCTCAACCTATTCATCTCCATCCAATCCCCTTCTACCTTTGATGTTTTTACCATTTCCATAATTTTACCTTTTTAAGAATGTTACATAGTTGAAATCATACAGTATGTAGTCTTTTCAGGTTGCCTTTTTTCACTTATTAATACGCATTTACATTTCCATCATGTCTTTTCAAGGCCTAGTAGCTCGTTTCTTTTTTTTTTTAATCACTGAGCAATGTTTCATTATCTGGATGTACCACAGTTTATTTGGCCATTCACCCACTAAAGGGCATCTTAGTGAGTGAAAGTGAAGTCGCTCAGTCGTGTCCGACTCTTAGCGACCCCATGGACGGTGGCCTACCAGGCTCCTCCATCCATGGGATTTTCCAGGCAAGAGTACTGGAGTGGGGTGCCATCTTTGTTGCCTCCAAATTTTGGCAATTATGAATAATGCTGCCATAAACATCCGTGTGCAGGATGGATGTTTGGTTGTAAGTTTTCAACTTTGAATAAATACCAAGAAGTGTGACTGCTGGATCGTATGGTAAGGATATGCTTACTTTTGTCAGAAAGTGTCAAACTGTCTTCCTAAGGGTTGTACCATTTTGCATTTCCACGAGCAATGAATGAGAGATGCTGTGGCCACACATTTCTGCCGGCAGTTGGTTTTGTCAGTGTTCTAGAGTTTGTCTATCCTATTGATAATAGGTGTGCAGTGGTATCTCATTTTAATCTGCTTTTCCCATGGATGTCTTGGTCTTCCAACTTTGTTCTTATCCTTCAACACTGTGTTGGCTATTCTAAGTCTTGTACCTCTGCATCTTTGTACTTGGTTAATGATTCTGTACCATGCTTTACTTATTGCAGGCATGTGACTGCTTGCACTCACAATGTTGCTGTTCATTTGCTAAGTTGTATCCAACTCTTGTGACCCTCATGGACTGCAGCACACCAGGCTTCCCTGTCCTTCACTATTTCCTGGGGTTTACTCAAACTCATGTCCATTGAGTTGGTGATGCCATCCAACCATCTCATCCTCTGTTTTTCCCCTTCTCCTCTTCCCTCAATCTTTCCCAGCATCAGGATCTTTTCCCATGAGTTGGTTCTTCACATCAGGTTGCCAAAGTATTGGAGTTCAGCTTCAGCATCAGCCCTTCCAATGAATATTCAGGATTTATTTCCTTTAGGATTGGCTGGTTTAATCTCCTTGCAGTCCAAGGGACTCTCAAGAGTCTTCTCCAGCACAACAATTCAAAGGCATCAATTCTTTGGCATGTACTCATGATGAGGTTTATATAATGACCTACAGATATATGCAATACTATTTACATCTTAAATTTACTCAGTAAGGGATTAAAAATGCATATTGTATGTATATACTACAGCTATGTACAAATTAGATACCCTATATGTACATAAATATGCACAGACATGCATGAATATATAACATGCTAATAATTCTTGGCTTACAAACTTTAAATTATGTTAATGGAATGCACTTAGTAAATTTGAAATAAATGTTAATGGTCATCTTTGAAATTTTTTACTTTAGCTACCATGTTTACTCTTTCAATCCCCATATACAATTAGGTACTGGCATCTAATAAACCATGTATTTCACTTTGTACTTTTGATAGTCAGATTAATCTGTTTTGATAAGAGCTGTAAAATTATTTTGTCAATATACTGGAGGCATTGTAAAATGTTAGGATTGATTCAGAATGTCTTTCTTCAACTGATTTTAGGCTTTCTAAAACAATAAAGTATTTTCATAAATATTTGTTAGTTTTTTATTAGCAGTAGAAAAGCCCAACTCCTCCACTATATTTTCAAACTTATTTTGAAACTAGGCTTCATTTTTAATGCAACTTTATTTTACATCACTTCAGTATGTGGAACCTCTGGTCCAGACAGGCTTATCAGTGTTTCACAAATATATATTCATATTTTACCTTATGCCCTTGTTTAGATGGGTCTATTTTCACTTTTTCCCCCTTTACTTAAATCCCAAATGTCAGTCTAGGTACAGATCAAGTATACTGCCTCCAAGAAGCCTTCTTCATTTCAACAACATTAGCAACTTACTTTTGAAAAATAGTTGTTGCTATATTCAGTAAATTCAGTATCATATTATAAGGGCTAACATTTCATGAGAGTTTAGACATGTTCCTATCTTCCCTGGTGGCTCAGACGGTAAAAAAAAAAAAAAAAAAAAGCGTCTGCCTGCAATGCGGGAGACCTGGGTTTAATTCCTGGGTCGGGAAGATCCTCTGGAGAAGGAAATGGCAATCCACTCCAGCACTCTTGCCTGGAAAATCCCATGGACAGAGGAGCCTGATAGGCTACAGTCCATGGGGTCGCAAAGAGTCAGACATGACTGAGCAACTTCACTCACTCACTTAGACATGTTCAGAGAAGAACCTGGTTTGGGGTTAGCTTCCCTGGTGGCTCAGAGGTTAAAGCGTCTGCCTCCAATGCAGGAGACCCAGGTTTGATCCCTATATCGGGAAGATCCCCTGGAGAAGGAAATGGTAACCCACTCCAGTATTCTTGCCTGTAGAATCTCATAGACGGAGGAGCCTGGTAGGCTACAGTCCATGGGGTTGAAAAGAGTCGGATATGACTGAGGGACTTCACTTTCACTTTTCGCTTTCATACACTATTATGGCAGAAAGTGAAGAAGAACTAAAGAGCCTCTTGGTAAAAGTGAAAAAGGAGAGTGAAAAAGTTGGCTTAAAGCTCAACATTCAGAAAAATAAGATCATAGCATCCAGTCCCATCACTTCGTGGCAAATAGATGGGGAAACAGTGGAAACAGTGGCTGACTTTATTTTTGTGGGCTTCAAAATCACTGCAGATGCTGACAGCAGCCACGAAATTAAATAAAAGATGCTTACTCCTTGGAAGGAAAGTTATGACCAACCTAGATAAGCATATTCAAAAGCAGAGACATTACTTTGTCAACAAAGGTCCGTCTAGTCAAAGCTATGGTTTTTCCAGTGGTCATGTATGGATGTGAGAGTTGGAACTATAAAGAAAGCTGAGCACCGAAGAATTGATGCTTTTGAACTGTGGTGCTGGAAAAGACTCTTGAGAGTCCCTTGACTGCAAGGAGATCCAACCAGTCCATCCTAAAGGAGATCAGTCCTGAGTGTTCATTGGAAGGACTGATGTTGAAGCTGAAACTCCAATACTTTGGAAACCTGATGTGAAGAGCTGACTCACTGGAAAAGACCCTGATGCTGGGAAAGATTGAGAGCAAGAGGAGAAGGGGACAACAGAGGATGAGATGGTTGGATGGCATCACTGACACAATGGACATGGGTTTGAGTGGACTCTGGGAGTTGGTGATGGACAGGGAGGCCTGGCGTGCTGTGGTTCATGGGTTTGCAAAGAGTCGGACACGACAGCGACTGAACTGAACTCATACACTATTACAGAGGAATTTTGGATTCTCAGTCTCTGGCTAACTTTGAAAATGGAATATGTCTGGGAAAATGCAGGGATAATATGAAGAAGGCAACTGGAAACCAAAACTAGGTGTATAGTTAGCAATAATTCATTAATAAATGGCTCCAGAAAGAATGAATGGATAAGAGGAACTATATTCTTACTAAGCTACATGTTTTAGCCCAAGGAAGAACAGAAGACAGTATAGCATTGAGTTTGGAATGAGAAAAGATGGATTCAAGTTGTTGCTTTCCTTTGCTGTTTTTTGGTGCCAACGTTCAAATAAATAAACACTCTAAGTCTCTTTTATAATGTCTCTCAAAGAAAAATAATCATATAAGTCAGAAAAGACAATTAAAAGAAATTGGCTAAACTCTAAATTGCTAGAGCAATAGAGTTATTGTTATTGTAATGCATCCTTTAAATATTAAGAGGGAAATGAATTGAGAAAACCAAAATCACTTAAGGATATCAAATATTTTTAAATAAATATTGCTTAAATCAGGAATTTTTTGCCTAGTCTTTTCATAATACCGCATTTTAAAATATGAATGTGACCTATTTCACCTATTTTCAAATCATAATATAGATTAGAAAATTTGGTAGCAGATTTCCTCGGCCTTCTGTAAGAGGGCAGTAAGACCTAAAAGGAAAAGAACAAAGATCTTAGGAAAAGCATTGTTACTTTATATGGATGTATGGATGGCATGGTTCTGCTATTATTTGATACACAGAAAAGGAAGACAACTCTACTTAGAAACTGTTTAAAAATAATACAGCAGTAACAACACATACAATGATAACGAACAACATCAACAACAAGAAGAATACTTGAAGTCTTTACTTACTACTAGGCAATGCATCACCATACTTTATGGATATTTCTGCTGATTTATTCCTCACTAAAATTCCATGAGATAGACACTATACTTCCATTTTACAGAGAGTAAACTCATTCTTAGAGGTTAGATAATTTACCCAAGGTCACACAACTTATCCGTGATAGTGGAGTGGGGATTTTAAACCTGAATGTATCTATTTCTAAAGAATATGTGTTCCAAATATTATAGCACTATCGAAAGAGAAATAACTAGAAAAGTTCAAAGGCTGAAAAAGTTTTAGAGCTGTAACCCATAAACTACTCTCTAGATTTGGCTTGCGACGCCAAAAGAAATATTTTAGCTTTAATAAGGTGACAAGATTTTGAGAGCAAGCTGGAGGAAAAGAGCTTTCAAAATACTGAGACTTTAAGTGGTTGGTCCAGGGCCATGGGGGCCTAGGACAAAGACTCTGACAGTTAAAAGATTTCTATGTATAATAAGCCCTGCCAGTTTTTTTTCCAGTTAAAGAACTACTAAGAGGACATTTCTTTTAAGCTTAGCTAGTTAGCCATGTGACTAGATACTACAGACTTCAATATCTTACCTCAACTGATTTTTCTTTTTTACAACAATTACAGAGAACGTTTACTAAGCACTTATTTTGAGACAGATACCATTCTGAATGTGGTATTAGTTCAGTTCAGTTCAGTTGCTCAGCTGTGTCTGACTCTGCCACCCCATTGACTGCAGCATGCCAGGCCTCTTGTCCATCACCAACACCCAGAGCTTGTTCAAACTCATGTCCATCGAGTAGGTGATGCCATCCAACCATCTCATCCTCTGTCATCCCCTTTTCCTCCTGCCTTCAATCTTTCCCGCATCAGGGTCTTTTCCACTGAGTCAGTTCTTTGAATCAGGTGGTCAACGTTATTGGAGTTGCAGCTTCAGCATCAGTCCTTCCAATGAATATTCAGGGTTGATTTCCTTTAGGATTGACTAGTTTGATCTTCTTGCAGTCCAAGGGACTCTCAAGAGTCTTCTCCAACACCAAAGTTCAAAAGCATCAATTCTTCGGCACTCAGCTTTCTTTATAGTCCAACTCTCACATCCATACATGACTATTGGAAGTGAATGCACTATATTTGATCATAAAACAATTCTACAAGGTAGGTATCATTCCTATTTTAAGGATGAGAAAATTAAGTTATGATACAAATCTAGGCAAACTGGTGTCAGAGGTCATATCCTTCACCATTATATTACATGGATGTTACAGTAAACTAGCATGACAAGAATTTGGCAAATAGTATTTAATATTATTTAATAAAAAATATTTTCTAAAGTGTCTTGTCTTAAATTGTCACCTAATGAACATTTAGTCATTAGCAGTGTTTGCAATAATGTCACTTATTGACAACTAATGGAAACTACAGTGTGAATGCCCTTATTACAGTTTCTTAGAGAAAGTGTTAAGAAATGAACTCTCTATAAAGATCTTATATACTCTAAAATCTATAACTCAGTTTTATGTAAGTGAAAGGTGAAGCTTGTGCATTTCAGGATAGTTTCTGACTGAGTTATTTATGTTTTAACATTCAGATAGCACATTTCAAACAGAAGCTTTTATATTCTGTAAAGTGAAAAGGCAATTTGTGTTTTAAAAATTTTATTAGGTTTGTTTATTTTTACCCACACTGCTTCAAAACAATATCATATGAGTTTGTAATATGCAATGCTTAAAATGGATATGGCATTATTCACTATTATGTGTGGCACAGGTTGATTAGTTCTGAAATGTTTTATATATATATATAAAATATATATAAAAAATATAACATCTGATGTTATTACCACATTTTGTTGCTGTAGAAAATTTGTATTAAAAGAATAATTTTACATGGTGAATTAACCTAAAATATTTCTTAACCATATTGACCAGAGCAACCTTTCATGACCAGATTCTGGGAAATATTTGTAAGTTAGATATATTAAAATTATTTTAAAATGAAATTAAAATTCATTAAAATAAATTTACACATATAAATGGATTTAAATGACTGGAATCTAATAATGCCAAGCATCTGGAGGAAAAGTCAGATAATCATTTTGAAGTGTTCATTTATCTGAAGAGCACTATCTGGATTGTTGAATTGTTCATATTCAAATAAATATTGACATTGTGTGTATATAATCATACAGTCAATGAGTAATACATCTTTTTATAGAATAACTATTACTTAAAATGAAGTATAAATTAATATGTGGATTTCTGAGGTTTATTCTACTTTGGCAAAATTAACAAAATATATTAAATAAACCATCTTTTCTATTAATATACCATAACACTCTAGAAAATGTTTTGATATCTTCACAGTGTAAGTTAAATGAAGAGTTTGAAAAAATTAGGCTTTCTTACTCTCAAATACCCTGAGATACAGATAGTTTTTAAATGTTTACATTCTTTTCAGAGTTAAGAATTGCTTTGTAATTCTTGTTGAAACCATGATATATATATATATATATATATATATATATAGTTATATTACCAAATTAATAAATGTGTGACAAGTTTTCAAATGTAAAAAGTCATCACTAGTAAATACAAACTGTCATCTATTCAGTGGAAATAGTTTTTAAAAGCATGATTTTGACATTTTAATGTTATTATCTAAAGTCTGCTATTAAAAAAAAAATTCCTTCAAAACAAACTTTACTTACAATATATTTTAAATTAATGACAAAAGACCAAAACGCATTACTTTGATATATAAATCCAAACGTTTTACAATTAACCTAAACAAACTCTTTTAGAACTAAATGATCAAAGAATTCAATATGATCCATGCGGGGTGGGTAGAGGAGTAAATCACTCAGTCACAGAATAGAATTAAAATAAAAACTGATGCTGTTAATTTTAGAAAAATTTAATTCTGTTTATATCAAAAGAAGACATTCAAAGAAGGAAAAAATTCAAATGGAAGTTTTGGGCAGTTCTGGTTGCTGGCATCCTACCCCCTTATCTGTAAAAGAATGCTGCTGGCATTAGTTTCCATCAATTCATTTGTGATTTTGAAATTAATTCTGAAGGAAACCACAACTTACTTGAAGATCCCGCTGAGTGTCTGTGTGCTTGAATGTTTTTTTCTCTCTTCACAGACAAAGCACTTCCACTGGTCATGGAAAAAAGGTCTAAATCCGTGTCTTCTCTGCTTACAAGTCTTGCCTGGGAGCAATGGGAGAGAATGTATACAATCATGAAACAAAATATGGCATTTTCTGAATGCAGCTCACATTACCCCAAATAAACAAACAGGCTCTGTCAAACAACCTTCTTCAAAATGATACCACAATCCTTTATTGCTGCCCAGGCAGAACAAATGCACTATGTCAAAGCGTTTTTTGCAAATAAGAGCAGATTTTAAAATTGAGGTTGGCTATTTGAGTCTGTACAACAAAAGAAAACATTTCAGTACAGTAATTTTGATGAAAATCAATCTTAAAGGCAACTGATGAAACTTGAAATAGCTTAACATCACTTATTTACCAAGGATATTATTTAATTCTTAATTGAATGTTATAAATGTCACATCAGATTATTTTCTGCAATATTCATGTTTTACCACTTATAAAATTCCCTGAAATGCCTTTCATCCCATATTTGTATAATACAAAGCCATGAAAGATCTCTATTTTTTCACTACAGTCAGTATTAATGTAAATTACTATATGTTAAGTCTAATATGGGAGTAAGGGTAGACATATAGAAATTTCAAGATATTTTAAGGACATATGTATGAGGTAATTTATTTCATCTAAAATTCCTCTCTGAACTTTTATTACTATTTTGGATTGAACTGAAGAGTTGAAAGACTCACCTCTTGGCTATAAATATTGTTTTATATAATGTCTAATATCATTAAGTAAGGATTTATCGGGATTTGGCCCTAAATGGGAGAAAATGCCATGATAGAAAGCAAAGCAGCCTCAAAGTAGCTGGAACTTCATCCAAACCACAGGATGCTTGAAATCCTATGAGAAAGCATTGTCCTTAATATTTGATGTGAGAAAAATTTAGAGTAAAATAAAACCATAAAACCATCACTGTGGTTACATAGCTATCCCTATATGATGTGCTACAAAAACTCAGGAAACCAGAACCCAAAGATCATCTTCCTTCAAATTCAGATGTCTGCATCCCCCCTCCCACCTTCTCTCACTGTTAAATAAGCAAGTTTGCTACTGGTGAACTCAGAGCAGAAGCCATTGTAGGGCATTAGTCACTTTTTATTTTTATTTATTTATTTTTTTAATTTTTTTAATTTAAAATATTGTATTTTTTTTTTTTGGCAGACCATATGCAGGAAGTTTATTTTTAGCTTCCATTCTGCATTCATGAAGATAAAGTTACATTTTTTAATTAATTTTTATTTTTTAGTTTGTTTTGCTTTACAATACTGTATTCATTTTGCTATACATTGACATGAATCAGCCACAAGTGTACATGAACTCCCAATCCCTACCCCCCTCCCCACTCCCGCCCCACACCATCTCTCTGGATTATCCCCGTGCATCAGTCCCAAGCATCCTGCATCCTGCATCCTTCATTGAACCTAGACCAGCAATTCGTTTCACTTATGATATCATACATGTTAAGTGCCACTCTCCCAAATCATCCCACCCTCTCCCTCTCCCACAGAGTCCAAAAGGCTGTTTTATACATCTGTCTCTTTTGCTGTCTCGAATACAGGTTTATCATTACCATCTTGCAAATCAAAACCACAATGGGGTACCATTTCACACCAGTCAGAATGGCTGCGATTCAAAAGTCAATAAGCAATAAATGCTGGAGAGGGTGTGGAGAAAAGGGAACCCTCTTACACTGTTGGTGGGAATGCAAATTAGTACAGCCACTATGGAGAACAGTGTGGAGATTCCTTTAAAAATTGCAAATAGAACTGCCTTATGCTTAGCAATCCCACTGCTGGGCATACACACTGAGGAAACCAGAATTGAAAGAGACACGAGTACCCCAATGTTCATCGCAGCACTAATTATAATAGCCAGGACATGGAAGCAACCTAGATGTCCATCAGCAGATGAATGGATAAGAAAGCAGTGGTACATATACACAATGGAGTATTAGAATCAGTTCTAATGAGGTGGATGAAGCTGGAGCCGATTATACAGAGTGAAGTAACCCAGAAAGAAAAACACCAATACAGTATACTTACACATATATATGGAAATTAGAAAAATATTGTATTGGTTTTTAAAATGTACTTGGCTAAGTGATACCATTGTTTCATCAAAAAAAGCTCCATAGAGAACTGTTTCAAGTGAAACAACAACTGGCTCACAATTTACACTTGTGATTTTTAGGATGAAAAATGTTATACATTCTTTCTGGATTTTATTTCACTAATGCACGTGTAGTATTTAATGGTCCCATTAAATGACTCCATCAATACAGCTGCTGCTGCTGCTGCTAAGTTGCTTCAGTCGTGTCCGACTCTGTGCAACCCCATAGATGGAAGCCCATCAGGCTCCCCTGCCCCTGGGATTCTCCAGGCAAGAACACTGGAGTGGGTTGCCATTTCCTTCTCCAATGCGTGAAAGTGAAAAGAGAAAGTGAAGTCGCTCAGTCGTGCCCGACTCTTAGCGACCCCATGGACTGCAGCCAACCAGGCTCCACCCATGGGATTTTCCAGGCAAGAGTACTGGAGTGGGGTGCCATTGCCTTTTCCGCCATCAATACTGAGACACGACAAAAACCAATCAGGAATATAAGGGGGACTGAAATAGTTGGCTTAAAGCTCAACATTCAGAAAACTAAGATCATGGCATCTGATCCCATCACTTCATGGGAAATAGATGGGGAAATAGTGGAAACAGTGTCAGACTTTATTTGTTTGGGCTCCAAAATCACTGGAGATGGTGACTGCAGCCATGAAATTAAAAGAAGCTTACTCCTTGGAAGAAGAGTTATGATCAACTTAGATAGCATACTGAAAATCAGAGACATTACTTTGCCAACAAAGGTCCATCTAGTCAAGGCTATGGTTTTTCCAGTGGTCATGTATGGATGTGAGAGTTGGACTGTGAAGAAAGCTGAGTGCCAAAGAATTGATGCTTTTGAACTGTGGTGTTAGAGAAGACTCTTGAGAGTCCCTTGGACTGCAAGGAGATCCAACCAGTCCATTCTAAAGGAGATGAGTCCTGGGTGTTCTTTGGAAGGAATGATGCTGAAGCTGAAACTCCAGTACTTTGGCCACCTCATTCAAAGAGTTGACTCATTGGAAAAGACTCTGCTGCTGGGAGGGACTGGAGGCAGGAGGAGAAGGGGACGACAGAGGATGAGATGGCTGGATGGCACCACTGACTTGATGGTCGTGAGTCTGAGTGAACTCCGGGAGTTGGTGATGGACAGGGAGGCCTGGCGTGCTGCGATTCATGGGGTCGAAAGAGTCGGACACGACTGAGCGACTGAGCGACTGAACTGAACTAACTGACTGATCAAAGCAATACCAAGATTTTGGTGACATCAGTTACAAAATAAGGAAAGACATGCGAACCACATAAGAGACCCTCCTGCTGACTAAAGAGGCTTTAACTATAAGCCTCAGGATTTTAAAATCAGGTTTTATTTGCTTCAATTTAATGACATAATTTCACTACACCTATTTAAAAAGCAGAACTCTCACCTTCCTCCAGACAAGATGATACATACCTACATGTCAAGGAAATATTTGTGAACATGTCTTCCAAAAATCTTGTTATCATCTAAGCCATTAACATCCAAAAGATTGTTTATTCCATAACAGAAAATAGTATCGGTTATTAACTAAGCCAGATTATAACAGAATCAAATTTAGAAGTGAAATTTAACAATAACACACACTTTCACAATGGTGCCACCTCGCAGCTTAAATGCAAACATAGAAATTTCATAGAGGCTAGTTATATGTCTAGCAGCATATTTGACTCAGCCACATATGTATTTATATTCAAATTCTATCTGTGAAAACACTGGTTTCAAATGGAACATCATCCTTTCTCTTACTGTTAAGGAGTAGAGAAATCATAAAGAAAATATTCTTTTCTCCTATGTCATGCAAAATGAATATACTATACGTATAAAATAGAATAAAATAGACCTTGCTTTTAATATGTGTTCTACAAAACTGTATGTTTAATCCCAAAACATTGTAATATTAAACATTCTTCACAGTTATAACATGATAAACAGTTTGTGTCAGATCAGAATTTTCTTATGTGCAATGCAATAGCAAATATTTACATAGTGATTTTGCAAAACTCTTGGTCTTTGTCTTCTGATCAGGTCATGTCTGTAGCCTCATCTACAAAGTTTGTAATATTCTTTTCCCCCATATTTTCACAATGAAATGACTGGTATGAATTCTGGAACATAACTTCTAAGCAAGTGGATCCTGTTTCACCTCCAAACCGAGCTACTTAATTTAAAATAGGGAATCTCTTCCATTTCATAAAGAACAGTCAGTTTTTTCTTCTGATTTTTCACAAACAAGATTTTATTATTTATTTTAAAATTTTGTATTTTTAGAAGACAAACAGCACACATAAAATAAACACCTATCTACTTATTATGCAGATATTTTTTAAAAAGAGAAATAAAATATTATAAAGTGAAACTCAGTTGGAAGCTTTTCATTTTTCTACATATGATTTGAATAAACATATTCAAAAGTTTTTAGAATATTATTTCAAAATCAACCTAACTTCTTTTTGCATTTTGCTTCCTTCACTGTACATCACATCTGTGAAATACAGATCTAGTTCATTTAACTGTTTGACTAATATGCAAATTATTGCAAAATTACTGTAGACACTATGAACATACCACATCATTGTTTGTACTATTTCTAGACATAATATCCGTGTTTTAAAAATATTTTTCTCTTTGATCGCAGAAAGCTGAGGTATGCATACCCCTCCATTCATAATACATTGTGTCATCATTGTGCATACCTCTTCTCTTATATAATAAGAGAGAGGCCTTTTTATGTAACATATGTGGGCATGGAAGGCACTTTAAATGTTTTATAGAGCTTCAATTTATATGTAATAAAATGCACAAACTTAAACATGAAGTTCAATCATTTTCAAAAAATTTTCTTTTCGATTTATAAGTCCTATAGAAGCTTCAAAATTGGTACTAAGAGTTACTTGTATATCCTCCACACAGCTTGTCCAAATGATATGTTGTATAATTCAAGTTCAATTAATAAACACAGGAAATTGACATTGGTGCCATACTATTACTAAACCATAGACCTTATTCACCAGTTTTCACACGCACTATATTTTTTCGGTTTGTTTATGCTTCTATGACATTTTATCACATGTATAAATTCATGTAACTACCACCACAATCAGAACAGACACTTATTCCATCTCTCCAAACAACCTCTTTGTTTTCCCTTTATAGTAATACCTTCCTCCAATCTAATAACTGGCAACCACTAATAAATTTCCCATCATTATAATTATGTAGTTTTGAGAATGTTATGTAAATGAAATCATAAAGAACATTTTGAAATCGTTTTCTTTCACTTAGCAAGATGCTCTTGAGATCCATGAACATCTTTGTGTATACCATGAGTTTATTCTTGTTTGTTGCTTTTTGTTCCTTTCTGTGTATCTATTGTATGTATGTACCACAATTTGTTTACCATTCACCCAGTGAATGAGATTTGGGTCATTTCCAATCTTTTCAGCTATCACAAATAAAACTACTATGAACATTTATGTATAAGTTTTTAATTGAACATAAGTTCATCTCTCTAGAAAAAGTGCTCAAAGTGCTGAGTCAAATAAGTATATATTTAACTTTATGAGAAATTGACAGCATTTTTTTTTTTTTTTTTTACAGTGGCTGTACCCTTCTTCGTAGGGACTTCTCTGTGGCTCAGTGGTAAAGAATCTGCCTGTCAATGCGGGATATGCGGGTTCAATCTCTGAGTTGGGAAGATGCCCTGGAGTAGAAAGTGGCAACCCACTTCAGTATCTTGCCTGAAGAATTCCATGGACAGAGAAGGCTGGTGGACCACAGTCCATGGGATCGCAAAGAGTTGGACACAACTTACTGACTAAAAATCAACAATTCATTTTTTTTTTTTTTTTTACAGTGGCTGTACCCTTCTTCGTAGGGACTTCTCTGTGGCTCAGTGGTAAAGAATCTGCCTGTCAATGCGGGATATGCGGGTTCAATCTCTGGGTTGGGAAGATGCCCTGGAGTAGAAAGTGGCAACCCACTTCAGTATCTTGCCTCAAGAATTCCATGGACAGAGAAGGCTGGTGGACCACAGTCCATGGGATCACAAAGAGTTGGACACAACTTACTGACTAAAAATCAACAATTCATGCATATGGTATATGTCTTTGATGTTTTATAAGCAATGTTTGATAGGTTATAATTGTAAGGGCCTTGTACATGTTAATGTTAACATTTGTGATTTAACTCTACTGCAGTACACCTTCTCCTTCTGTTTAATCCTGGTTTTTTCTTCCCTCAAAGGAGTTGTTCCTGAGAGTCTTCCCCAGTAAACATCCTACATTCAAATATCAGAATCTCAGAGTATATTTTCTGGAGAAATTGAACTATGAGTGTCTCCTGCAGGAAAATGCTAGCATTTTGGGAGGATAAGTTTAATAAGCAATGCAACTGTCTAGATCTATGACATGCCTTCTGATATATATTTGGAATTAAGTAAAATATCTTGTTTGCATTTTTCTCATTCTTGTCTGTCATACAATAACTTTAATCTTGTTTAGAAAACAGAGATATTATTTATTAGCTTCCTCAAAACCCAGCATTTGAATGTTTGATTATGTCTAATTCTGTCCTTACTTCTGAAGCTCAGTGACAAAGTATTCTAGATGATATTTATATTTATCCCTATATTAAGAAATAACTCCACTGTCTTTTGGTATGCCTTGTTCTGATATGATGTCAATTGTCAATCTATTGTTCCTTTGTAGATAAACTTTCTTAATTTTTTATTCTGTCTGATCCAGGGTTCTTTTCAAAGATATTATTTTTTATTTTCAGAATTTATAATGGCCTTATTTGCATATCCATCTCCCTCTAATTAAAATTTGATCATTTTTTGTTTGATTATTTTCTGTCCTTTTATTATGAGTGGTATTTTTATGTCTTTGAAGATCTTATACTAGCAGCTGTTGCAGCTTTTTAACATTTCAAGATTTTCCTTAGTTATGGCCTGGTCCCAGGTGTACAATTATCTGCACAAGTTTCCTACAAGTAGGGTGGTTTCATTCCCCAACACCCTGCGAGATTTCCACCCAACTTGGCGTTCAGTTAGCCCAGTATTCTTTTAGTGTAAATCCTTGATCCATTCCCCTGTCTTGACTCAAAAAAAAAAACAAAAAAAAAGTCTGTTCTACTACTACTACTTAACTTGTTTTGTGTTAAGCTGTTCTTCTTCAATATATTTTTTAAAAAGTATTTATCATTGCTATGTATTTGTCATACATTCATGGGTAGTGTGATATAATGGGATATGGAGGAAGGAGATTAATGTCAAAGGGTTAATCTCACAGAAGCACTTTGATTAGTAATCTACCCAATCTGTTTTCATTCATTTTAGAAGTATAATAATTAAATGCAATATCCCTTTCTTTATTGTGGCATTCCTTGACACTTTATATTCCTGATTTTTGCTCCAAAGTGGCTACTCAAAATCTGTGTGAGAGTGTTAGTCAGTAATATGTAGGGTGTTAATAGACTGGAGGTACCACTTTTCACATCACTTGGATTTCTATTAAAATGCAAGAAAATATTTGCTTAGTGATTATTTCAAATATGTGCATCCTTCTATAAATATTTCCATAAGCACATTAATTTTAACTATTGTCTTAATTTTTCTCCTCTTTCACGAAAACTCTTTGAATGAGTAATTCATTCAAATAATAATGAATATAACAGCTCTGGATATGATAATATTATTTCCCATTAGAGAATACATTATTTTTTAATACTAAATTCTACATGTAAGTTAACTTATAATCAGTTTTCTCAGTGAATGCAGAGTTTGAATAAGGAATATTCATTGGTTGATATAAATGCAAGGCGTTACAAAGTTAGGGTTATTTGATGCCCTTCATTTTCACATGCCAAGGAGGTCATGCTCTTCTGACACTGGTCAGGGTACCCTCTTTTCTGGAAATTTCTGGAAACACTAACATTTCTTGTCTGGGGACACTGTTTCTCCAGACTCCATATTGGCCATTCTGCTGTTAACATTGGCTCCCTTCTGATAGCATATATTTCAGGTGAAATGCACATGAGTTATATTGTCCAGAGTATACACTCTGGTCTCTGTGTTAGAACTTGGTTGCTCCTAACACTCCAACCATTTACACTTTATTACTTACAATGTTTGAATACACAACTACTTTAAAATTTTTACCTGGTTTGATTTTTTGAGTCATGAGGGTACTTTGCTTTTTCTCTCAAGTATCCTCCTTTTAAAATAGTCCAGACAATATTGTTTTATAATTTCTTGCCCAGAGTATCTTTTAAAATATAATATCATCTTGTTATTTTAAAATATACCAGATAAACTAAGTATTTTAAGATGACATCATATTTTAAAGTCATATTATAAGCCAAGAAAACATGGTACTATTTTAATATTTAATATTTTGAGATTATACCCAAAAGATACAGTTGTGGTATTTTCATAATTTATACCACTTATTGACACATCTTAACGTGCCATTGGTTGAGTACTGTTGTCCACAACACTTTTTCTGAACTTTAAACACATTTCTTACCACAAGCTGAACTCTTCCACCATTAAGTACGTCTGGATCTAACTCAGGCAAGAAGTGATTGCTGCATAATGACAAAAAGAGAAATCATATTATTATATCAATGTAGAGGAAGACTATGAAAAACATGCCCAGTGAAAAGTTTGGGAAAAATCAATAATATACAAAGTGGAAGTTATGACCAAGCTAGATAGTATATTCAAAAGCAGAGATATTACTTTGCCAACTAAAGTCCGTCTGTCAAGGCTATGGTTTTTCCTGTGGTCATGTATGGATGTGAGGGTTGGACTGTGAAGAAAGCTGAGCGCCGAAGAATTGATGCTTTTTAACTGTGGTGTTGGAGAAGACTCTTGAGAGTCCCTTGGACTGCAAGGAGATCCAACCAGTCCATTCTGAAGGAAATCAGCTCTGGGATTTCTTTGGAAGGAATGATGCTAAAGCTGATGAATGATGCTGAAGCTCCAGTACTTTGGCCATCTCATGCGAAGAGTTGACTCATTGGAAAAGACTCTGATGCTGGGAGGATTGGGGGCAGGAGGAGAAGGGGATGACCGAGGATGAGATGGCTGGATGGCATTACGGACTCAATGGATGTGAGTCTGAGTGAACTCCGGGAGTTGGTGATGGACAGGGAGGCCTGGCGTGCTGCGATTCATGGGGTCGCAAAGAGTTGGACACGACTGAGCGACTGAACTGAACTGAACATACTAAGTGGAAATAATTGTTTTCTTAAATTAGGTGAATGCAATTTATATCTTTTCATAGTTACTTTAAAATTCAATTTGACATAAATTTTAAATTTGCCAAACATAAACACATACACAGATAAAAATATCTGAAAGTACCGATAACCTTAGCTAATAAATTATAGAAAGGATAATATTGTACCTCATCTACTTATATATCTTACTTATAAGAAAGGCAAGACTTCTTATTTTTAAAACAGCTCTGGTATGTTTAATGCATTATACTAATGCTCACAATTAACTTCTGTTTAAGGCTAGAGCATTGATATTTGGCTTTTAAAGGACTTCTGTTTTAGAAAAAAATTTTTCTTAAAATATTATTACTTATATATTTCTTTATATATTATATTTTCAAAGGAGAAAATCCATCAATAATTGCCTGTTGCATTATATGTTTAAGTATAACTAATTAAGGAGTAACTGATGTTGTTAAATGTTTAAGTATCTTAAAAATACATCCTGAAATGTTTTGTTTGTATTTTTCACATTATCTGTACAGATGCTTTTAAATCGCTAAGAAGACCTCTTTCATCTGGTTAATATAGATGGTAAGCTATGAGTTATGCTATATTTGGTTATAGTCCTGGAAATATCTTGTTATGAATTATGCTAAATCAATTAATACCAGCATAAAATAAACTGTACTTGCATCAATAGGAACACTCAGCAAAATAAAAAAAAGCCTCAAATGTTGATTGCTTTATTCCTATTTTCTTTGCTCTCAATGAAATAGGATATAACAACCCAGGTTTTGAAATGTTTTAATTTCACTTTTTTCCATATTATTAAAAGATATTATATGGATAGAATTGACTACATATGAAGGTTTTTTATTTGTATATATCATAAAAAAGGTTTAATTTTTATACATTATAACATTCTGCTATATTAAGTGTTAGACCTCATAACTGTATTCTTTGTTACTCATTTAAATAGTTAATACCCACAACCCCTGGAAATGTTTCCAAAGTGTCATCTATATTTAGATTCATATTGGTTCATATATTTGAAAATGCTTAAGTAGCACTTTTAAAAATTGTTTTGTGGATATACGCAGCTACAGTGAAAGTTGTAAAAATTTATGACAACTGTATAATATGGGAAACTAAATACTCAGTATTCTGTAATAACCTATAAAGGAAAAGGGTTTCCCAGGTGGTTCAGTAGGTAAAGAATCTGCCTTCAATGCAGGAGACCCAAGAGACCTGGGTTTGATCCCTGGGTTGGGAAGATGCCCTGGGTGAGGGCATGGCAACCCACTCCAGAATTCTTGCTTGGAGAATCCCATGGACAGAGGAGCCTGGCATGCTACAGTCCACGGGGTCACAAAGAGTCAAACATGACTGAAGCGATTGAGCACATAAGTGAAAAGAATGTGGAAAAGAATATATATGTGTTCTATACCTGAAGCTAACATGACATTGTAAATCGACTATACTTTAATTAAACAAAAAATATTTCAAAAATATTATCTCCAGACTTTTATTTCTTTAAAATTTTGGTTTAGTAGTTATGTACATAAATGTTTTATGTTATGATTATTTGGACTGAATCTTGTTCCCTCAAAATTTATATGTTCAAGTCTTATTTTCTCAAAATTTATACATTCAAATCCTAATCTTTAATATCTCAGAAAATTACTATATGAAGACAAGGCCTTGAAAGAGACAATTAAGGCAAGACGAGTTCAAAGAGGTGGGCCCTAATCCAATATAACTGGTGTCCTTGTTCAAAGAGGAGATGAGAACACAGGTGATACAGGTGGAAGGATGGTCGTGTGAGCAGCCGGTGAGAAGGAGCCATCTGCAAGCCAAGGAGACAGACCTCCAAAGAAACCAAACTTGCTGGTTCCTTGATCTTGGACTTTCAGCTTCCAGCACTGTGAGAAAATAGATCTCCCTGCTTTAAGCCATGCAATCTAGTATTTTGTTATGGTAGCCCTAGAAAACTAATACATATGTTAATATAACAAAAATTAATTGATTACTTATTAGGTTCAAGGCACCTTTCTTTGCTGCTAAGGGACATCAACATTTGATAACATCAATCTGAGAACTCACCTCTATCTTGTGAGAAAGAGAGATATCATCTCACTATAAAGAGGAGGGAACTAAAATATTGAGACATCACTGAAAATCAGTTACATGACTGGTAAAGTGGCAGGATTGGGGTTGAGTTTAATTTTAACTGCCAAACATAAATGATAATAAAAATAAAAAATAAAATACTACAATCACCAATACAGATGATATTTATAAACAGTTAATAGATACCATGCATTTTACTTTATAAAGTAGAATCATTTGTGTGGTTCATCACCATCAATCATTTGTGCTGATTT
Organism: Aepyceros melampus; assembly: GCA_006408695.1. Taxonomy (NCBI): domain Eukaryota; kingdom Metazoa; phylum Chordata; class Mammalia; order Artiodactyla; family Bovidae; genus Aepyceros; species Aepyceros melampus. The sequence continues at coordinate 823,642 of SJXQ01004820.1, read as the reverse complement.
CTAAGTGTTATAGAAACTAAGTTCTTGAATATTTAACAGTGAAAAACATAGTGATCAAATCTATTCTATATAAGAGACCATTTATAGTCTGGTAATGTCGTATATTGGCCTTCAGCTATATAAAGTCATGTTTGTTCTAGCATAATTAACCTAGATTTCACTTTTCAATATGTGTTTGCAATACAAAAATCTGATTTAAGGGAGATGACCTCACCATTCATATTTCTGGAACCAGTCGTTTCAAGAACCCCAACCTGTGTATGAAGCCATTGGTATGTATATTCTTTACTGCTTTCTAATTTTTCATTTGCAGCGGTATCCTTATACATAAATTCTTCTTCCTTATCTAGGGAAAAATATGAAAAATTATTTGTTTTTTAAAGAAATCAAGTTTGGGCCAAGCAGCTTAGTCTATGCTAACAATTTTATCACAAGAAAGAGAAAAACAAGACAGGTCATGGGAGCCAAATCATCTGTAAGAAAAATACTGTCAGTCACTTATAGATTAAGTACTTTTCCTGTTTGAGTTTCAAACCCACCTATTTTGAAAAGCAGAGTTGTTTTAATGAAACCAACATCCTATAGGGCTTGTTTTTTAGTGTTTTAGTTAGAAAATAGAAATAATTATTTTTGGTAGACAAAATTTAACATCTAATTATTCTCAGACAATCTTATCCACATGAAGAATTTATAATTTATATTGAGAATATTCAAAACAGATTTGTAATTTTGTATAAAACAAAACTTGGTTTACATAAGCTAGTACAATATGTAAGTAAGGAAAATCATTTATATTAGGTTTAGGAAACCTGTGCTAATGCCGTAGCAAAGATTTCAAAGATGGAGAGGGGGAAAGGCTAACAATGAAGATGAGTATGGAGACTATGCAAAAGGAAAAATTATGCCATGTGAGAATATAAGGTAACAAATATAAAGGAAAATAAAATAGTTTAAAAAAAAAGAAAAAGAAATATCCAACCCCTATAGCTACACTTAAATATAGTATATGTATTTATATTATTCAGAAAAAAAGATCTGCAGACATTGCTGCCACATCAGTGCCACACACTTGAGTTACAGTGAAGACCTGTTGTTCCAGAGCACCTCTCCATGGACCTGATTTTTCAGATGGCTTCTTTGTTGGTGCCATCACCATGCTTAGGGACATGTTAGCTTTGTACGGTTCAATGACAGTACACCAGAGAGGGGGTACCTCCTGAAACTAACTCATGGTAAGTAACTCACAAGAAATCTACAATTTAAAATCTGGTATTTAAAATGTCAGTTTATTAATTTGAACTATTCTTTCAACTGGCTTCACCTAGCTTAAAACTCAACATTCAGAAAACTAAGATCATGGCATCCAGTCCCATCACTTCATGGCAAATAGATGGGGAAAAAGTGGAAACAGTGACAGATTTTATTTTCTTGGGCTCCAAAAGCATTGCAGATGGTGACTGCAGCCATAAAATTAAAGGACGCTGACTCCTTGAAAGGAGCTATGACAAACTTAGCATATTAAAAAGCAGAGACATCACTTTGCTGACAAAGGTCTGTATTTAAAACTATGGTTTTTCCAGTAGTCACGTATGGATGTGAACACTGGACCATAAAGAAGGCTGAGCACCAAAAATTTGATGCTTTCAAATTGTCGTGCTAGAGAAGACTCTTGAGAGTCCCTTGATAGCAAGGAGATCAAACTAATCAATCCTAAAGGAAATCAACCCTGAATATTCATTGGAAGGACTGATGGTGAAGCTCCAATACTTTGGCCACCTGATATGAAGAGCCGACTCATTGGAAAAGACTCCTGATTCTGGGAAAGATTGAGGGTAGGAGGGCAAGGGGATGAGAGAGGATGGGATGGTTGGATGGCACACTGACTCAACGAACATGAGTCTGACTAAACTCTGAGAGATAGCCATGGGCAGGGAAGCCTGGTGTGCAGCAGTCCATGGGGTTGCAAAGAGTCAGGCATGTCTTAGCGGATGAACAATTATTTCACTATAGATCTTCAGACACAGAAAGTAATCCTTTATTTGCAAGTTGTTTGGAGGACAAATGAGACATGCTGTGAAGCTTATTTTGAATGCTAGGTGCATGGGCAGAGATATTCACACATGTATACACACTCAGCATCTATTTTTTTTTTCCTTAAAATTTGCTGAGGTACTATAGTGAAATAGTTAAAGGACGCTGACTCCTTGAAAGGAGCTATGACAAACAGCATTAAAAAGCAGAGACATCACTTTGCTGACAAAGGTCTGTATTTAAAACTATGGTTTTTCCAGTAGTCATGTATGGATGTGAACACTGGACCATAAAGAAGGCTGAGCACAAAAATTTGATGCTTTCAAATTGTGCTAGAGAAGACTTGAGAGTCCCTTGATAGCAAGGAGATCAAACCAATCAATCCTAAAGGAAATCAATCCTGAATATTCATTGGAAGGACTGATGGTGAAGCTAAAGTACTTTGGCCACCTGATATGAAGAGCCGACTCATTGGAAAAGGCTCCTGATTCTGGGAAAGATTGAGGGTAGGAGGGCAAGGGGATGAGAGAAGATGGGATGGTTGGATGGCACATTGACTCAACGAACACAAGTCTGACTAAACTCTGAGAGATAGCCATGGGCAGGGAAGCCTGGTGTGCAGCAGTCCATGGGGTTGCAAAGAGTCAGGCATGTCTTAGCGGATGAACAATTATTTCACTATAGATCTTCAGACACAGAAAGTAATCCTTTATTTGCAAGTTGTTTGGAGGACAAATGAGACATGCTGTGAAGCTTATTTTGAATGCTAGGTGCATGGGCAGAGATAGTCACACATGTATACACACTCAGCATCTATTTTTTTTTTTCCTTAAAATTTGCTGAGGTACTAGTGAAATGACTAGTTTTCAGTCCAAAGAGATACAAGGTCCAGTTCTCAGAAAAGCTACAAGTCGAGATGTTTGTTTCTCTAAATTACATTCCTTAACTTTCTGTTAACTTCTCATGACATCTTACATTTCTAAAATGGTCATATCCCGTGTTTCCTGCGTGCATGCTAAGTTCCTTCAGTCGTGTCCGACTCTTTGTGACCTTATGGACTGTAGCCAGGCTCCTTTGTCCATGGCCTAACCCAGGCGAGCATACAGGAGTGGATTGCCATTTCCTTCTCCAGGGGATCTTCCCCACCCAGGGATCAAACCCGTGTATCTGTTGGCAGATTCTTTACCACTAGCACCACCTGGGCTTCCTGAATTTAAGCCAATCCCTCCATAGTTGCAGGGCTTCCCTGACAGCTCAGTTGGTAAAGTATCTGCCTGCAAGACAGGAGGCCCTGGTTCAATTCCTGGTTCGGGAAGATTCGCTGGAGAAGGGATAGGCTACCCACTCCAGTATTCTTGGGCTTCCCTTGTGGCTCAGCTGGTAAAGAATCCATTTGCAATGCGGGAGACCTGGTTCGATCCCTGGCTTGGGAAGATTCCCCTGGAGAAGGGAAAGGCTACCCATTCCAGTATTCTAGCCTAGAGAACTCCATGGACTGTACAGTTCATGGGGTTGCAAAGAGTCTGACACGACTGAGTGACTTTCATTTTCACTTTCTCCATAGTTACTGTACTGAAGGAGCAATTACTCTGCATTCAAGGGCTGACCACTAATTCATGAGCAGACACCATTTTAATAAACGGCCTTCTTTATACAGAAACTAAAAAAGAGAGACACGACTTCACTTTCACTTTTCACTTTCATGCATCGGAGAAGGAAATGGCAACCCACTCCAGTGTTCTTGCCTGGAGAATCCCAGGGACGGGGAGCCTCGTGGGCTGCCGTCTGTGGGGTTGCACAGAGTCGGACACAACTGAAGCGACTTCGCAGCAGCAGCAGCAGCAGCTGTACTGAAGGAGCAATTACTCTGCATTCAAGGGCTGACCACTGAATACATGAGCAGACACCATTTTAATAAATGGCCTTCTTTATAGAGACTCAAACAAAGGGAAGATTTGGGTTTGCCACCCCAGTTACTGCATTAAGCACTAAGTTTATTTTCCAGCAGAGTCCCAGGGTTTTATCTGCCTTTCTTGGTTGATCAGACCAAATAGTGAACCCATGAGTGCAAGGACAGAAAGGAATGACAGAGAGGAATCAGTGACCCTGATAATCAACTGAACCCACAATTGGAACTTTACCTACTCTTGATATGTGGCAAGTGTACTTTTAGCTAAAAATAATCTTTGCATCTTTCTGCTTTTGAAAACAGAGACATATACTTGCAATGCTGCTGCTGCTAAGTCGCTTCAGTCGTGTCCGACTCTGTGCGACCCCATAGACGGCAGCCCATCAGGCTTCCCCATCCTTGGGATTCTCCAGGCAAGAATACTGGAGTGGGTTGCCATTTCCTTCTCCAATGCATGAAAGTGAAAAGCGAAAGTGAAGTCGCAATAGCCCTTTTTTAAAGTGATCATTCTGAAAAGTTTTCCTGATTCTACAACAACACTCCGTAAACCTTAAGTGGTTTTACATCAGGCTCAGTCCAGTTTCTCAATAATTATCCTCGAGTAAAGATTAGAGATTTCACTGTAAGAGTCCAACTCATATTAATTCTTTTAACCTGAAGGCATGGATTGGTAGGTTGGCATGAATTCAGTATAAAAAGAGAACTAGCATAGTGGTGACATTGGCTGGATAGATCCAAGCATACTGCCATTCAAATGCTGCAGGAAATGATTCTGGCAAATGACTTTTGCTATACCATTTCAGGATTAACCCTGTCACTGAGGAGAAAGTAGGAATTACTTCTTGAAGCTTGCTTTTAGCATTTTGTTTAGGAAAGATAATGGTGCCAGGTTTACTTACAGACCTTCACCATTTTCTAGTTCAGTTCAGTTGCTCAGTCGTGTCCTACTCTTTACGACCCCATGGACTGTAGCATGCTAGGCTTTCCTGTCCATCACCAACTCCCGGAGCTTGCTCAAACTCATGTCCATCAAGTCAGTGATGCCATCCAACCCTCTCGTCCTCTGTCATCCCCTTCTCCTCCTGCCTTCAATTTTTCCCAGCATCAAGGTCTTTTCAAATGAGTCAGTTTGAGTTGGAGTATTGGAGTTTCAGCTTCAGCATCAGTCCCTTTCAATGAGTATTTAGGACTTATTTCCTTTAGGATGGACTGGTTGGATCTCTTTGCACTCCAAGAGACTCTCAAGAATCTTCTCCAACCCCACTGTTCAAAAGCATAATTCTTTGGCACTCAGCTTTCTTTTTAGTCCAACTCTCACATCCACACATGACTACTGGAAAAACCATAGCTTTGACTGGATGGGCCTTTGTTGGCAAAGTAATGTCTCTGCTTTTTAGTATGGTGTCTAGGTTGGTCATAGCTTTTCTTCCAAGGAGCAAGTGTCTTTTAATTTCAAGGCTGCAGCCACCATCTGCAGTGATTTTGGAGCCCCCCCAAATAAAGTGTCACTGTTTCCACTGTTTCCCCATCTATTTGCCATGAAGTGAGGGACCGGTTGCCGTGACCGTAGTTTTCTGAATGCTGAGTTTTATTTTCACTCTCCTCTTTCACTTTCTTTCTTTCTTTCTTTCTTTTTTCCTCTTTCACTTTCATCAAGAGGCTCTTTAGTTCTTCTTCACTTTCTGCCATAAGGGTGGTATCATCTGCATATCTCAGGTTATTGATATTTCTCCTGGCAATCTTGATTCCAGCTTGTGCTTCATCCAGCTTGGCATTTCTCATGATGTACTCTGTATGTAAGTTAAATAAGCAGAGTGACAATATACAGCTTTGATGTATTCCTTTCCTGATTTGGAACCAGTCTGTTGTTCCATATCCGGTTCTAACTGTTGCTTCTCATCCTGCGTACAGGTTTCTCAGGAGGCAGGTCAGGTGGTCTGGTATTCCATCTCTTTAAGAAGTTTCCACAGTTTGTTGTGATCCACGACAAACTATGACTATGATGGCATAGTCAGTAAAGCAGAAGTAGATGTTTTTCTGGAATTTTTCTAGTTAAGACTTCCCAATAAATCCCTTTCTAGGTGTTTGTTAATTTCTTGTGCCATCATCCTAAGACAAAAGTTCTCTTTTTGATCCATGCTCTCCCCTAGTTATTATAGTCTATATATGCTGTTTCTACTTCAGGACACACATTCTATTAATTTTAGCTAAATAAATTGTTAAACACGTTTACTACATAAATAACACATTTTCACAATAGTTAACCTTAAAAACACTGAAAAGTAAAAAGTCAAAGACATCTACAAAAAGCCCACTATTCAGATAACCACTGAATAACACTTTTAAGGTATTTCCTTGTAGTTCTGTTTTCATAGATTGGTTTTATAGCATTTTTCCATTAGTACTATAACAAATGAATTCTATGTAATGGAAATCTAAACCTGAAAATGCTTTTAGGGGTTATACCCTATGATGTGCCAACTTGTTACATGAAGGTTTTTAATTATTCTATGTAATCCATTTTTAAGGTGGAATTAAAGACAACATGTCTGAATTTATGAATATTTTGGGAACATGGTATAATCTATATCATCAAATAGTTTACAAAAGCTTTACCAATTTACCACAAATTATATGAGGTTAATTATTTCACTAAGTCCCTAGTCAGCATTGGGATATTAAGTATTTTAAAGCTGTTGATACTTTGAGAAAAATATTGTCTAATACAGTCTTAATTTATATATTTCTACTGCTAGCAAAATTTAAAGTGGTTCCATATGATTTCTTATCAATAATATATAAAGTGTAAAGTATCTTTCTTGCTCTTCCCAATTACCTTCTGGATTCTAGTATTTCCATTTTTGCTTTCAACTGACCATTCAAAATCCTTTATCTGTTACCACTGGTGCAAATATTTTCTCCCGTCCATTGTTAAATTTTAATTTCTACTCTATTTTCAAAAGGGGCAAATTTTTCTCTAGGCATACAAATTTATCTACTTGCTAAATACCTTCTAAACTATAAACCTTTTTCCTCTCATAATTTATAGGTTGTATCTTCCAATTTGATAAATATGATACCTAAGATTTCAGGGACAAATTCTACACTCTTCTAATATTTTATCTTTCGCACTAAAATATATTGGTTAACAAAATTCCATTAAGAGAACTCTCTCAGTCCACTTTGTCTTCCCTTTTCATTCCCTCCTTAATTTACTGCAATCCGATTTTGTTAAACTGAAATTATCCTTACAATGAGGACCTTAAACCATCTTATCTACCAAGCACATGTATTCCTTATCTTCACTGGCCTCTCTGCTGAATTCAGTTACACAGAACACTTTCTTTGTCTTAAAACTCTCTTCTCTGTAAGACTTTGGAACATCAGACTTCAAGTCCTTCCTTTCTGGCTCCTTTAAATGTACTTCCTCAGATGCTGATGCTTGTCAGCCTATAGGATTTAGGAGCACCCTACCCTCAACACCTCATTCCATGCCTAACATTGTGCTGGCCTTTGATGACAGTCAACTGAATAACCAGATGGTATGGTGGTGGTTTAGTTGCTCAGTCATGTCCGACTCTTGTGACCCCAGGACTGTAGCCTGCCAAGCTCGTCTGTCCGTGATATTCTCCAGGCAAGAATACTGGAGCGGGTTGCCATTTTCTTCTCCAGAGGATATTCCTGACCAAAGGATCAAACCCAGGTCTCCTGCACTGGAGGCAGGTTCTTTATCAACTGAGCTACAAGGGAAGCCCAGATAACTAGATACACAGTGTTTATCGTCTCATGGGGGTGGCAGCTTAGAGGACTGGATATCCCCAACCTCTGTTTTGTTCCTTTTCTCAGATCCAGCTGAACTTCAGAATCACAGCGTGTTTTCATCATCATCCTAGTAAGTCTGCTTTTTCTCCTGATTCCCCAAGTCATTTGGACCAGACATTCTGGACTTGTCCTTGGCTGCTCACTCCTTATGTAATGACATCTAATCCAGAATTAGGTCTAGCCTCCCTGCCAGCTATCTCACTGACACCTGGCTCCTCCTTCTCATCGCCACTGCTCCACTGTGAACAGGAGTGAGAGTCTCTGTTGACTAACCGACATGTGTGCTTCAGCTCACTGCAACATGGCTTCCTCCCTGTACCGTTCCGCTGAAACTGTTCATACCGAGATCACGAGTACTGCTAGATCTTTGGGACTTTTTGAAGTTCTTACTGACTCCTCTAATATTATACATTGTGCACTTCTTCCTGCTCAAAAGGCTTGTTTCCTCTGATTCCTGCTTAGTTACACTTGTCCTGCTTTTCTCTGCCCCACTATCTAAATCTCAGTTTCCTTCAAGTGTTCCTCTCCCTTTGCCATCTCTTCCAATCTCAGGATTCTTCTCCGGCGTAACGTCCTAGCCTCATCTTATTCTTTGGTTATAAGCTTCCTGTCAGAGGATATTCCTTCAAGTTCTTCTATCACTTTCTGAAATGTATTTATCCAAAGCCTCTCTGCTAGGTATCCTACAGACAATTTAAACAGACTACGTAAAAAGCTAAACTCAAGTTTTATCCCACCTTTTTCAAGTTCCTATAATTCTACCATCATTGTCAGCGTAAAACTCAGAAACCGAGTGTTGTACTCAAACCAGTATCCTTCCTCACACTCTAACTGCAGATTTTACCTCTGAAATTCTTTTCATTCAGTCAAATCTCTGGTATTTGCATTGTCACTATTTTAATTCGGCCCACTATCATCTCTTCATCTGTTCTCAGTTACTGCAACAACATTCTCACTGGTCTTTTGCTTTTGACCCTGTTCCCACTTATATATCTCCATACTGCAAATGGTCTTTCTAAAGAACCCATTTAATTTGCACTTAAATAGGTTGAATTCTTGTTTCTCTACTGTGTCTGGGTAATGTTCAAAACATTTTGCATGGCATACAGGCGTTCCCCATCCCTTCAGACACATCTTTAAGTTCCTCCCTCAACCATCCAGATGTATATAATTACTCAAAATGATCTTGTTTGCCTATAGGCATTGTGTTTGGGATTATATATTTCACCAATGGTGTTCTTACTTCAGGTCTTACTTTGGAATTTACATTCTTCAGAGTAAGCTCCTGATCTTCCAACACTTCATTTCTAATTCAAACTAGGTTAGAGATGTCCTCCATGGATAATAGAGACCTCATGATAAGCATTTATTACATCACAATTTACTCTTCTATTCATGTGTCAGTTTTATGTACTAGAATATACGTTTCATAAGGATACATAGTAGGATGATGTTCAGCAAATATTGGTAAGATTAAGGAATGATTGTCATAGTTGATTAATGTTCTCTGAGAAATGGAATTTAGATTTTTAGTATGCAGACAAACCTGTGTATTGTGGAGAATAACACATGTCTAAATGTGATTAACTTTATTATTAAAATAGAAATTTTAACTCTGAAAGTTGGAGTTAGATTGGGATAAAACTGACAATCAAAGGTAGCAAATTAAAAACAATGTGTGTGTGTGTGTGTGTATATATATATATATGGCTACTTTATAAGATGTTGACAAAGTATACAACCCTAGAGAAAAACAGTTCAGCTTAAAAAAGTTCTCCAAAAGAAATTAGTCATTTTTAAATTAATGAAAATATTCTTCTTCGTGAAAAGCAAAATAAGTGTTCATTAAACTTATATGCCTCAAATTAATCAGTTTCCTAAATTTTCAATATAGCATAATATCCTATACAGAGGAAGATTAGGATTCAATTATCATTTGGGGCACACAAAAAGAAGCGAATGATTTATATTTTTAATACCTATGGCAACTTTCCCATGACTATTTTCTTTTCTTTTAATAGCGTTTCTCAGTAATATAATAATAAAATACTATTGGTTTCATGGATGGAGATGAGTTTACCTCTTTACCAAAAGCTTTTGGAGGACTTGGTGGCATGCTGAGCAAAATGTTTCATATGACAGAAATATTTTTGGTAACTTTGAAAAATGGATGATTCTATGTATCTTATGCTAGGAATAGTAAAAAAATATGATTTACATTATAAAGTATAAGTGGTCTGCATGTGTTTGTTAAGAGCAATTATTGCATCATACCTCACAAATAAAGGACAAATAAAATTGGAGTTTGGCATAAACAGAATTTTAAATTCATTAACATCTGTATAAATACTTGTTGATAGGCTGTTTATGGCTTCTTCCTTAACCAGTCCAATCTGTTGTTGGAAAGTTGACAGCACTGGCAAGAAACCAATAACTCTCTTAAGAGCCATTTGTGTATGACAAGCAACATTTCTATTCTTTTAAAATATATTTAAATATATATGTAATTGATCACTAAGGAAAAATGACTGTATGAACAAAGAGGAGGACTGTTAGTCCAAGAGCTTAAAAACAGAAATCTTGGGAACAGAGCCAAACTATATGTAAGGGTCAAAGGCTAATTGCAGCACTAATCACTCCTTTACATATTTCACCATATTTTATGGCAGAGACGGCAAAAACGTACCAGGATAAAAAATACTCGCTAGTTTCTGACATTTGAATTACTTTTCAAAATTCATCTGTTTGGGGGTGTTGAATTTATAAAAGCAAAGAAAAATAAGAGTTACTAAATTATACGGTTTAAAATACATGGATTTTGTAAGATATAATTTTATTCTATGGAACTGCTAGCTTTAAGTAAATCCCTCTAGAATAATAGAATCACTCGTCTAGAAAGTAGATATAGTTGTGCTTATTAAACAGTTATGCATTCTGTACTCAATTTATAGGATATGTTTTCCCACTCGTATTGTTCAGTTGAGCTGTACCTCCTCATTAATGTCTTTATAATAGAGTCCGTAATACTATATGGAGTGGTTCTTTGGTTCTTTGGTTTCTTCTGTGAGAGCCACATAACTCAAGAAAATAGCAGGTCTGTTAACATAAAATGAGTCTCCATGTTCGCTGTTAACCAGGCTGAGGCTAGGATAAGGCAAGCGAGGCAAATGAGACACTTGCCTTAGGCACAAAATTTAAGGGAGTGCCGAAAAGTCAGTAATCAAAATAAATAATATTTTAAAAGAAAAATTAGCACAAAACCCCATGATGAACAAAATGTCAAAATTTTAAATGCCAGAATCTGTTAACAGTGCTGTGCCAAGCTCTATTGGATCCTGAGGTGAAAGGGTAAATCAGTAGTGCTGATCCTTCTCTGCCACGGTGTTGGCAGATGTACCTATTTCTAAGTAATACTAATAAGAGTATCAACAGGATATTGTTTTTAGACCTGCCCCACAGCCATTGTCTAAGATTGCTTTCTACTGTTTCTCATGAATCAGTCACACCACTAATATTTCACTAGACGAGGCCCTGGATCTACCATATATAAGAAAATAATTACAAAGTAATCCAGTTCATAAAGCAAAGCTACACATTACCCATCTTTCCATCTACCTAGCAACTGATTTTGGAGAAGGCAATGGCACCTCACTCCAGTACTCTTGCCTGGAAAATCCCATGGACAGAGAAGCCTGGTGGGCTGCAGTCCATGGGGTTGCGAAGAGTCAGACACCACTGAGCGACTTCACTTTGACTTTTCACTTTCATGCATTGGAGAAGGAAATGGCAACTCACTCCAGTGTTCTTGCCTAGAGAATCCCAGGGACGGAGGAGCCTGGTGGGCTGCCATCTATGGGTTGCACAGAATCGGACATGACTGAAGCGACTTAGCAGCAGCAGTAGCAGCAGCAACTGATTTGCACAGAGTCAGCTGACCTTTCACTTACTGTGTGTCATGGTGGGCAAATTATTTATGCTGTCTCTGCCTCAGTGTTCTCCTCTTAAAGTGGATATAATAACAATATAAAATAAGAAAATACATATAAGGTCACACATTTAGTATGGATTTAATAGCCATTTTTCTTTAAGTGAAATCAGCTCTGTTATGCATAGCTTTGATGTTCTCTCGACTGTCACAACCTAAGACTTACCTACCCTGCAGGTGGGACTGTCCATACAAGTTTCTAAATCCACGCTAAGATCAAGGTTCCAGGGGATGGCTGTCAGGGGGGAATATTCCAGGATTAACCACAGAACTATACTGAACAATTTTCTGGGACAGTCCAGGAAGTCCCTCTTTCCAGAATTCTAAGCCTGCAACAAGTATTTTTTTTAATGTATTTTATGTCATAGTAAATGAGGATCTTAGTGTGTCTTTAATGCAGAAGAATTAATTTCCAAAAGATAAGGGTACACTGTCCTAATTGATTTGAAGTTATTTTAAATAACTTCAGCAATTGCTCAGTAATAACCATGAAGGAGGTTCCATTGACATGATTCTCTCCTGTTTCACTCTCTCAATTTAATTATCCTTGGAAAATATTCCTCTATCCAACCTAGACTCCCTCGGGGAGTGTTAATATAGTAGGTCATCCAAACCAGGGCCCACCCAATAGAATAATGATGAAACTGATGATGTAAGTAGGTTGGCTTTCAAAATAACATGGTTATAATGGCTACATAAATATTACTGCCTGCTTTTTTTGTTGTTATTTTTTAATATAGTTTAGACTTTTGATATAGTTCCCTGCTATATATATCTAAAAGTTCCTACTCTTTGGTAAAAAGACATCTCTAATTCATGTATATTGATTAACTGAGGGCCAAGTAGATGGTTAATTTTCTTTGTAATCATTGTTTTTGAATAGCTATAAAACAGAGTGCTCTAATGCATATGTCCTTTCCATCATAGGGGACTGGAATACAAAAGTAGCAAGTCAAGAGATAACTGGAATAACAGGCAAATTCGGCCTTGGAGAACAGAATGAAGCAAGGCGCAGGCCAACAGAGTTTTGCCAAGAGAGCACACTGGTCATACAAACACCCTCTTCCAACAACACAACAGGTGATTCTACACATGGACGTCACCAGATGGTCAGTGCCGGAATCAGACTGATTATATTCTTTGCGGGCAGAGATGGAGAAGCTGTATGCAGTGAGCAAAAGCAAGACCTGGAGCAGGTTTGGCTCAGATCACTAGCTCCTTACTGCCCAATTTAGGCTCAAATTGAAGAAAGTAGGAAAACCACTAGGGCATTCAAGTATGATCTAAATCAAATCCCTTATGATACATTGGAGGTGATGAATAGATTCAAGGGACTAGATCTGGTAGACAGAGTGCCTGAAGAACTATTGCTATAAGTTCATAACATTGTATAGGAGGTGATGACCAAAACCATCCCCAGGAAAAAGAAATGCAAGAAGGTGAAGTGGTTGACTGAGGAGGACTTACAAATAGCTGAAAAAAGAAAAGAAGTGAAAGACAAAAGAGAAAGGCAAAAATATGAATGTAGACGTCCAGAGAATAGCAAGGAGAGACAAGAAAGCCTTCTTAAGTGACCAATGTAAAGAAACAGAGGAAAACAATAGAATGGGAAAGACTAGAAATCTCTTTAAGAAAATTGGAGATACCAACGGAACATTTCATACAAAGTTAGGCACAATAAAGGTCAAAAACAGTAGACCTAACAGAAGCAGAAGAGATTAAGAAAAGGTGGCAAGAATACACATAGTAACTGAACAAAAAAGCTCTTAATGACCCAATTAACCACGATGGTGTGATCATTCATCTAGAGCCAGACATCCTAGAGTGTAAAGTCAAGTAGGCCTTAGAAAGCATTACTACGAACAAAGCTAGTAGAGGTGATGGAATTCCAGCTGAGCTATTTCAAATTTTAAAAGTGATGCTGTGAAAGTGCTGCACTCATTATACCAGCAAATTTGGAAAACTCAGCAGTTGCCACAGGACTGGAAAACATCAGTTTTCATTCCAATCTCAAAGAAAGGCAATACCAAGGAATGTTCAAATTACTGTACTACTGCACTTATTTCACATGCCAACAAGATTGTGCTCAAAATCCTTCAACATTGGCTTCCACAGGAGGTGAGCTGAAAACTTCCAGATGTACAACCTGGATTTAGAAAAGCAGAGAAACCAGAGATCAAACTGCCAACATTTGCTGGATCATAGAAAAAGCAAAGACATTCCAAAGAACATCTACCTCTGCTTTATTGACTATGCTAAAGCCTTCTTACAACAAACTGTGGAAAATTCTTAAAGAGATGGGAATACCAGACCACTTTACCTGCCTCCTGAGAAACCTGTATGCAGGACAAGAAGCAACAGTTAGAACTGGACATGGAATAATGAACTGGTTCAAAATTGGGCAAGGAGTATGTCAAGGCTGTATATTGTCACTCTGCATATTTAAACTTATATAGAGAGAGCACATCATGAGAAATGCAGGGCTGAATGAATCATAAGCTGGAATCAAGACTGCCAGGAGAACCTCAGATATGCAGAGGATACCACTTTAACAGCAGAAAGTGAAGAAGAATTAGAGTCTTTTGATGAAGGTGAAAGAGGAGAGTGAAAAAGCTGACTTAAAACTCAACATTTAAAAAAATGAATATCATGACGTCCAGCCCCATCAATTCCTGGCAAATAGATTGGAAAACAATGGAAACAGTGACAGAGATTATTTTCTTGGGCTCCAAAATCACTGCAGATGGTGACTGTAGCTGTGAAATTAAGACATGCTTGCTCCTTGGAAGAAAAAGCCATGACAAACCAAGAGAGTGTGTTAAAAAGCAGAGAAATCACTTTGCCAACAGTGGTCCATACAGTTAGAGCTACGGTTTTTCCAGTAGTCATGTACAGATTAAGAGTTGGACCATAAAGAAGGCTGAGCACCAAAGAATGGTGCCTTCAAACTGTGGTGTTGAAGACTCTTGAGAGTCCCTTGGACTGCAAGAGATCTAACCAGTCAACCCTGAAGGAAATCAGTCCTGAATATTCATTGGAAGGACTAATGCTAAAGCTGAAGCTCCAATAGTTTGGCCAGCTGATGTGAAGAGCTGACTCATTGGAAAAGACCCTCTTGGTGGGAAAAATTGAGGGCAGAAGGAAAGAGTGGCAACAGAGGACGAGATGGTTGGATGGCATCACTGACTCAATGGACATGAGTTTGAGCAAACTCTGGGAGATAGTGATGAACAGAGAGGCCTGGTGTGCTGCAGTTCATGGGGTGGCAAATTGTCAGACACAGCTTAGTGACTGAACAACAATAATATTCTGATATTTTTTCATTGATTATTTAATCATTTTCAGTATTTTCCAAACTTAAGAATACAGATATGCTTCTGTTAGAGGTAGAGATAACATCATATGAAATACTGAATATGTATTAAAAAGTATTGCTTATATTATAAAAAAAAACTAAGTAAAAATAACTTTCTTTCCCAGTTTGACTGACAACATATAAAAGACGACTAAACCTGGACCCAGACTTATTGTTTTCCATTAGTAATAACTTAAGCAAGTATCTTATTGCCTGCTGAAGATTTAAGAATTTTCTAAATGGATACTCATCAATGAAAGACTTTTTTTCTTTTATTATATTATCCTAGAAAGACAGAACTTATTTTACATAGCAGAATTGCATTTGTAAATGAGTCATGGCCTCCATTCATGAAAAGCTTTGCTGATGTACTCCTGGCATAGTGGAGATAGAAGTCAAGGTAGAGATTACAGGTCTTCCCTATAAAATTAACTTCTAACTTTAAACTATTTATATACTTAGTGATCTGTGGAGATTCATGAGTTTGTGTATCTTGGTGCTTTCAGTGCTCTGGATCTCGGCTATTCTAGTAGGTATGTAGTCTTATCCCAGTGTTCTTTTAATGTTTTCCTCTCTGTTTTTAAAATCAGGTTGGTTGGTTTCTTTTGTTGAGTTTTAAAAGTTTTGGGTATATTTTGGATAACTGTCAGATATCTTTTGCAAATACTTTCTCCCAGTCTGTGACTTGCCTTCTCATGCTTTTGATAGTGTCTTCTATAGAGCAGAAGTTTTTCATTATTTATTTCCTGGATCATGCATTTGATGTTATATCTATATGTTTGCCACCAAATTCAAGGTCACGTAGATTTTCTAATATGTTATCTCCTAGGAGGTTTTAGTTTTGCATTTATGTCTGTGATCCATTTTGAGTTAATTTTTGTGAAAGTATAAGGTCTGTGTTTAGATTCCTACTCTTTATATTTTTTCTTTTAATTTTTGCATGTGGAAGTTTAGTTGTTCTAGCACCAACAGTTGGCATGGATTTTTTTTCTCCATTGTATTGCCTTTATTTCTTTATCAAGACCAGTTCATTATATTTGTCTGTGTCTATTTTTCACTTGTCTTTTCTGTTTCATTGATCTATTTGTATATTCTTTTGCCAATACCACACTATCTTTGTTAATGTGACTTTATAATAAGTCTTGAAGTTAGGTAACATCAATGCTTCAAAAAGTATTTTAAAATGAAAGTCTGAACTGCTAAAAAAAAAGGTAGAGAAATCGTCAGAAGTGAGAAATGATGACAAAACACAAATATAAGAATGAATGAGTCTAGAGGTCTGCTGCACAACATAATAAACTATAGTTTAAAATATTGCAATGAATACTGAAAATTTTCTAAAGAAGTAAATATCTCAGGTTCTCTCACTACACACATACAAAATAGTAACTATATGAGGATACAGTAGTTATCTTGGTTTTGTACACATTTGTCTCTATGAATGTATACCAAATCAACAGATTGTATACTTTATATATCCGTGTGAGGACACATGCTAAGTCACTTCAGTCATGTCCAACTCTTTGTGACCCCGTGGAATGTAGCCGACTAGGCTCCTCTATCCATGGGATTCTCCAGGCAAGAATAAATGAGTAGGTTGCTGTGTCCCTCTTCAGGGGATCGAACTGCGTCTCTTATATCTCTTGCATTGGCAGGCAGGTTCTTTACCACTAGCACTACATGGGAAGCCCCTTAAATATATATACATATATAAAATTTTTATTAAAATGAAATGTTAAAAAATCAGAAAAAATACAAAAAGAAAATGTGTAAGTGTAGCAAGTGACTGCATAGGAGTTATCCCTCCATGGAAAGAGGGGAAAGAGCTCTTCAGTAACTGCCTGAAGCAGTCAAAAATCTTTCTGAGTTGGACAGGTTAAACTCACACCTCTAAAAATTTCCCATTAATCTGGACCTAAAGAACACAAACTAATTATAACAAAAGTCATTAAACACCTTGGAAATAGTGAGAATCAGAAAACACAAACCATAGAATCAGTCCATTGCATCATGAAGGCAGTAGGTTATCAGATACAGGATAAAAATAAATATCTTTAATTTGATAAAATATACAAAATATTATGTGTCCATATATATGAAATAGTTCAGAAAGGGCATTAAAGCAATAAAAGGTGAGTAAAATTAGGAAGCTCTGAAAAACCTGGTAGCAATTCTAGAAATGAAATATTATTGATAAAATCATAACTATAATTGACATTACAAACTTCACAGATGGAGTAAACATAAAATTAGATTGAAAAAAAGTTAGTGAACCTGGTTTACTGTCATTAAGCATTATTTATAAAATTAGCTATTAAATTCCAAGGACAAAACACACTATTTTTGATTGTTACCTAGTGTTATAAATCTGAAATTTATTCAGAATTCACATGATCCAAAGTACTGGCATTTTTCTGTAGATACTTAAGAAATTCTTTTGTCTTCTGCTCTATAACTCAAAATAATATTATTAGTGGGCATTCTTAACCCCTGTGAACATGGAAAGCACTCAACTGTGGTCTCAAACAACTCTAAACTCATCAGTTGCCTTAGCAATATAGTGGATAGGGCCCAAGAATCGAATTGGCAGAGGGTCTTGATTGTCATTAACTAGCTGTTGCATCCTCAGAAAATCACTTAAATTTTCTGATTTCAGTTTTCTTCCTTAAAAAATGATATGTGTTTCCTTTCTGCTATGAAAGAAATGCATTTTCATTTGTGAATTTATCTCTGAATGTAGTTAGAGTAAAATCATAAAGACTAATTCCCTATCCTTAGGCTAGTAAAAAATACGATAAAGAGTTCTGGTAAATATCTATACTAAAGAAATCGATATCTAAGATCTATTCTTAATATTATGCAGTAGCTGCCTAAGGAGAAAAGAGGACAGAATGTAATTTGTTGGGCAACGAGAATACTCCCTAAGGACTTTCTATATCTCACAGTCTTCACAACATCCTGGGAAGAAAACTATAATTATATCCCCCCTCACTTTTCCTGGAGAATAAAACTGAAGTTTTGAGCTTATGTAAGAGTCATATAAATTTGAACCTACATTTGGCTGACTCCAAAGCCCACAGTGTTTCCACTTCATCAAGAAGCCATATTTTCCCATGAAATTTCCCTTAATGTCAGATTTCTGAATATGGAAATAAGTGACATTTAAAATGGTCTTAATATACCAGCTGTAATAAATAACACAGAATTTCTTTTTCTCTTGTGGATAGCTTTTGGAAAATAAGGAATAATTTTGAAATAAAATTTTCCATATTTTGTCTCTGAGGAATTTGTCAATTTCTTCTAAACCTATTCAAATGTTAAATTACTGGGATAAAAAAGAACAATGGACCTTCCAGCCATAGGAAATTACGTATGAGTTGGTCAAAAACAGTAATCTATAATGCTATACTTTTCCTATCATAAATACTTTATGAAGAATAGTTTTTTCACACACTTGAAGAATATATCTTTGTGACTATCTAAGCATAGTTTTTGTCTACGCTCTCTGAAAAACTAATTTTTAGCTTCATGTGTTTCTGTGCTACAAAAGAATTGTAAAACAACATATTTTGACCTAAAGGTACTAGAACTTATTGATGCCTTTTTTGTCCTCTCCTTTTAAACTTAAATGTGAATAGTTTAGCTTAGTGTTTGAATTTGTTTTTCAATTAGAAAACAATTTTGTAAAGAGAAAACTTTTACAAATTGAACACTCAAAATCATAGTAACAGGACATAATATTTGGTTAGATTGACCATGTCTCTAGGGCGGCTTTAGTCTGAATTCTAGTAGAAGGAAAGGAGAAGTAAATCATTGGTTTCACATTGAAAATTGCCCAGGTGGTACTGTTGTGAGACAGTTCTCCACTTCTGAACAACTCTGAAGTGTGGCACTAACTAGCCTTTTGTTCCTGACTATTCGAAGCTGAAGTTCCAATACTTTGGTCATCTGATGTGAAGAGCAAACTTATTGAAAAAGACTCTGAGCTGGAAAAGATTGAGGGCAAGAGCAGAACAGGGTGGCAGAGGATGATATGGTTAGATAGCATCACTGACTCAAAGGGCAGGAATTTGGGAGATAGTGGAGGGTAGAGAAGCCTGGCTTGCTACAGTCTGTGAGATCACGGTCTCGGACATGACTTAGCGACAGAACAACCACAACAATATTTTTTCAAAAACATTTGTATACCCAACAGCCTTAGAAGATAGTGACAGTGTCTCCTTTGAGGCAAAGGGTAGATTTTCTGGGTGTCCAGTATAAGATAATGTCTTCTCATCAGTACAAAAGGCAAGTTAATTTGCAAATCATAAAGTATTTGAGCTTCCTAAACTTTCTCAGTTGTGACCTAAACCTACCTTGAGCTCAGCATCCACCTGGACACCTTCATTTTAGTCCCATGGAAATTTAGGGGCAAATGGAGCCAACACCAGCAGTCTAGTGCTCAGGCTGCTTGTTGTGAATAATAAAGTCCTTTGTCCCTGACCTAGGAATCTTGTATCTTCTGCCAGCATTCACAAAATGATGTCAGGCTAACTTTCTACTTGAAAGGAGGATCAAAGCTCAAATTCTCAGAGTTGCTGACATAGAGAAATTTAAATTTCACAACCTAAAAGGAATTACCAATAATGGGTATATATAACTATATAATGAATCATTGCTGCTTTATGAAATGTTGCTTAAGCTTGTGTGTACTTTATCCCATTCTTTTGATTGACTCTTTTAGTGGGAATGCAATTAGTAATTACAAGTGTATAATCATTGCCTTTTAGCTTTACAGGAGTTTTAAGGAATACTTAACTTACAATATTCTAGAACTAATAATGTGTCAAGTTTGCCTGGCTGTGGCTATGATTTTAAGACAACTGTTATGTGAATTAGCACAAACAAACCTTATGCCAAGAAACATTTTCTAAAGCAGAGAGAGAAACAAAAAAAAGTCTTGAAATCATGGAGACCTTGGCTCAAATATCAAAATTGCCATTTCAAAGGTTTGTATCCACCAGAAACACGAAATGGTAGTAATCTTTTTTATTTACAATACTCAAAGGATTTAATAATTTTGCTTCACAGATTGTCAAGAAATACATCCTTCCCATTTTATAACTGATAAAACTGAGATTTTAAAGAGGTAACGACCAAATTTTCTGCTTCTTAATTCAATTCTTGCCTTACCACACTAAGCTATACTAAATTTGTATCATTCAGAAATGATAGGCAATGTTTTAGCAATGTATTTTCCAACATAGTAAAATACATTGAAAGCCAACTCTGGTTACTATTTCTTTTCCATATATTGAAAATCTTTCAGTTGTATAAGATCCCTTGACTTTAGGAAAGATGCTTATAGTGAGTACCTAGAAGGAAAACAAAAGGTAAAATTGGTGAAACACAGTACAGTAATCAGTTCAGTTCAGTTCAGTCGCTCAGTCATGTCTGACTCTTTGCGACCCCATGAATCGTAGCAAGCCAGGCCTCCCTGTCCATTACCAACTCCCGGAGTTCACTCAGACTCACGCCCATCGAGTCAGTGACACCATCCAGCCATCTCATCCTCTGTTGTTCCCTTCTCCTCCTGCCCCCAATCCCTCCCAGCATCAGAGTCTTTTCCAATGAGTCAACTCTTCAGTAATACTTCTGGGCAAAAAAAGAGCTATTGAGTTTTATATGTTTACAAGAAAATTTCAAATGAAAGATCCACATTGCAAGAAGAAAAAATCATATATATGAAGTATGTTGGTAAAAATCAAACATAAATTGACAGCATAAATAGCACAATAACATCTTTAAAATTAAATTATGTCACAAGTAAAATAGAGAAATATTAACATATAAGTTAGAATTGAGCTAAGTTAAAATGTCCTATGATTTTTATATTCCCTAGAAAGACTAAAAGATGATGTTAACTTCATATGTTAAGATTTCCAGAGTAAAAACTAAAAGGAATATATACGGATAATATAATTTCCACATTAGTAAAAATAAAACAATAGAAATAAGAATACTTAATCCAAAATGAAACAAAGAAAGTAAAGAAAATGAATACAGGGTATTCAGGCTAATAGAAAGCAGAAGATAAAATATATTGCAAATATATCAGCAATTACATTACACATAAATATTTAAATAACTCAGTTAGCATATAACAATTGTTTCTAAATTAAAAGAAAACAAAATCCAAGAGCCAAACTTAAATTACAAAGGGGCAATATGAGTGAAAGTGAAAGGATATCATGAAAAAAAAATTAACCAAAAGAAAGCTAGTGTTGTCATAGTAACATAAGACAAAACAGACTTTTGGGCAAAAACAAACAAACAAAACCCCCCTAAATTTGCTAAATATTTACTGTGCTCAAGTGCTCAGTTGTGTGTGACTCTTAAACATCATTAAACATTACTATGTTTCAAAATGATAAAAAGTTCATTTGATCAAGAAGATAAAATACTTTTAGTTTTAAGAGTATAATATAACCTCAAAAACAATATAAGGTGTCTTCTCAGACCACGGTGGAAATATATTAGAAATCAATACTGGAAAGATAACTGGAAAGTCCCCAAATACATGGAGATTAAACAACACTGCTAATCATACATAGGTCAAAGAAATAATCTCAAGAGAAATTCAAAAATATTTTGAGCTAAATGAAACTCTGAAATAAATGAAAATAAAATGAAAACTTACCAAATTTGTAAAATGAAGGAAAAGCAGTACTTATAGGGAAATTCACAGTAATGAATGGTTTATTAGGAAAGCATGCTAAGTCACTTCAGTTGTGTTCGATTCTTTGCAAACCTATGGACTGTAGCCTGCCAGGCTCCCCTGTCCATGGGATTTTCCAGGCAAGAATACTGGAGTGGGTTGCCGTGCCCTTCTCCAGATATTAGGAAAGAAGAAAGATCTAAAATCAGTAATCTAAGTTTCTACTTTAGGAAACGAGAAAAAATGAGAAAATTAAATTCAAAGTAAACAGAAGAAAAGAAATAGCAAGAATTAGAGAAGAAATCACAGCAGTTGAAAACAAGGAATTAATGGAGAATAGCACTGAAACCAAAAGCTAGTCCTTTGAAAAAGTCACTAAAATAAATAATAACTAGGAAATTTAAGAAAACAAAGAAAACAAATTACCAATGTCAGAAATAAAAGAGTGGACATCACTACAAATCCCACGGGCATTAAAAAGGATAAGAAAAATACGCCATGAACAACTCTATTCCATAACTCGATAACCTGGAAGAAACGGACCCATTTCTGAAAGACACAAATTACCACAGCTCACATAAGAATAAATAAACCGTCTGAATAGGCCTATTTCTATCTGAAAAAATTAATCAATACAGACTGAATCGTCATCTATACAGAAAATCTAAAATAACCAACAAAATATCTTCTGAAGCTAAAGTGACTATAGCAAGGTCGCAGGATCTAAGGTAATATATAGAAGTCAGTCACTTTCCCATACACCAGCAACACATAAGTAGAATTTGAAGTTGAAAACCAATACTACGTACGTTGATATCCTCAAAATTAAAGGTTTTAGGGATACATTTAACAAGATATATACAAGATCTAGATGAGGAAAAACCCTGGAACTCTTATGAAATAAAGAACTAAATAAATACTCCATACTCAGGGATTTGAAGATTCAACACTGGCAAGATTTCAGTTTTTCCTAACTTGATCTATAGATTCAACAAAATCCCAGCAAGTGATTTTGTGGGTGTTGGCAAACTGACTCTAAAGCTTATATATAGAGGCAAAAGATGTGGAATAGACAACGCAGTACTGAAGGAGAAGAACAAAGCTGGCTGACCCTGCTTCAAGAGTTGCGATGAATCTATAACAAAGACACTGTGGCACTGGCAAAAGAATAGACAAAGAGATCAATGGAACAGAGTGGACCGTTTTCAACACTGGCAAATTTCAGTTTTTCCTAACTTGATCTATAGATTCAACAAAATCCCAGCAAGTGATTTTGTGGGTGTTGGCAAACTGACTCTAAAGCTTGTATATAGAGGCAAAAGATGTGGAATAGACAACGCAGTACTGAAGGAGAAGAACAAAGCTGGCTGACCCTGCTTCAAGAGTTGCGATGAATCTATAAACAAAGACAGTGTGGCACTGGCAAAAGAATAGACAAAGAGATCAATGGAACAGAGTGGACCGTCTGGAAATAGACCCAGAAAAAGATGGTCAACTGATTTTGACAAAGGAGAAAAGGCAATACAGTGGAGCAAAGATAGGTTTTTCAACAAATGGTGACAGAACACGTGGACATCCCATACAAAAAAGTAAATCTAGACACAGATATTATACCATTCACAAACATTAACTGAAAATGGATTACAAACCTAAGTGTAGAATGCAAAACTGTTAAAACTCCTAGAAGATAACACAGAAGAAAACCTATATGACCTAGGATATGGCTAAGACGTTTTAGATCCAACACTAGAGGCAGGATGTATGAAAGAAATAATTGATAAGGTGGAACTCAATACAATTAAAAGTTTCTGTTCTGCTAAAGATAATGTCAACAGAAAACAGACTGGGAGAAAATATTTGTAAAACACTTATCCGATAAAGGACTGCTATCCAAAATATACAGAGGACTCTTCAATCTCAATAGGAAGAAAATAACCTGATTTAAAAATGAGCCAAAGATCTTAACACATACTTCACCAAAGAAAATATACAGATGGCAAATAACCATATCAAAAGATGGTTTACATCCTATGTCATCAAGGAAGTGCAAATTATAACAGTGAAATACCATTACACACCTATCAGAATGCCTGAGGTCCAGAACTGTCAACGCAAGACGCTGATGAGGATGCAAGACAACAAAACTTTCATTGTTTGTGGGAATGCAAAATGGTACAGTCACTTTGGAAGAAAGTTCAGGTTCTTACAAAATGAAATATACTCTTACCAAATAATCCAGGATCATATGCTTTGGTATTTACCCAAATGCATTGCAAATTCATGTCCACACAAAAACTTACACATAAGTTTATAGCAGCATTATTTTTAAATGCAAAATTTTGAAAGCAACCAAGATATCCTTCAGTGGGTGAATGGATAAATTGTGGCACATCCAGACAACAGAATATTATTTGGTGAAAACAAATGGAAAAATAACAGAAAAAGAGATCAGCTATCAAGCCATAAAAAGGTATGAAGGAATTTTCAATGCATGTTACTAAGCGAAAGCAGCTAATCTGATCAGATTACCTACTACATGATTCCAACTATGTGACTTTTTGGAAAAGTCAAAATTATTGATACAGTTAAAAAAAAAAAAGATCTGTGTTTGCTAGGGCTTAAAGCAGAGAGAGGGATGAAGAGGTGGAGAACAGAGGGTTTTTAGAGCAGTGAAACTATTCTGCATAATACCATAATGATGTTTATATGCCATTAAACATTCTCACAAACCTATGTAATGTACAGCGCCAAGAATGAACCCTAGCAGACTATGGACTTTGGGTCATGATGTGTTGATGTAGGCCACTGATTGTTATAAACATGCCACTCTGGTGGAGGACAGTTATAGAGGGGGAGGCCGTGCGTGTGTGAGGTGTATGGGAATCTTCTGTACTTTCTGCTCAATTTTTCCATAAGCCTAAACTACTTTAAAATATTTATTTAAAATACTTAAAACATTGTTTTAAAATTAGTATCTTAGTTTCTTGTATGTTCAGTCATGTCCGACTCTTTGCAACCCCATGGCCCACTGGTTCCTCTGTTCATGGAATTTTCCAGGCAAGAATAATGGAAAGGGTTGTCATTTCTTACTCCAGGGGATCTTCCCAACCCAGGGATCATATCCATGTCACCTGCATTGGCAGGTGGATTCTTTACCACTGAGCCACCTGGGAAGTCCCATCTTAGGCGAGCTGTATACAAAGGTTTTAGTTCACCACACTGCCTGAAATAGAAATCTCTTAACAATTACCATGGAAGCAGAGTCAACAGCCCAAGACTAATAGATGATAAACTGTAGTGAGAAAGTACATTTCTGATATAGCTGGAGGGATATTTGGAGGTAGAGATAAGATTTTAGCAGTAGAAACAGTTATAGTTTTCTACTGAGGACTTAACATGCCCAGCAGAGGTCACACACTTCCAGAACATTATCTCACATTGGGGCTTCCCTGGTGGCTCAGAGGGTAAAGAATCTGCCTGCAACACGGGAGACCCAGGGTGATTCCTGGGTGGGGAAAATCCCCTGAGGAAGGGAATGGCAACCCGCTTCAGTATTCTTGCCTAGAGAATTCCATGGACAGAGGAGTCTGGCAGGCTACAGTCCATGGGGTTGCAAAGAGTTGGACACAACTGAGCGACTAACACCATAACACTCACAAATCTCACATTATCCCAGAAGTCTACAGCATTATTGCCATCTTAAAGATAAGAATGTTTCAGCCCAGAGAGGTTACATATAACAATACCCAGTAAGTGGTACAGCTAGGAAATTTAAATTAACCTGAAGCTCCTACCAGAATGTTTTTTAACTAATATGATCATAATGTTTTTACATCTCTACCAGGGAAAGAAAGTCCGGGTCTCAGTTTTATTTGCCTTCATATGTAGAATTTGGGGAGTCAGGAAGTACTTTAAATTTCTATCAAAAACTGATTTTTGATATAGTGACTATACATATATTTTTCCCCTACATTTCATGGTGTCTTTCTGAAGCTAGATAGTGTTGGGGGGACATACTTCTACATTTCTTCTTAATTTGATATCATAACCCATATACTTTTGTTGTTCTGCTTTTCAATATGTCTCTTAATTATTCAATTACTTAATATTTTGACTTGACTCATCTGGTTTTCCCTACAACAGTTACACTTTCCCTTCCATTTTTTTCTCAGTGCTCATATTATGGCAAAAATACAGACAATGTTTTTGACAACAGTGAAAGAAGATGAAAGCCAGTCTATAAAGGTACCTCTTGGAGGGATCATGCCACTCATAGAGTAATGGAGGGCTGATGAGAGAGCGCTGATACTCAATGTCTTCTCTATATGGAATCTAGCCATTTGCTCTCCTATCTGTAGGCTCCACGCTTGCCATTTTGGACATGAGCTACTTCACTAAACAGGAAGCTTACCCTGGCTTTCCCTGGCTGAGGGAATGTCTTTGAAATAGTTATGTTTATCTTTTATTTGGATTTTGCTAATTTTAGCTTGATATTTCAAACCCACAAATTTTGTGCCTGTACTTGCTTGGGATTTGAGATTCTCCACCTTGTTCTGTCTTTACAACTTAAAGCGTCAGTTCAGGATGAGGTTTGCAGAAATGGAAAGGTAATGTTGCCTTGCTGAGCCTTATTTCTTCACTTGTAAAATGAAGGGATCAGAACAATTTTTTTGCCTTACTCTCTGAGTTAAATCACATTTTAAAAATTGTTGTATACTAGTGGTAATAGAAGAACGTTTTTAAGCTTTATGACATGGGTGTTCATCAATCCGAGGGACCTGGCTTTGAACTGGGACAGAGTTCTGGAGGGCCTTGACTATTTAGGAATTTTTTAGTTACTGAATATCAGCAACTTGGAAGGGGATTTCCAGGGGAGTAGCTAAAGCAGCCGGAGAAGGCAATGGCAACCCACTCCAGTACTCTTGCCTGGAAAATCCCACGGGCGGAGGAGCCTGGTAGGCTGCAGTCCACAGGGTCTCGAAGAGTCAGACACGACTGAGCGACTTCACTTTCACTTTTCACTTTCCGGAATTGGAGAAGGAAATAGCAACCCACTCCAGTGTTCCTGCCTGGAGAATCCCAGGGACCGGGGAGCCTGCTGGGCTGCCGTCTATGGGGTCGCACAGAGTCGGACACGACTGAAGCGACTTAGCAGCAGCAGCAGCTAAAAATAAAGCTGCCTCACTGCCTGGTATGGCAGTAGTGAGAAGACACTCCAAGAGTAGCTATTTAAGATAAGGACGTATTTCAGCACTTTAACTAGCTGTTCCAGCCATTTTGAATATGCCAGTCTTATATCAGCTCTGTTAAGTGCTTTCCGAAGTTTAGAGCACTGATGATGCTTTGAACTTGATCTTGCTGGAAAATGACCATCAGAGGTTTTCACATACTAGGTCAGCTACCACCTGAGTGAGGGCTCTGTGTGCTAAGTTGCTTCAGTTTTGTCAGACTGTGTGACTCTACGGCCTCTAGCCTTCCAGGTTCCTCTGAATGTGGTATTCTCTGGGCAAGAATACTGGAGTGGGTTGCCATGTGTCCTTCTCTTGGGGATCTTCCTGACCCAGGGACTGGACTTGGGTCTTTTACATTTCCTGCACCAGCAGGTGGGTTACCTAACACCAGAGCCACCTGGGAAGGCTATCTTCTAAGCTTCTATCTATTACCAAAAGCATTCTGAGTTCAGAGAGGATAAAATGTAAAAAAAATAAATAAATAAAAATGCATATCTTGGCATCAATAAAATAAGGTGAACAAATTATTACTATCTTTATTAGCACACTGTATTCTACAATATGAAATGCAATTATCCCTAATGGTAAATCTTGGATCATTAAACTAGCTTACCCAGAATAAGAACACCACATGATATTTGATTGTTACTCTAATGTAAATTTGATATATTTTGCACAGATTTCCTCATTTTTTTATTCAGTGCCGACTATTGCCAGGTATTCTAATTGGTGAGGATCTAGTTGTGAACTGATAGAATAGTGAACTTCAGCAACATACAGAATAAAGACATTTTAGTTATAGCTATGAAACATATACCTCTGCATATGATAAGTACTAAAGGCAAGTAAGTCTGTCCTGGGTTCAGTGGGAATATATAAGAGGGGAATTATTCTTTGATAAAGTCTAACCAGACTACTATTAGGTACATTATTTTTATGTTGTGCTTTGAGGAGGCATAGGAGGCTTTGCAAATGCATCTCAGTGGCTGCTATCGGAAGTAGCCAAGAGATCAGACCCACTTCCTAAACCAGAGCAGATGTACTCAGCTATTTTACACACTATATTGCATTTGGGGTAATATTTCACTTGAAGAAAGGGTTTTCTGCTAAAACAAAAAGTTTGAAAACCACTGATCTGGTGGACAAAGCATGAATTTCAGCATGAAAATGTTTAAATGAAATTTCCAGCTCTACTGCCCATTTATAATTTGACTTCAAATAACCCAAACCACGTCTAAACACACGACTGACAAACAAATGATTTCAAGTGATTCTGATCCTAGCTTTCAGTTAAACTGTGAAGAAAGCTATGCAAATCATTCTAGTTGGGCTGCTGTGCCTGGAACAGCCTTCATTGCATGCTGTGATTATAAGAATTCTGGAACTCTCCTGTATCTATCATGTGTCAGAATATTCATGGTCTTCCTTCTTTGTAAGGTATATAAAAAAAGCATATCACCATAATAATAAAGATGGCAATATGTGCTAGGAGTTTTGACATGCCTTTCACATTACATTAATTTTTATTTAATTCTTATAAAAACTCTGAGGGATGCTCCCTCTCTTTAAGGTGAGGAGGTTCAAAGAATTAAGTAATTTTTCATGGTGACAGTGGTGAAGCTTGATTTAAAGTCAGTAGTATTCTCTAGTACTTATCTTCAGTCATGCCACCTCTCTGCATCAACTTTCTATAACCTAGATATGGTTACATTAGAAAGATGGGCATGGGAAGCTGTGTCCTTCTCTGAGGTAGGCAAAGGGATGTATGAAAGAAATCCTTACACGTATCACTTTAAAAATGCACTAAAACAATAAACCTGCTTGAAAACAAATGAGCATTTGTTCTAAAAGTTAATAGATCACACAAACGTCTTATTTGAAAAAATTTGCATGTCACTAGTTGTGAAATGCGACTATTAAAGTACTCAGAGATATGCATATACAAAGAATTAGCATAGTTTTTTACCATGACAGGATAGATAGCATATGTAGCTGAGACTAAGAGGGCTGACAAATCTATGTAGGCAGACTAACCTTCCTGGCTAAGAACCAGGAGTTACGCTTGTTACATAGAACTCTCAAGGGTACCATGCAATCAGAGGTCACAATCGAGGCAACAAAGCAATGTCACCATATCAGAGAATGGGCCAATTCAGATCTGGTCCCTGACAGTCACTGAGGTCAAGGCTTGCGGCTAATAATTGTATTAAACAGGAATATTCCCTGCACACTTTTAGAATTGTCATCTGAACAAACAAGTCCAGGTCATCTGTGGGTTAAATCTCAGTTCTTTTTCCTAGTACTTAAAACTTACTTTCTAGTCTTAATCCCTTATAATTTTTAAACTTACAACTGTAATTTTCTTTTGATCAAGTAAATGCTTAATAATTTTATTTTTGTTTTCTGATCTTAACAACAGCAAACTTTCATTTAAATGCATGCATTTGTCACTTAATTCCATTTTATTATTTGCTGCCAAATGTAATTTTAAAATTCTGACTATATGATAACAATCACAATTTAAACTTCATATTTTAGTGTATATAGTGTATTATAATTAAAATAATAAGAATAATCTTATACTCAAATTTATGAATCTCAAATTTTAATACTTTTGTATCATTGCATGTATCATTTATATAAAAGCAACTAAATTCCAAATAGCAATTTTATATAAAATGTGTGAAATTTACAAATAGTAATTAAAATGTAGCAAAAGATATCTTTATAAATAAGTAGCTGAATCATGTATTTAAATCAAATAGGGAAAATAAAATATATATGAATAGGGTCACATTTAGGTTTATATGAGATATATGATGTGTAATTTTAGTTCACATTTTCCTCAATGTAATTTGGAATTTATGAATTATACTGAAATCACACATTAATATTTATTTTTAATTTTGGTCTATGTTTTCAATTTTATGATAAATGTTTAAAACATCTTTAGTTGCCCTACTCTTTTAGTTATGGCTTAACTTAAATAAAAATCCTTGAGAATTTATTATTTTTACTATAAAATGTTACTGTTTTGTATATTTATCACAAATCTCACTTGGAAAACTGTATATTCTAGAGCTCTCTTTTGTTCATATAAATTCTAAGATGTAAGAAAATCAAGAGTTTGATTCCTGGTTTACCTTATGTTATATTTCAATTTGAAAATGCTTATATTTAATGTTTAAATTGTACACAAATATACACACACACCACACAACCTCACAATATAGTTCCAAGTGAAATACTCAATAAACTAAATATAAGGCTGTAAGATTAAAACTGGCAATAGTTCAACATTCAAGTGCATAAGACTGAAAGTCTATTTTTTCCAGCTGCATAATTAGTATATTTTCAATAGAAAATTATGGTCCTATGAGTAATAGGACACACCACATTCTAAACTAGCTTCTAAAATCATACTATTCTCACTGTTTAATTAATTCTATAGCTTTCAGTTGCTTATTTTATAATGATTCTTAAGAATGTGTGAGATCAAAACTGACAATGTGTAGTTTGATAAACTGCATATCCCTGTGAGAAGTGTAAATCTCAGCTTAGTTTAAACAGCTCAGATTAAGTGTCAATTTCAGAGAGTTCTTTCCATATTTACTCTTTTAAAAGTATATTTTAAGTTTAGCTCTAATATATTTTTAATACATAAGTTTATTAACTGTACAAGGAGAAGAAGTATCAAACATATGTTAAACATTAAAACTGTTATTTTAAGGAAACACTTCTTGACCTCATTAAAATAATTAACGTTTCATAACATTATATTTCACATCCAAGTTATGAAAAAGCAAAAAAAAATTATCAAAACAAACTACAGTCAATTACATTTTCAGATCAGTAAGATGCACTTGTAAGGGTCTTTCTTCTCCTAATCCAATTGCCAAAGGCACTTTAGCAGCTCAAATAGGTGGTTAGAAACATTTCTGCCATGATTTCTGAAATATAGAGGGCTTTGTTGTTGCTATTCTTTTACGATTTCCCCTTTCTATAGCTATAAATACTAACAGAGACAGAAGATTACTCACACTTATTCACACACACATGTGCACATGTAATTGGAATTAATTTTAACATCCCTGTTCTCAAACTATTCTGGCGAATCACTGAAACATTATTAGTTTTGATTTATTTACTTATTTATTTTATAACTGAATCACCTTAAAAGAGTAGAACTGAGGAACTGTACTACAGTTCATCTTTTTTTAGAGACACCTGGTGATTTTCCATCCTAATAGACAATCAAATCAATAATTTTAATTGCTTTCAACATGATGAACAATAGGATAGCACATTTCATTTTGATTTGTTCATATTTAAGATACATAATTTCACTTTAAAAGGAAAAACTTTAGTTAAACCGTCTTCTACTTTTTAAAATCCTATGGCATTTGACTTGTTTCTAAAATTATCTGAGTTTCGCACTCTAGGACCTGGGTCACAACCTTATTTAGGGACAGGAAATAGTTATCAGGTCACTGAGTGGTCAAATGAAAAGGATTTGAAATGCTTCAGCACTTAGGCCTCCACTCATCGAAATGATTGACTTCTACGCTGTTTAAAGGTTGACAGTTCTTTACTGGAACTAGTCAGATTATGCCTATATGATCACAGCAATTTTAAGAAAAATCTACAGGGTACAAACATACGTTAAGAGTATAAATGAACAGCCTTGTACATTTACAAAAAAGTACCAGTCTTTAGGATATGCAGATATTTTAATTAACAATATATCTGAGTCCAAGGCATTTGAGTGCAACAAAATGGGATAAAAGCAAAGGGAACATAAATGTTATCTCTCTATGCCGTTTTTCTTCTAGAATAGACTAAAAATATGCCATACTGTTTAGCAGCACATTTTACTATCATACAGGATAAAATCATATAATTATTCCTGTATTATAATGATTAACCTAAGCCTATTTTTATATTGACCTGATGTTACTTCAAGTGAATACAATCTATCTCCGATGATGGAAATAGGCAAAATAGAAGTTGGGGCAAAATGAGTATATACTTGATATATCATTTAGCTCTGGATCAGTTTCCCTAGAGTTCAGGACTATTATTAGAAATCAAAATGATCATTTTGCACAGTTTCCAAGGCAAGCAATGTCAGGCATTTTATGTAAAGAGAAGTTTGTGGTTGGAATAAAAGAAGTTTAATGTATGAAGGTGATGGAAGAGAATTAAGCCGCAGTATTGCCTGCATAACTCATTTTCTAATGTTTGAAAGAATAAGAAAAGGACATTATGAAAACTGTACCAAATTAAGGTATTCCATATTTACATAACTTTTCCATATGATCACTAAAACTTTAAGAAATAGATGTTTTATTCCACAAATGTTAAAGGAAGCAATCCTATCACTGATGGACAGAAAGTTGGAAAATGAGGCACAGATTTTATTTTTAAGTTTTATTTTATAATAAGAAACTGGGCCATTAAAACTATGTAACCAAAGCTGGAGTGCGTGCACTGGAAGGCCCCTGCAGTCTTTTACAACTTTTCAGAGGCCTCGGTTGTGAACTGGGTTTGCACTCTGCCAGCAGAGCAGCTCTGACCCATGGAGAGCACTCCTTCAGATCAACACTGCCTCAGGCCTTTCTGCTTTCTCCAAGAAGTCTAACATTTCAGGCATCAAGTTGAATTTCTTCTGGAGATGATTAACCCAAACCCATGACAGATTTTTTCCAAGATATCCAACCCCTTATGTTTATTTTATCCTGGCTCTTTTTTGGATGTACTGGACACAAGTAACTTACTCATTTTACATGTTAAAGTACTGGTGGAGAGCCATTAATTCCCTTAAAAAATGAGAAAATATGTCAGTGTGCTGGGCTCTATTGTGTAAGTTCATATTAACTGTATGATTTAAAATTTTAAGAAAGATGTTTCTCCTCTAGTATAGAATTTTTTAAAGCATTTCAACACATCTCAAGATAGGGATCTTCTACTTTTTGCAAAATGCATTCTTGTGGTGTATTAAAAAACACAATGTTAGAAGGATCAGTTACTGTTTCCATAAGCCCAGTTTGTAGGGGGTTTCAACTAACCTAAATCTTGGCATACGCAGTTTAGTTAATAGTCAAATAAAAATATATAGAAGAGTCTATTCTCCTTCTTATATGCCAATCCCTGTCATTGTTTCTATATCAATGGCATTTTCTTCTTATCATGGGTGAGATGAGCTGTGGAAAATAATCCAGGTATTTTTATATATTTCTCTAAGTAAAATATTTTAAACTAAGGTGATTGGATGACTTCTGTAGAGATGACTATTAATACTTTTTTTTTAAAAAGACATTTTTTTCTTCCTTGAAGAAACAGTGCAAAAAGGTCAAATTTTATAGTTTTTTAATAGATTTTTTTTTCTGTTAGGATGATGTAAGGTTCCAGATGAAACAGGATTTTTGTTATGAACATTTGAGTTACTTTAAACATATTAAAGAAATATTTTAAATCTTAGGGCACTCAAATATATAAGTTAAGCATAGGAATAAAAATATTTACTAAATAACATATTTGAACATTTATACATATTTGATACATTTCTACAATTAATAGAAATGTATCAAAAGAAAAAGACATAAAGTTAAATTTAGGGGGCATTTAAAGTGTAAAGCCTTGGATTCAATATACTGTCTGATAAGAAAAGTAGTTTGAGGGAAAAAATGTATAAATTTGAATGTAACATCTCATGCCAAGAATAAGAACTCATTTCATGAGACAGAAATTTGTATGGAGGTATACATGCAACTACATGAGAACGGACAGGAGCACAGCATGGGATTGGAAAGGAGCTTCAAAGTATTACAGCACCACAAACACAGATAATTCCATTTCAACACAAGCGTGTCATTCACGAGTAGCAATTCTGGGAGCTAACTTTGAGTTTTATCTAAACTTTGAGTTTAGCATCTGGCTGATGACAAAATGTTGACTCTATGGTAAATAAGTTTTAATTTCTCAGGATTAAATCCAAATATTACTTCCGATAGTAATTCAGAAAACTAATCTACAAATAGTAATTGATATAATCTTTTCTCTTTAGGAAAATCTCTTATATAATTTAAGTACTGGTGCAAAGAACCATAGGGCACATTTTAGAAAACTTCAAGGGATAATTTTACTTCCATCTAACATGGACAAAACACTGCAAAATTGTCAAAATGACAAATCTTAGAATCACAAGAATTATAGGAAATTAATTCATGTCCATATTAGTATTTTTATTCTTCTTGAATAAAGTTGCAAAATAAACTTTATCTTTACAAAATATATATCAATATCTGAGAATATTTTCTAAGTGGAGGATAAAACTAAGTTAATTTTTATAATTAGATTATTACTGGAATGTTTAAAGATATCAGTTTCTTCTTTAATTCATGCTTCAATGGGCTACCCAAGTTCAAGACCTTCTACAGAATGAAGAAAAGAAATGACAAGGGATAGCATATACATTGGGGGTGGTAGGTTAATGCCAGAAGTGTGACTGATTGATTGACTGACATGACTTTAAAAAAATCTGGATTAAAGCTGCCTATCAAATTTGTCCAGCTAAAATTTAGAGTAGAATGGATTATTGACCAGAATCTGTGTCTTATCTCTTCAGGTATATGCATTTACCTTCACCAGAAAAATCCCTTTTCATGGGAAAATGATCAGCTAAGTAAAATAATAAATTTCCCCAATTCACATACACCATATTTTAAAATATAATGTTTCAAAGTGTATGGAGTGACTATAACCAAATTCTAATTTGTACATATTTCATTGTAAGTGATTACTGCTCCTGATAATAGAAACAGCTAATGTGTATTGAGCTTACCATGTATTAGGTGCTATTCCCAGCATTTTATATGTACCGAGTTATTTACTCAACTCTGTGAACATTATTTACCGTATTATACCAACTTCATAAATGAGGAAACAGACACTGAAAGGCTGAGGGTGTGATAGAGTCATACCTGTAGCAAGGGGCAGAGTTGCAATTTAAACCTAGATAGTCTGGCTCCATAGCTCATTCTGTTAACTGTTAGGGTGAGTATTGTTTTTAACCTAAAATAATGGCTTGAAAAAGTCTAATGGAAGATAATGAAGCTTTGGGGAAAACACATGGGATCCCACAGTTTTATTAAGTTGCTATAAAATATCAATGGAATGTGGAAATCATTTAGTTTTCTTTAAACACAAAAACAAATAGTGACTTTATTACCCATCTCTTCTAGAAAATGTTCAAAAACTATGAAACCATAAAATGAAAGGATGCTATTTATAACGAGGAAATTTTCAAATCCAAAACTTCACAGCTGGTGGAGCTTAAGTAGGAAATGATTAAATGAATTCCAAAGTGTGCTAAGTAGATCTAAGGGGTGGCTGAGACAGTGGGACCTAAAGCTTGGATGTGAACGCTAAATGAGTTGTAAGTTTAACTTGGGAATAGGCCAATATCTGACTTTGAGTAATAGCAATTGGCAGGAAGAGTGTTTCTGAGACTCCAAAGATATTTCTTTTTTAGAGTCAGAACTGCTTATTAATTCAACAAATACTTACTGAATGCCTAGTATAGATGAATCTAATAATGTCGCTAGGTTCTGGAGATGGGAGGAAACAGAAATATGACTAAAACTTGATCCCTGACTTTAAAAAGATTTATAGTCAGTGCAGGAAATAGACAAAAACATATAGTTATAGGAGAGTATTAAGCAGACATGATGGAGGCCTGTGGGAAGCTTGGTGTTACTAGGAGGGCCTTACAGATGAAACAACATTTATTTATCTGGGTCATGAAGGACAAGTAAACGTCTGAAACTAGAAAGGTGAGGAAAAGCATTAAAGATAAAGAAAGTGCCATGCAAATATGAAGAGCAGGGCATTTTTTGGAAAGAACAAGCACTCTATTATAGTTGGGGATATACTCAAGTGGTTCAATATGGTTACAGAGTATTTGGGGGAGAAATGATACAAGGTGGAAAGGTATGCTGGGAACAGTATGTAAAGGGTATTGTACGTTTAAGACCTTGGAATTTGTACTAGGGGAAACAGAAAGACACTGTGAATTTTAAACAGGGGTGTGCTGTGTGAAGAACAGCAGTTTAGAAAGTCATTGCTGTGCACGTATAGCAGATAGCATTGGTAACATTAAGAGATGTGTGAATATTATAATGGTGACTGTGACAATATTTCAGGACAAGAGATACTGCAGGCCATGGCTGATGCGGGGGTAGTGCCTACACTTAACAAATGCAAAAGTGAGCAAATTAAGAATGATTCTCATTTATCTAGGTTAAGTGAGTGGATGAAGGCTGATGCTCCTAACAGAGACAGCAAAAAGAATCAAACAGGTGGGCGGAGTGGAATGTACATATACACATCGTATCAGACATACTGGGTTTCAAGTGCCCAGGAAAAAATCAAAGGGTGAAGGGTGGAGGTGGATATTTAGTTGTCACTGCCTGTAAACATAAGCTATATGAGAGAATTAGGTGTTATATTATTGATCTTTTCATCACACCTTGGGAACAGGTCTGATCTGTACCTCTGTGATGTTTGCTTTTGCCTATTTATATGTCTCATCAACTGGACTCGAGGGTAGTTTTTTAAAGGCAAAATTATGTCTACTCATCTTTGTATCCCCTCACTTACTATAATGTCTGGCCAAGCAAATATCTGTTGTATTTGTAAATAAATATGTGGATTGAACATAGAATAACATCAGACACACACAAAACATTAAGGGATGCTTCTCTTTTAGGAACAGAAACAGGCAGAGAAGACAAAGAGGAGTAGTAACATAACTAGGAGAACCAAGAGAGAACTGGAATGAGGGTGTAACAGGAGAGAAGTTCTAGGGAGAGAAATTCCCAAAGAAATGGCAAGTAGAAAGAGGGTAGAAAAGAGGTTCCTGAGTTCAGCAACTAAGAGGTTAACACTGATTACTATAATGAAGGTAGTTTGAGTACAATGATGAGAATGTGACCAGAATGTACACTCTGCATAGCTTTATGAAAGGACTGTACATGAGATTATAAATTTCAGTTTATTAGTTTGTCTCTTGTTAGGCTGAGTTTCTAAATCAAGAACTGACTTTTACTTCTGCTTCCAGCCTCAAGTACAATAAAAGAAAGCAGAAGCTTAAAAATGTTTTTTTTTTTTTTTAGAAAATAAAAAATGCTCAATAAACAGAAGGTGAGAAATAAAGATACTAATTAGACTGCCTAGGAAGGTTGATAAAAAAGAGAGATGGATGGATGGGGTAGTGGATCGAAAAGGAGGTAGCACACATTTTCAATAATAAAGATGCAACTTATTCATAGGCTGACTTTAAGCAATAGATATCATACAGGCAGAAATTTAAGAAATAAGGCAGAAGACAACTAAACATGAGAATAACATCCACAGCAAGGATGATAAGTTTAGCCTTGGAAAGAAAGCGAGACCACTATTTAAGGAGAGAGTTACAGTGAAGTTTGGAATGTCAATGGGAATAAAAATGATTGCTGCCACATACTGAACACTGGGCTAAGCAATGGTTTCACTCCTCACAACTGCTCTGTGGGGTGAGTATTTTTCTTTTCATTCAACAGGTGAGAAGTAACTTAAACACAGGCTTCCCAGGTGGTGCCACTGCCTGCTAATACAGGAGGTGCAAGGGATGTGGGTTTGGTCCCTGGGTAAGAAAGATCACCTGAAGTAGGAAATGGCAAGTGACTCTAGTTTACCTGGAAAATTCCATGGGCAGAGGAGCCAGCAGGCTACAGTCCATGGGGCTGCCAAGAGTCAGACACGACTGGGCACACAACTTAAAGCACACTCATACCTTGTGATCGCTGTTTCTCTACTTTCCCCTTCCATCTTGATGTCTACCGTGCTCAGCCTGCTCCAGGCTACCATCTCCACGCTGGACTTCTGCACTGACCTCCTAACTTTTCTCATCATGCTCACGCCTGTTTCCTTTCCATCTCCTCTCCATACCACATGTTTCATAATCATTACATGAAGATCACATCTCCCCGTTTCATCGTATGCTTATAATGACTATTGTTCTTGGAATACAAAAAGCCAAATCCTTGACATGGACTGATAAGGACAAATTAAAACTTCTCTGTCCTCCACAGTGACTGTGTCAAATTATACTCCCACCAACAGTGCAAGAGGGTTCTCTTTTCTCTGCCCCCCTCCAGCATTTATTGTTTTTGTAGATTTTTTGATGATGACCATTCTCATCCGTGTGAGGGTGTACCTCACTGGAGTTTTGATTTACACTGCCGTTTACACTGCCATCTATAAAATAGCTAGCCAGGGGAACCTGCTGTTTAGCCCAGGGAACTCAGTTCAGTGCTCTGTGGTGACATAGATGGGTGGGCTGCGGGTAGGTGTGGAAGGGAGGTTCAGGAGGGAGGGGATACAGGAAGACATATATCTGATTCACTTCACTGTATAGCAGTTGTTGTTCAGTCATTAAGTTGGGTCCGACTCTTTGTGACCACATGGACTGCACAGGCTTCCCTGTCTTTCACTATCTCCCAGAGTTTGCTCAGATTCATGCCCACTGAGTCAGTGGTGCTACTCCAATAAAATGATTAATACCTCCTCTCCAAAAAATTAAGATATAAAGTTGCTCTGTCCCCTGCCAACTTCCCCAGCTTCATCTGACTTCTTGTTCTCTGGCCAAAGCAGCCTTCGTTCAATTCCTTTAATGGCCAAGGCTACCCTATCTTCAGAGTCTTTCATTAGGCCCAGCTTTGGCCTGGAACACTCTTTATCCACAACTTCTCTCTTTGTCTAGTTACTCCTACCCAATCTTCAAATTCAGTTCTAGAGCCACTTCTTCCCTAAATTCATAATGAGTTTCCTTTACTTTTTCTCAATAGAACTTTATTCTGATGTGTCATTATACATTTCAGTTCAGTTCAGTCACTCAGTTGTGTCTGACTCTTTGTGACCCCGTGGACTGCAGCACGCCAGGCATCCCTGTCCATCACCAACTCCCAGAGTTTGCTCAAAATCATGTCCATCGAGTTGGTGATGACATCCAATCATCTCATCCTCTGTCATCCCCTTCTTCTCCCACCTTCAATCTTTCCCAGAATCAGGGTCTTTTCCAATGAATCAGTTCTTTGCATCAGGTGGCCAAAGTATTGGAGTTTCAGCTTCAGCATCAGTCCTTCCAATGAATATTCAGGTCTCATTTCCCTCAGGATGTACTGATTGGATCTCCTTGCAGTCCAAGGGACTCTCAAGAGTCTTCAACACCACAGTTCAATAGCATCAATTCTTCAGTGCTCAGCTTTATAGACCAACTTTCACATCCATACATGACCATGGAAAAACCACAGCCTTGACTAGACAGACCTTTGTTGACACTTATACACTTATACACTTATATTAATGTTAATAAATGTCAGTCACCCTCTTCCCTGCCTCTATCAGATGGTGAACCCCATTACTTATGGCCTGTGTTTATTTCATTCACCTCTGTACCTCACCTCCTTACACAATGCCAAGCACGTGATAGATATTCAATAAAGATGTGTTGCTAGGTTAAATAGGAAAGACAAGGAAATAAGTCTGAGTTCCATTCTCAGTTTATACTTTAAAGGCAATTATATTCAATCAAATTGGTCTTTTATTCCACTGCTGGCCTGCATATATCTTGATGTTTTCATTTTTCAAATTTCTGTGTATTACCTTTTGGCCTCACAAGAGAAAAGAGAAAGATTTAGTCGTTTTATAACACATCTACCATAAACACATATACTTCATTTTCCCATTTCTTAGACAAATAACAATTTTTTGGCTAGATCACAATTTAGTATTTAACTATTTATGATAATGTACATATCATTTATACCTGAGCCTTAAATATGAGCCAAGGGTGCTGTATGTGTTAGTTTCTCAGTCATGTCTGACTCTGTGACCTTTTGTAGCTCACCAAGCTCCTCTATCAATGGGATTTTTTAGGCAACAATCCTGGAGTGGGTTGCCATTTTTCTCCTCCAGGGGATCTTCCCAACCCAGGGACTGAATCTGTGTCTCCTGTGTCTTCTGCACTGTAGGTGGATTCTGGATTCTTAACCCACTGGGGTTAAGAATTGAGTCATTGGGGAAGCCCAGTTCAGTTCAGTTCAGTAGCTCAGTCGTGTCTGACTCTTTGCAACCCAGGAAGGGTTAATAGCTAGTTCTATGGTTTTCCTATAGTTGCAAGGAAGTGTGAGGATTTAATCCTCCAGTAAAGTAATTGTTAGAATTTAATCTCTACTGAATCCAATAAATGAGAATTTAGCTGTACCAGACCAAGCCCTCATTATTGAGATTGTTTACTGAGCTATAAGTAACCAATATGGTAAAATGCAACCGAACTCTAGCTATATACCTGCCAATGCACTGGGTTACTAGCTGATCATATACCTGAGAAGACTATATGACTAATTAACAGTAAAATCTGCTGGGATCATCAGAGATGATGGATTGCTTTAACTCAGTTTATCTACACACTCACAGACTTGACTCAGCTCATGCCCACACACTTCCTAAGTGCCAAATGGAATGGTTAGGACACCACGGGTTGTACCCAGATGTCACAATGTCCTCATTATACTCAACAGGTTTTGAGATCTCTTCTCCTTTGTCTTTCCTTGCTGCTGCTGCTGCTGCTGCTAAGTCGCTTCAGTCGTGTCCGACTCTATGCGACCCCATAGACGGGAGCCCACCAGGCTCCCCCGTCCCTGGGATTCTCCAGGCAAGAACACTGGAGTGGGTTGCCATTTTATTTCCTTAAAGTTAGATAAATTTAGTGTTGTGTGAAGCCTATTACATTTCATTCATTTAACTTTTGATTTGAATTCAAAACATACAGCTTCTAATAGAAAAAAAATAGCATAACAGTTATGGATTACATTTCCTTCCTTGTGTAACTGATCATTTAGTTAACCAATTGCTTACATGTAGTTAGTTTTCTTTGTACAGTCATCAGTGTTCAAATTCTCTGTTAGAAGGGTGCATCTACCACAGATTCATGAATTAGCATTCTACACACACATCCACATGTACATGCTCAGTCACTCGTATCCAACTCTTTGCGACCCCATGGACTGTAGCCCGCCAGGCTCAGCTATCCATGGGATTGTCCAGGCAAGAATATCAGAGTGCGCTGCTATTTCCTGTTTCAGGGGATATTTCTGACCCAGGGATCGAACCTGAGTTTCCAGCATCTGCTGCCTTGGCAGGCAGATTCTTTACCACTGAGCTAACGGGGAAGCCTCCACACACAGATCTATAGATCATTCCCAAACTCTTTTCCTGAGGACTGTATCTCCTATTGAATATGTTGGAGCATGTTCAAGACGAGACAATGAAAAAAGTGTTTCTCTTCAGAGATGCTGTCTGTCAGCACAGAGCATCTACTCTTGAAAGCTGCGTGTGCTCTCATCTTGGGATCACTCTTCACCATCCCTGTTTCCCTCACTAGATCCCATGTGTTTTTTTTTCATGGTTTACCTCTCTGTCTTTGTGGAGCAGTTCCTCCAGTAGCTTCCAGACCAAGGCTGCAAGGGAGCTACATTAAGACTTGATATGCTTTTTTAAATTTTATTAATAATTCACCTGTTTATAGAATTATGGACTTCCCTAGTGGCTCAGATCAGAGAAAGTGATGGCACCCCACTCCAGTGCTCTTTCCTGGAAAATCCCATGGATGGAGGAGCCTGGTGGGCTGCAGTCCATGGAGTCGCTAAGAGTCGGACACGACTGAGCGACTTCCCTTTCACTCTTCACTTTCATGCATTGGAGAAGGAAATGGCAACCCACTCCAGTGTTCTTGCCTGGAGAAACCCAGGGACGGGGGAGCCTGGTGCTCTACAGTCCATGGGGTTGCAAAGCATCTGACACGACTTAGCAGCTAATACTTTCACTGTTTTTTTCACTTATAGATTTCTGGGTTAAAAATAACTCTGCCCAATGATGTTGAATATACTATTCCATCATCCTTTAGGGTTCAAGATTAATGTGGGGAAGGCCAATGCCTTTTAGATAACTGATCCATTGCATAAGATCTGTTTCTCTTTCTGGGGGACTTTCCTTTGTCCCTGGTTTTACGAAATCTTCTAAGATGTGCTGCAAAGGGGATTTTAATGTTATTCATTTTCCTAACATGATCTGGAAACTGGGTTTCTGGGAAGTTTCTTTAACACTATTTTCTAACTTTATTTTTTGTCAAGATTTCATTTTTGATACCATATTTTTATTTTCAAAGACATTTTTTAGTTCTCTGAACTCTCTCTTTCTTATCATAGCATCTCATTCTTATTTCATGGATGCAATATTTTCTTGTCTCTAAAAATATTCATGGTATTTTTGAAGATTTTTTTTCACCTGAAGTTGACTGTGTTTTTAACTTTTTCTTAAAAGTTTCTTTCAGATGTTTCAGTTTAGTTTAGATGAGTTGCTCAGTCATGTCCGACTCTTTGTGACCCCATAGTCTGCAGCACGCCAAGCCTCCCCGTCCATCACCAACTCCCACAGTTTACTCAAACTCATGTCCATTGAGTCAGTGATGACATCCAATCATCTCATCCTCTGTTGTCCCCTTCTCCTCCCACCTTCAATCTTTCCCAGAATCAGGGTCTTTTCTAAAGAGTCAGCTCTTCGCATCGGGTGGCCAAAGTATTGGAGTCTCAGCTTCAGCATCAGTTCTTCCAATCAATATTCAGGACTGATTTCCTTTAGGATGGATTGGTTAGATCTCCTTGCAGTCCAAGGGACTCTCAAGAGTCTTCTCTAACATCACAGTTCAAAAGTTCAGATGTTTAAGAATCTTCATTTGTGTGCTTACATCTAGAGGGCGCCTATAAAACTGATAAGAAACTGTAAATTAACTTATTTGGAGGATAAAACAAGTGTGTGATGCCAATCATTTCAGGGTCACCTACGTGAATCATATACTGGTGAGGGTTTTCAGATCCATCATCTTTACCTGGAAGACCTTGAATTATCATTTAATTTTCAAAACATCATGAGAAGTAATGATTTGTGCTTCCAGTCCTTACAGAAGCAAACAAAGACATGGAGCATACGGCCAGTGAGTATTTACACAAGATTCATACTGGAGTCTTCTCAGTCCAAATCCATTGTTACTTTATTATCTCTTGTAGCCTTCTTTAGATAAAAACCTGCAGTCCTCAATGATGAACTTTCTAAGATACGGTAATAATTAATCTGACACCTTGATAGGATTATTAGCTATCCCAAAAATACAGGAAGTGTCCAGGGTAGCAAGTTAATAGGCAGCTGACACATGGACAGACAGG
This sequence comes from Aepyceros melampus, assembly GCA_006408695.1. Lineage (NCBI taxonomy): Eukaryota > Metazoa > Chordata > Mammalia > Artiodactyla > Bovidae > Aepyceros > Aepyceros melampus. The sequence goes on along the minus strand of SJXQ01004820.1, from coordinate 780,290 downwards.
ATTCTTTTAGGGAACAAGGGACAACACAGATAAAAGGTGCCATGAGCTTCTCCCAGAGCTACTCTCCTCCCTCATTTTGTCTCTAAAGTTTCGGCTCAGGAATCCGATATCATCCTTATTTTCCTTATGACCGCACAAAGCAGCAGGTAGAGAGCTGGGTGGCATGAGTGCCCTGCTTTCTTTTTTTTCATTTATTTATTTTAAATTAATTTTTATTGGAATATGGTTGCTTTACAATGATGTGTCAGTTTCTCAGTTCAGTTCAGTCACTCAGTCGTGTCCAGCTCTTTGTGACCCCATGGATTGCAGCACGCCAGGCTTCCCTGTCCATCACCAACTCTCAGAGCTTGTTCAAACTCACGTCCAACGAGTTGGTGATGCCATCCAACCATCTCATCTTCTGTTGTCGTCCCCTTCTCCTCTTGCCTTCAATCTTTTCCAGCATCAGGGTCTCTTCCAGTGAGTCAGCTCCTCACATCATGTGGACAAAGTATTAGAGCCTCAGCTTCAGCATCAGTCCTCCTGAGGAATATTCAGGGTTGATTTCCCTTAGGAGTGACTTGTTTGATCTCCTTGCTGTCCAAGGGACTCTCAAGAGTCTTCTCCAGCTCCGCAGTTGGAAAGCATTAGTTACTTATTTTATACATAGTATGTAAGTGTCAATCCCAATCTCCCAGTTCCTACCACCTGCTTTCTTTCGCCCTTGCTATCCATATACTTGTTCTCTATAACTGTGTCTCTTGCTTCTGCTTTAAATTTTGTTGGGTATAGACTTTCATGGTGAAACTTACTTTCTTTTAGCACTTTGAAGATATCATTACACTGTATATTAGTCAGCTTGGGCTTCCATAATAAGATACCTCAGTCTGAGTGCTTAAACAGAGATATATGTTCTCACAGTTTTGGGGCCTAGAAGTCCCAGATCAAGGCTGTTGGCAACTTGAGTCTTTCAGAGGCCTCTCTCCTTGGCTTGCAGATGGCCACCTTCTTGCTGTGTCCACACATGACTTTTCCTTTGTCAGTATGTATACACTCCTTGTGTCTTTTCCTCTTCTAATAAAATTATCAGTTCTATTGGATTGGGGCCCCACTCATCTGACCTCATTAAATCTTTATTAACTCCTTAAAGGCCTTTTCTCCAAAGTCAGATTGAGATTTAGAGCTTCTACCCATGACTTTTGGGAGCATATGATATTTAATAATTGTCTTCTGACTTTCCTAACTTCTATTAATAAACCAGCTTCATTATTATTGCTACTTGGAAGATAATAAACTTTTTTTTATTTTTTTAAATTAAAAAATTTATTTATTTATTTTAATTGGAGGCTACTTACTTTATAATATTGTAGTGGTTTTGCCATACATTGACATGACTCAGCTATGGGTGGACATGTGTTCCCCATCCTGAACTCCTCTCCCACCTGCCTCCCCATCCCATCCCTCAGGGTCATCCCAGTGCACCAGCCCTGAGCACCCTGTCTCATTCATCAAACCTGGACTGGTGATCTATTTCACATATGGTAATATACACATCTCAATGCTATTCTCTCAAATCATCCCACCCTCACCTTCTCCCACAGAGTCCAAAAGTCTGTTCTTTACATCTGTGTCTCTTTTGCTGTCTCTCATATAAGGTCATCATTACCATCTTTCTAAAGTCCATATATATATATATATATATATATATATATAATATATATGCATTAGTATACTGTATTGGTGTTTTTCTTTCTGACTTACTTCACTCTGTATAATAGGCTCCAGTTTCATTCACCTTATTAGAACTGATTCAAATTTCTTTTTAATAGCTGAGTAATACTCCATTGTGTATATGTACCACAGCTTTCTTATCCATTCATCTGCTGATGGACATCTAGGTTGCTTCCATGTCCTGGCTATTATAAACAGTGCTGTGATGAACACTGGGGTACATATGTCTTTCAATTCTTGTTTCCTTGGTGTGTATGCCCAGTAGTGGGATTGCTGGGTCGTATGGCAGTTCCATTTCCAGTTTTTAAAGGAATCTCCACACTGTTTCCATAGTGGCTGTACTAGTTTGCATTCCCACCAACAGTCTAGGAGGGTTCCCTTTTCTCCGCACCCTCTCCAAAATTTATTGTTTGTAGATTTTTGGATACCAGCCATTCTGCCAGCATGAGATGGTACCTCATTGCGGTTTTGATTTGCATTTTTCTGATAATGAGTGATGTTGAGCATCTTTTCATGTGTAATACACTTTTTTTTTAATGGATCTGAAATTTTTTTTCTATCTTTGGCTTTTTAGTGCTTTTACTGTAGTGTACTACACTGTGGTTTTCCTTGTATATGTTTTCTTTGTAGTTTATGGAATTTTTTGAATCCATAAATTGAGGTTTTACCTCACCTTAGTAAATCCTCAAATACTAACTCTTCAGATATTATTTCTATATCATTCTCTCTCATCTTTTTCTTGAACGGTAATTACATGTGTGTTAGATATTTTTGCTGCACCTCACATGTCTTTTTTCTGTATTTTCCATTCTTTTTTATTTTGTGCTTCAACTTTAATATTTTTTCATAGCTATTGTCCTTCCAGTAATTCCCTCTTCAGTTTTGATTAATCTGTGGCTAAACCCATACACTGGAGAAGGCAATGGCACCCCACTCCAGTACTCTTGCCTGGAAAATCCCATGGACAGAGGAGCCTGGAAGGCTGCAGTCCATGGGGTCTCTAGGAGTCGGACACGACTGAACAACTTCACTTTCACTTTCCTGCATTGGAAAAGGAAATGGCAATCCACTCCAGTGTTCTCGCCTGGAGAATCCCAGGGATGGGGGAGCCTAGTGGGCTGCCATCTATGGGGTCGCACAGAGTCGGATACGACTGAAGCGACGCAGCAGCAGCAGCAAGCAGCAAACCCATACACTGAGTTTTTTTTTTTTTTTTTTACACTGAGTTCTTTATTTCAGTTATGCTACTTTTAAGTTATCGACTTGCCATTCAGATATTTTTATAGCTTTAATATATACACTGAAATTCTAAATTTTTTATTCTATACCTCTAAAATTATTATGTGTCTTCATTTTAAAGCCTTCATTATCTGAATCTCCTTAGCTCAATTTCTGCTGTTTATTGTTTCTCATGGTGTTCAGTGATGTTTCATTCTCCTTCTATGCCTTTTTTTTTTTTTTTTTAGTGTGTGCCAAAAATTATACAGGAAAAAATGTAGAGATAATTCGAAGCTTGAGATGATGTTATCTGTTTTGGGACACGGTTTGTATTTGTTTCTGGCAACAGGTTAGCAGAAAAGTCCCAGTTCACCAAGAGTAGTGACATTATCAAAAGTTTTGCTCAGTTTCTCAGTTCTTGAGATGTCCTTCTTGACTTATAAGTCTTAACTTACTTGTTAGTTCTTGAATGACTTCAACTAGTTTTTTGAAAACTACATTTTCCATCTTTTAAAGTTGTTCTCAGAAGAAGAGGTGGTTTGGATTAAATAGTCTTCTATTACCAGAAGTGGAAACCCTCTTGTATTTTTAAATAAAAAATAAACTAATAATATCTAATAGCCTATATATCAGGGTTCCTTTCAAAGAACTCTAAAAATTCTGAAATTCCTTTCCATTTTTATCCATATATACATCATATATATGAAATATATATATAGCCTATATGTCAATTTTATATATATATATATAGTATACTTATATATGATATATGTAAGTAATAAATGAATTACTTAGATATATTAGTGAAAGTGAAAAAAAGTGTTAGTCCCTCAGTCATGTCCAACTGTTTGCAACCTCATGGACTATAGGTTACCAGGCTCTGCTGTCCATAGAATTCTCCAGGCCAGATTACTAGAGTGGGTAGCCATTCCCTTCTCCAGGAGATCTCAACCTAGAGATTAAACCTGAGTCTTCTGCATGTAGGCAGGTTATTCACTGATCCACCAGGAAAGCCTAGGAAGCCTAGGAAAGCTTCTCTCTGGTCATGGATTGCCATTCCCAAAATTCCCACTTATCTATAGACAAATATTTTTTTTTAAAATTTCAGTTTGTTTTATGCTTCACTAGACTGAAATATCTGATCATATTTTTTTTTTTCCTGTAGAAAGTTAGAAGTGATTCCAAACCTTATACAACAAAATAGTATGATAGTGCCTAAAATGTATTTAGGGAGTTTTAATTATAAGCAAGTCTCTTCTTAGGAAATACCTGCCAGGTAGTCTTTGGTTACCAGCATTAATTTACCAGCTCTTAACACCTAATTGTGTTGGCACTATTAGCAAGTACTCTATAAAGCTATGGTAACACAAGACCAACAAATAAACAATATACATGTGACTCTGTGCTCTAAACTGGTATTAAAAGGAGGAAAGCTTGAGAAGAAAATGCTTGTAATCATACAGTAAAAATATTGTAAGAGAACATGATTTGATTAGAAATGCTCTGGAGTAAAACTGACAGACATTAAAGTCTTTTAATGACTTCAATACTCAAAAATTTAATACAAAAATATTTGAACTTCTATGATATATAAAGACATATGGTATGTGTGAATCTTCAGTTTTAAAGAAAAATAGAAAGTATGTTAGTGATGACAGCATCAAACTGGGAATTATGAAAGTCTGACTTTAAAGTGAAGTGAAATTGTCCTAGGGATTGGAGGAACTAAGACTGAACCTGCCTCTTTTTGAAGGCTGTTGGGCCAGATCCAATTTTTTTTTTTCTCCCTAGCTTGACTAGCTTCCTTTCTTGGCCAAAACAAGAAGTCCAAATTTGGCATTGGCTTCAGGAGTAGCAAATTTAAGTTCTAGCAGATTAGACCAGTAAAGTAATTTAATGTATTCAGTATGATTAAAATAAAATTAAAATGTCAGTTATGACTGGAAAAAGAGGAATAAATAAAGCAAAAATATAGTGTTTATTTTTGGTCTGTATGGAGAGGTTCTCATCTATATGAAAATTAGAATAGGTGCTTGAAAATACTCCTAGAATCTAAAAGATTTGGTACTTAATAATGGTAGGTAATCATAATGAAACTAGATGAGATAGCAGCTAATTACAGGTCAAAAAACATATTTATCACCATTTTGACACTAAACTGTTTCTTAATTTATATTAATGCAAGCTATAGTGAAAGTGAAAGTTATGTCATCATGTCCAGCTATTTGCAACCCCATGGACTGTAATTTTCCAGGCCAAAATACTGGAGTGGGTAGCCGTTCCCTTAAAAGGAATTAAAAAAATTATTTTTTCCCAGAGTTTTGGTCAGTTTTTTTTAATTTTTTCTTAAATAGTTTGATTCTAAACTTGTATACATTACAGGATAACCCAAGAACCTGTGTTCCTTAATGTTTTCATTTTGTTTGATTTTTGCTAGCTTTGTTTTGATAAAGAAATTATGTCCATTTCCCTTTAGGCATATACTTTTTGTGTGATCCTGGGCAAGTTACTCACCAAACTCTCAAAACCAGTTTCCTCTCTAAAATATTGATATTCATAATATATAAGAGCTTCTGGGAAGACTGAATCAGAGAATTTAACTAGAACTCATAGCACAGTAACTAGTAAGAAATGCAATGAATATTACTAACTACAAATAAAACAAAACAAAAGCCCCACACTTATCCTTTAAAAGTAACTGTTGCCAAAGATTACAAGTTTTGAGCACCCATTATGTATCTATAATGTGTACTTCAAGCATTTCCCAAGTTGAATCTCATGTAATCCTCAACAACTAGAAACTGTTAGTATTTAATTTTACAAATGAAAAATAATGCTACACAGGGAAGTTAAATAATGTTCCCAGGCACAAAGTCAATAAAAGGAATAATTATGATTCAAACTGTGTTTGACTAACTATAGAACCTATACCTGTGAAAGTGAAAGGGTGAAGGTGTTAATTGCTCAGTCATGTTCAACACTTTGTGACCCCATGGACTGTAGCCCACCAGGCTTCTCTGTCTAGGGGATTCTCGAGGCAAACATACTGGAGTGGGTTGCCATGCCCTCCTCCAGGGGATCTTTCCAATAGAGGGATTGAACCTGGGTCTCCTGTATTTTCTGCATTGGCAGGTGGGTTGTTGACCATCTGAGCCACTATCAAGCTATGCCTCTTTTTACATTAGAGTGTTATCAGGCTCCAAATTGAACATTTGAAACAAACAAAAAAGGAAACTTGGTGGGAAATATTTAAGGCAATAATTAAGAAAGTTTTTCAAATTTTAAGGCAAGATCAGATATGGAAACCCAGTAGAAATCATAGGTAATATAGAAGAAACCAAGACAGGTACCAGACATGATATTAATATAAATAAAAATAAGCAAATCAAGCAAATCAATGTTAAACCTATAAAACGCTCAGGCTCTTAGTTTCATATCATAGGAAAAACTAACTAGTATCTGACACATAGTTATTCTCGGAACAGATGTGGTCAAAAATTCTTCAGCCTTTAGGTCTGAGTCAAGGATCTAAATCTGGCAGCTGGACAAAAATTGCCAACGACTCATGAACAAAGCAAAATATAAGGCTTTTCATAAAGCATGGTCTGCTAATAGGGTAAAATTATTTACCTTATGTCATTTAATATAATGACATTTCATGTTAAATATTCCCTAAATTTAAGCATATTTTAAATCCGAGACCAATGGGATATAACTACCATCCACTTTGTCTTGCTAGTGACCTCCAGATAAAAGCAACAAAAATAATCAAAGCATTTTAGTAAAATTTATAAGATGAATCATGAAAACCCCATATAGGCAATATTGAAAAGTAGATACGTATTTTTACATTTTCTTTTTACAAAATCAGCTGTTTTATATTTTATATTATAGAAAAAGTTCAAATAATACTATCATCTAATTCCAACAAAGCCAATGAAATTATTACAGTGCCAGCATGCAACTATTCCACTATTGAGAAACTGTTCCACATAGAATCATTCCATCTAAATCTACAGTAAAATTTAATTCTGATCTCCCTCACTTTTGGGGGTAAGATATTCAATTAATTTTATTTGAATTTTTTAAGGGAAAACAGTTTTTCTCATGTTTTAAAATTAGATTGTGGTGATACTTATTAGATTAAAATTATACTTCTGTTGGGTAACTGTAAATATATTGACATTTATCAAATCATATTCAGAAAGGTTGCATCTTACACTCTGAATTGTATCTAGGAACACCTGGTTAAAAACGCGCCCTCCAGTGGGAAGCGGTGGTTAGTCAGGTAGCTAACTTGGAAGCTGCCTGGCTTCTAACCAGCCAGAAAAACAGAATGTGAGACTAGGAGGTGGGTGAGGCCAGAGCAACAGTTAAAGATAACATGGTGTTCAATCTGGCCAGAAATGATTAAATAATCTTTGCCTCACTCTTTTCTCATTAAAAAAAACAGGCAAAAATAAACATTAGGGAAAATAATTTTCTGTTACTTACATTTTTGCCAAGCCCATTCTTAAAAAAAAAAAAAAAAGCCTTAAAGTAACTATTAGTCACTAGAATATAAGCTGCATACATAAAGACCATTCAGTGAAATTAATGACATGCTCCCAAATGCACTTGAGGTTTAAAAAGAAGCAAGTAAACTAAACACATTTCATATCATATCAGAAAGCATATTTGGCAATGTTCCATTTTATTTCTATCACTACTATAATACAAAAGTCAATAAATACAGTGTATACTTATATGCCACTCTTGATAGTAACATATCTTCACCTTTCATATGTCACAGAACAGGTTGAGATAGATTCCTTGTTTTTGATTCTGAAGTTCATGTTAATTTAAAGGGCAAAAATGCCCTAATTATCTTTCTTCCTAGGCATATCCTTCCTAAAGTAATGATGCTACTACTTAACAGGTAAGATCTATGGAGTTGTTATTTATTTTAGCAGAATTTTTATTCTTCCTTTCAAAAACAGTGAAGCTGAGACTGTTACAAAGAAATGAACTCTGATTAAAACTGGTCTTGTTTTATACTGAAAGTATATTTTAGTTCTATTAAAACACTAATAATCCATAAACATTTTTGAAATAAAAGTGATTTTTAAACATTCAATGTTTATTCCTTTTTTAATGTTTTGCTATAGGAATTTCAATTATTAAAAAAATTGGATGTTAAAACAAATTTCCTTATACCATCATCTACTGATCTAACAATTTCCATGATTTGCTACATTTGTTTTATCTGTCTTTCTAGGTATATTTTTATTACTATATGCTTAAAGGAAATTCTAGACCCTATGTCTTCTACCTTGACTTAGCAAGGTATCTCTGAATAAATATGAAATTAGTACTATCACATTTTTCATTAGTTGAGATATTACAGAATAGAAACATAAATTAAAGTGTATCTATTTTCAATCATGCCATGATGATGCATAATTTTTAGGATTTATTTAAAACATACAGAAGACATGGGTTCCCAGGTGGTGCCAGTGGTAACACATTCAGAAGACCAAGTATTAAGATTTTTGAGTAGTTCACTTCTGTGCAAAATATTTTGACTCTATTTTTTCCTATTAGAAATTACAATCCAAAACTACAGGTGAAAATTATTACCATTTTAATATTAAAGAAAAAGCAATAGAAAACTTGTTTTAAGTCATATTTGCTGTTCTATTACATTGAAACATTCCTGCTTAATAAGCGCATAATTGTTCTGAATGTTGAAACAGGGAATACAATCTGCCACTGCACTTATGTATGCAGATTGTTTATCCTAGAAGTGAGCTGGACAAGCTTCAAATATAGTAAAATATTTGAGATTCCAGAGTTTAATTCATAATGTTTAAATGCAATTTGCATATATTGGCAGTAAGTATATTGGAATATCATTTCAACATGTATTCACTTCAATTGATACAAGGTAACATATTCTATCAGTGTAAAATTTAAATAAACTTAGCAACACTGATATAGCATTATAATTTTCACACATAAATACAAAGAATTTAAATTTATATATGCCACAATACTAAATGACCATGCTAATGAATCAAGATACCAAGTTAGTATTTTAGCTCCAAGAACCATATTTTGACTTTTACTTAGTTATGTTTTATACATAATTTTTTATATATGTACTTTAGGACTAACGAAGAGTTTTAAAATCTTTCTTTAAAGACAATTTTCCATCTTTTTAATTTTTCTATATGATGTCTGTCATTAAATCATACCTTCAAAGAAACCGTCTCTTTGGGGCTGTGCTTTCTCTGGTGGTTTTGTAACAGAAACTTTATTTTCACTGTTTTTGAATAATGCTAGGCGCACAGTGGGATCTAGACAAAAAGAGATTAAGATAAAAGTTCAGCTCTGTTCTTTCCTTCTCTCAAATTGCTAAACATTTTCTATATTAATATTAAAAATAATAGCCATTCTATAAAACTCTGTGAAATTGATTTTTAAAAAATATCTTTATAATATAGTAAAGTACCCAACATCTACATACTCTTGGTTGTCGGATTAAGAACTAGCCAATACTTACTACACAGGGAAGAAACACTAATAATGACAAAAAATTGCATTTAAATTTTCCAGTTATGCCATCAACTTTTTATTTATGGAGTTGTTTTACTGTTTATTTTTTTAACTCCTTTGTTAAATTCCTGATATTTTTGTTTGAATACATTTTTTCATAAATATAAATAGATAAAAGCTATTGTCATAGGAAAAACCATATACCCTACTTTGCTCCTTCTCTGAACTACAAGAAGGTAAGATATAGGAGATGGAAGCAAGGCAAATGAGATAAGAAACATAAAATATAATTTTCATTGGTTTTATAGATAAATGAATGATTTCTGGTTTGCACTGATCTATGATATTTTACATAATGAAGATGTATAAATTCTAAGTAATTTTTATAGCCAAGAGAATTCTGAATCTATTAATTTTACAAAATAAATAATTGTAAAAGTAGGGACCTATAGCTTTTTATTGATAATAAATGGTTCTAAGGAATGTGAAATTGGGGATTTAGTGTGGTTTAATTAAGACAAAAGGTTTGTGCTTGTTGAAGAAGTGTAATAAAGAGTAGAAAGTTCTGCATTTAAAGTAGGTTAACATACTTTAAAAAAGATAGGTTGTATCTGACTGATATAATGTTGTATGTCAGTTATACCTCAATAAAAAAATAAATGAAGTAGGCTAACGTAAAACCACAATTCAGCACAGTCGACATTTTACTGATAGCTTTATATCATCTTGCAAAAAGAGAATTTAAGAATTTTCCATTAATATCTAGTATAATAGAAGGGAATATGTTAAATGAAAAATGAGATTTAAAATATAATAAAACCCAAATTACTTATTTTAATTAAATGTTAAGATAGCATTTTTTCAAATGTGAATTAGAAAAGCAGAAGAATATTTGTAGTTATTCTCAAGTATGAGTATGCTGAAGATTTCCATTAGTCTTCCAGTTATAATTTACCCTTACTAAGCATGATTCATACATTTCAGAGAGATTTTGTTTTTCAAATTAGGGGAAATATCAGTCAATATTTGGACACATCTCATCATTGTAAGCGACCAAGGTATCATAAGAGTTGGGTGCTTCTACATGAATTCAATATGAATTATCAATACTACTAATAATAAAAGCTATATATTCCATTGAACAAGTATTACATATCACTTAAATCAGTAAACAAATACTGGTATGTTAAAAAGAGAAGTAGCGGGCGTCCCTGGGGGCTCAGTGGTAAAGAATCTACCGAGTGATGCGGGAGACATGGGTCCAATCTCTAATCCGGGAAGATCCCGCATGCCACAGAGCATCTAAGTCCATGTGCCCCCACTACTGAGCCTGTGCCCTGGAGCCCCCGAGCTACACCCACGGAAGCCTGTGCACTTACAGCCCCTGCTCCCAACAAGATAGACCACTGCAGTGAGAAGGCTGGGCGCTGCAACAAGGGAGCAGCCCCTTGCCGCAACTACAAGACCCCACACAGCCAAAAACAAAGGCGTGTTTTAATAAAGGAGCATTAGTCAGTCAGGGGAGGTAGGTTACTATGGGTTTACATATTCTATGATACCTTATTATAACCTTTAATTTTTCTACACATTCTCCTTTCTTGCCTTTTCATTTGATCTGTTTGTATTTCCTGACAAGAAATATTATAACTGTACAAAACTAGGTTAGATCCATGGAGAAGGCAATGGCACCCCACTCCAGTAATCTTGCCTGGAAAATCCCATGGATGGAGGAGCCTGGAAGGCTGCAGTCCATGGGGTCGCTAAGAGTCAAACACGACTGAGCGACTTCACTTCACTTTTCACTTTCATGCATTGGAGAAGGCAATGGCACCCCACCTCCAGTGTTCTTGCCTGGAGAATCCCAGGGACGGGGGAGCCTGATGGCTGCCATCTTTGGGGTCGCACAGAGTCGGACACGACTGAAGCGACTTAGCAGCAGCAGCAGGTTAGATCCAAGCTCCAGTTTTTACTAGTTGTATGATTCTGGACAAATTGGTCCCACCCTCTGCTTCCTTTTTGTCCAATAATATTAACTTTGAAATATTACTGTGCAAATTAATTGCGTGCAAAGCATCGAGACATAAGTATAGGTAGGTACTCAATAAAGGGCAGCTACTAAACAGATAATTATAACATAAAAAACAATAACATTTCCTGGAAAGATCTTAAATCATTACGAGAATAAGGTAGGATATAAAGGAACAGACTATTCAATTCATAATTGACTTTATTTAATTCAATATAGCACATGAAATCAAAGCAATGGATCTTCTCTAAGCTCTTTTGTACTCCTTTGGGCAAATAATAAGCTCTCCATGACTTTATTTCTTAATATGTAAACCATGGATAATGACAGTACTTTCTTCACACTACTATCATGACTAAATAATTCAACACATAAAATATTTAGAAGAGTTGTCTAGTTCTATATTCTCCAGGCAAGAATAATGGAGTGAGTAGCCATTCTTTTCTTTAGAGGATCTTCCCAACCCAGGGATCAAACTTGGGTCTTCTGCACTGCAGGCAGATTCTTTATTGTCTGAGCCACCAGGGAAACCCTAATTTACTTAATAAGATCATTTTATTTATCAAGAGCACACAAATAATACTACATTTTTAATATTTTTATTTCAAAGCATTCTGATTATATCACCTTAAATGGGTTTAAAATAATTCAAGTTGCAAAGGAATAATAATAAGGAATAATGATAAGAAACCAAAAATATAGTAATTCTAGATAGGAAAAAAATCACCTGATTCTAATGGTCCCTGGAGAGACCACCATGAATGATACCATTGCTACCTTCAAAAAATACACAAGTGAGTGAGAAAGCCAGTATATAAGGATATTGTAAAGACCATTCCAAAGTTACTTAAATCTACTCCTCAGCAGTCATCAATGGCGGTCTATGTTGCTGTTTTTTAAATTTTTGTATCTCCAAGTATGACTTGCCCAACATTTGAGAAATAGGTTTTAAATACATCTTTGTCATTTATTTAGAGAAACCCGTAAGTAAACTGCAGTTCACAGGATAATAAAGAGTCACATACGACTTAGCAATTGAACAACAACAAGTAAGCTGAGTTTCTATTATGTATGTGGTTCTGTGCTTGACACTCTATATCCATTTCTTCATTTAAGTAACAATTTTTTTTAGGCATTATAATATCCTTAAAATTATTTCACTCTCTTGAGAGATTTTATGAAATAAAATAATTTTATTTCAATCTGTAAAGATCCCAAGCAATCTCTTTACAGTTTCTTTAATCCTAAACTTAGCTCACTGGTTTATCTTACTAATGACATACATGAAAATCTGGTTATTATCCATTTTCTGTATGTGCCATTCAGAGCAATAGTATAAAATAAGTTTTATTTTAAGGTTGAATGACTATAGTTCATTACTTAATAACGAGTATCATTTACTAATTTAAATTTGCTTTCTCATGGTAAAGAGTCTGCCTGCAGTGCAGGAGACCCAGGTTCAATCCCTGGGTTGGGAAGATCCCCTGGAGAAGGAAATGGCAACTCACTCCAGTATCCTTGCCTGGAAAATTCCATAGACAAAGGAACCTGGCAGGCCACAGTCAATGGGGTTGCAAAGAGTTGGACATGACTGAGTGACTTCACTTTTTTTTCTTTCTCAAATATAGGCTTCCCTGGTGGTTCAGATGGTAAAGAATCTGCATGCGATGCAGGAGACCTGGATTCAACCCTTGGGTCAAGAATATCCCCTGGAGAAGGGAATGGCTACCCACTCTAGTATTCTTGCCTGGAGAATTCCATGGACAGGAGCCTAGCAGACTAGTCTATGGGTTTGCAGAGGTGGACACAACTGAGCGACTAAGACTTTCACTTTTTATCAAACATAAACATATATTTTAAATAACTATAAACTACACACACAGTCATACACATACACGGATTATACGCCTTTAGTGACGTTTATCTAACTTACTGCTGATCTGCTTAACAGCTATTTATTGAACATCTACTATAGTATTTAAATGACTATAAAATAGGGCTTCCCTCATAGCTCCGTTGGTAAAGAATCTACCTGCAATAGTGGAGACCTGGACTCAATTTCTGGGTTGGGAAGATCCCCTGGAGAAGGAAACGGCAACCCACTCCAGTATTCTTACCTGGAAAATCCATGGGCAGAGGAGCCTGCAGGCTACAGTCCGTGGGGTCGCAATAGTCTGACACGACTTAGCAACTAAACCGCCACTACGGTATTAGGTTCAGGGAATTTGGTGGGGAACAACTGGAGACTGAGTCCTCTATGATTTTAGTGTTCAAATAAGTTTTATTATTGTTTTATTTAGAGCACAATGAAGTAACATTTAATCAAAATTCTTTTAAGTTCCTTTTGGGAATCACTGAGGTGAACAAAATAAATCAGTAATAAACTTCACTTTGTCAGTTTTGTCTAAGCTGTTTCCTTTTGATTCTTCCTCCTTAACATGTCTTAATTGTCTTATCATTTTGCAATCTGATCTCTTTGCTATAGCTCATGAATGGCTTAGTTCAGACTAAAAAGTTAGCTTTTATTATTTTCTATATGGCTTAATTCTTTGCTATAACTAAATGTTACCAACACAGTCTCAAGCTTTTTTCTTCATTCACATGGGATCAGCAAATATTTATTGAATGCTTTCCATGTACTTGACACTGTGCTAGGCATTATCAACAGCTGCAAGATGATTCTTATCCCTAGTAATGTGTGTGCACACATGTGTGTGTGCCCAGTTGTGTCTGATTCTTTGCCACCCCATACACTGTAGCCCACAAGGCTCCTCTGTCCTTAGTATTTCCCAGGAAAGAATACTGGAGTGGGAGCCATCTCCAGGGGAACTTCCTGGCTCAGGGATTGAACCCAGGTCATCTGCATTGCAGGCAGATTTTTTACCACTGAGCCATCTGGAAAGCCCAAAATCCCTAATGGGATTCTATCTTTATAATGAAATTACCTTCTTTTTTTCACCCACTTTATCTTTCTTCTAACTCTGAAATTTGATATGCATAAATTTGATAAATGTTGGAAAGCCATGTTATGTTTTCATCCTTACATTCTTAGCCTTTAAACTTACCATTTGTTCTCCACTAAAATCCCTACGCATAGACCTCTCCTCTTTGAAGAAAGCTCTACATCAAAACCAATCACTCACTCTCTTTCTCCATCTGGCTCATCTCAGTTTTGCTACCAATTATGATATTTTTAGGACACTGACCCTTAGATTTTCAATAAACCAGCAACTCTCACTCCACACATGATGTTCTTCACTGCAGTACTAACCTGCAAACTTCACTGGCTATCTGCTAAATTCCTACCCAGATCACCAAATTCTGAAATCACTTTTGTCCATGACATGACAACAAAAAGACAAGAAAACAAAAACCCAACAAACACAAGATCAATCATCACTGGTTCACACCGAGGTCCATCATGAGGGAAAGAGCCATGACTTACTACAGATACTGATTAGAACCCAATGCTAAACTGAGTAAATCACGGTGACTCCTCACAATTTTAGATTCTGTCCTATGGCTTTCAGTTAATTCCTCCTCACCCTTCTTCTGCCCATCCTCTCTCTTCTGGTTGAAGCAGATGACCTTATTTATCCTAACGGAAGTCACCAATATTAAAAGTTCTCCGAACGCTTCCCACACTGTTTGCTCTCTCAGCCTCTTGTTTCTCCATTAATCAGTAACCTGAGTGGTATTTCTCTCCTATCTGCTGCGGCTGCTAAGTCACTTCAGTCATGTCTGACTCTGTGCGGCCCCATAGAGGGCAGCCCACCAGGCTCCCCTGTCCCTGCGATTCTCCAGGCAAGAACACTGGAGTGGGTTGCCATTTCCTTCTCCAATGCATGAAGATGAAAAGAGAAAGTGAAGTCGCTCAGTCATGTCTGACTCTTAGCGACCCTATGGACTGCAGCCCACCAGGCTCCTCTGTCCATGGGATTTTCAGGCAAGAATACTGGAGAGGGCTGCCATTGCCTTGCTCCTATCTGCAACTTTCTTCAAATAACTAACCCCCTACCTTTTGCCCTATTTTCACTCTCATCTTAATCAAATATTATTGACATAACCCTTGGTTAAATAAATATATCTACAAGATACAAACAGGAAATATTATTAAGAGCATCATCAACAACTGAGCAACTTGCTATAAGGTTTTTCACAGTGTGAAATTTGGATTAATGCTTCCATACTTCTATCTTTATGTCCCACCGCCTTGAGGATTACTGTTTGTTAGACTGAAGGGATTCCATTTAATCTTCTCTTCTCTGACTGTCCCATCTGACACTCTCCCTACACCCAGGAGACCAGGGTTCAATCCCTGGGTCGGGAATATCCCCTGGAGAAGAAAACGGGCTACCCACTCTAGTATTCCTGCCTGGGGAATTCCATGGACAGAGGAGGTCAGAAAAAATAGATGTGATTATAAATTAATGTTAATAAGTGTCAGATGGAAACTAAACAAGTACTTGGAAAAAACAAACAAACCAGCAAACAAATGGGGCTTCCTTGGTGGCTTAAACAGTAAAGAATCTGCCTGCAATGCAGGAGACCTGGGTTCAATCCCTGAGTCGCGAATATCTCCTGAAGAAGGAAACGGCAACCCACTGCAGTCCCCTTGCCTGAAGAATTCCATGGACGAGGAGCCTCGCGGGCTACAGTCCATGGGATCACAAGGAGTCAGACAGGGCTGAGTGACTACACCCACACAGCTGGTTCGTCTCCTGCAGTTTTATGAGCAATGTTGCCCTCTGGTGGCCCGAAATTTTCAAGTCGGCAAGTTGGACATGTAAGAGATACGCATATATAAATGTATATTTGAAAATTACTAGTAAATTTTAAAGTATTTAACAGAATTAAAATGTTTAAAATATAATTTAAATGCATTAAGTAATAAAGGTTTAAAATTATGGCCATGAGAGTCAAATTGAAAGTGAAAGAAAGTGAATGTCAATGAAAGTGAAATTCGTCAGTCATGTCCGACTCTTTACTATACAGTCCATGGAGTTCTCGGAGAAGGCAATGGCACCCCACTCCAGGACTCTTGCCTGGAAAACCCCATGGACGGAGGAGCCTGGTAGGCTGCAGTCCATGGGGTCGCTAAGTCAGACACGACTGAGCAACTTCACTTTCACTTTTCACTTTCATGCATTGGAGAAGGAAATGGCAACCCACTCCAGTGTTCTTGCCTGGAGAATCCCAGGGAAGAGGGAGCCTGGTGGGCTGCCGTCTATGGGGTCGCACAGAGTCGGACACGACTGAAGCGACTTAGCAGCAGCAGCCATGGAGTTCTCCAGGCCAGAAAACTGGGGTGGGTAGCCTTTCCCTTCTCCAGGGGATCTTCCCAATCCAGGGATCAAACCTAGGTCTCCCACATTGCAGGCAGATTCTTTACCAGCTGAATCACAGGGGAAGCCCAAGAATACTGGAGTGGGTAGCCTATCCTTTCGCCAGTGGATCTTCCCGACCCAGGAATCGAACTGGGGTCTCTTGCATTGCAGGCAGATTGTTTACTAACTGAGTTATAAGGGAAGCCCAAATTAGTTAATAGCATATCACAACACATTAATTAAATGCATACATTAATTGATTGCATTAACACTAGAAAAAATTTTATTCTATAAGAAGAAAAACTGAGTTACAGAGTCTTAAATTATTTGCTCACATATGCAAAAAGACATAAATGGTACATCATCTACCTACTAATGATTAAAATATAATTGTACAGGATCCCACTGATTTTCTTTTTCTTCTTTAATCTTACCTTGACTATATCTATTCTGGGTATATGTGGTGAAGGGGGAGTAGAGAAAAAGAGTAAGAAAGATTTAAAGGTCATCATTTTGTTTTGCACTTCAGAATGCAAATTTCTGAAAATTGGTTTCATTTCATCAATCTGATAGTGTTTTGATAAAACACTATTTTGAGAAACAAAACAAAAGCTTAATATAAAGACGCAAAACCTCACACAGTAATAAGAATGTGATTTGGTTACAATCATGTAACTAGAGTAAATATCTCTATAAAAATTATATGATTGCCATTTTGGATCTTTACCTAACAGGTCATGCTTAATGACCACTGGCAAAATGCTAAATTTAAGATATACCTGTTAGCTTGAATATCTGGTTATCCTGTTTCTTTTGTTACCCTTTCATGCCCCCTTGTGACAGATAAAAAGAAGTTTAACTTTTGCTTCATAATATTATGTCTAATTTTTGGTCACTGAAGCAATTATTTTTATTTTTATGTTGAGCATATATTCCTTATTAAAATTTTTCTAAAACTATTACCTACTATGCTGATTTATTAAAAATGTACTCAACCTAAAAAAAAAAAAACTCAGTTACTAGAAATGGCAAGAAAGACCTATATATTTTCAGAGACAGAGTCTAACAAGACAAAATTTTCCTTAGCTTCACTATCACAGACTATTGCAAATACTGTAAATAATTTTAAAAATTAGATCTTGAACATAAATAATAAATATGTGTTGAACATTGGCTGAATCAGTTCTTAAGCCACTTTTGGTATCTGGACTTGCTACAGGAGTTTCAGTAACTTTTATTAATCTCAAAACATTTATTTAAATGTTGCTTTTGCTACTGTTGAAAGTGAGTAGAAATATCCATCAAAGCAATATAACATTATCAGACTACCCTGAATTACTGCACTGAATTGCACTTCCCTAGAATTGAAGGAGAGTCTCACTGTTTTTAAGGGTTTGGGGTTATATTTCCCTGGGTAACCACCACAGAGTGTTCAGGTCACAGAGCCCGGCTGGACTGGGTAGGCGTTTATAACACAAGAGCATAGGATGCACGAACAATCTGACAGCAAAGCAAATATGGACATTTTCTCTAAAAAGGTGTGACTTTTTAATTCTTTAAACATAAAAACCTTTGAGTACACACAAAAAAATCACACTTATCTTAAATAGATAAAAGGTAAAATTAAGATATCACTATATAAGGCCAAAAAAGGAAAGTTGAACATTTATGAATATAAAAATGGTCATCAGTAATTTATCAATGGCTAGTAACTGCTATGTTAACAAATATCAGTTATTCCTCAGAAACCAACAGTATCTTGGTTATTTTGTTTCTAAAAATTATATACACACACACACACATATATTTCTTAGAATTCTAGATTGAATTGATCAAAGTAATAAACAGAAAATTAATAAAGGTAAAAATTAATCTGAGTGTTTCTTTGTATACTGGTATAAGCTAGAACTATAGGATAAATATAGACTCCTTGCTTGTCTCAGGAGTAATGGTACTTTTATGGAAACATTTCACTGACATTAAGATTTTTATAAAGAAAATTGATGAATGAGAGAAAGCAGATAGAAAGAATGTCATGCTACTTACATTGAGCCTATGAGTCCATAAGTAAACACAAAGTTACATGAAATATACAAATAGTCTTAATTATAGCTATAAATTCATTAACCATCTATTTCTTGCTCTAATATCTATAAATTACTCCACATATTAAGTAATTTTAATAAAATAACTAGAGGTGTCCAAATAAAGACAAATGACTTGAAGAGCTTGGCAAGTGGGACAGAAGAAAGATGCCTTTGAACATTTTGCAAGTTCAGCATAACCACAAAAGATATACACTGTGCTCCTTTCCCAAAGTGTCAAAGCTGATATTCATGGAACTGATAAATGTACGGAAATAGTTTATAGAATAATCAAGCCATTTAAAAACACACAAAGGAATAAGCACGTGAAGCAGATGCTCTTTAGAACCACCACTTGCTGAGACGAACCAGCTTAGAAAGCAATTACAGCATAATTCTCAGTGCACAATAGATAGAATAATCAATAGCAAAGCAGATAAGAAACAGGGGAAAGAAAAAATAGCATTTAAGAGTATAATAAATCATTAAATGCAATATCATAAATTTCTCTACATTTTTCTCATTATTTTTATGGAATATTATCTTAGACAGTCTCATATCTGTGCATTTTATTTCTATACTTATTAAATACAATTTGCTAAAAATAGTTTAAATGATTATTTTTCAATGTCAGATACACAGTTATTGAGCATTGATTACCCACCTAATTTTTTCCTTAATTTCTTTGATTTCATTTTCTGTGCTCTCTTCAGCATCTGCTGAGCAGTAGAAATGTCCTTAAAACCCCTATTAAAAGATCAAATTGAATAAAGGCAAAAATCCTCAGACTATATTTATATTATGCATATACATATAAACATACATATCTGAATTATATCATACCAAAACAAATCTGAATTCCCATTTAAGAATCTAAATTTAACAGAGGTATGGTTTCTTAAAAACTAATAAAGATATTCTTGAAATCTTGAAAAATACCTGTTTTGGCTATTTAAAAGTATCTAAATTTCCTAATATGTTAGTGTTAAATGGACTACATACCATTCTTCTGAAATTTTTTCTTCTTTTTCAGACTTTAGCAGACTCTTTCTGTTGTTCTTTGCTTCAGGTGGTCTGGATAAAGTTCTATTTTCTGATCTAGCAATAGAACAAAAACCACACTTGACTGAATCAACACAAGTATATCAGCACTTTTTAAAACTACAAGCTGTTTATGTTGTCTCACACTTGGAAATAAAATATATTTAAGTTACAGAAAAAACTTTATCTTGAAAAGTAATAAAAGTCAGCCATTAATTTAAAATGTTTACATTTCAATTACTTGAAGCATATTTCAATCCTATTGTCGAAAGAAACAACATTGGAATTTTTATTCTAACTCTTATCTCTACCTATATAGCAGTATTTAAAAGTCCATTTGTATACAACAGTTAATAATATTATTTCACTGACACTTTGTATTTGCTTTAATGAATGTACGTCACACATTTTTCTTACACTGAAAACTCCATAAAATCATTAAAATTTTAATACAAATGCTCTACCATGTTCTAAACAAGCAAATTCATACATATTTTCATACTCTTACTATTTTTGTAGGGAGTATAATATTTTGTCATTCATTAAAGGTTGATCCTCTAAAAGAGCAATTTAGCTTACCTGCTATTAAATTGTGTGTGTTCGATGAAAGCAAATTTTCTTTCTCATTACATAGCCATGCTTGAGCTGGATGACTTGGTAAATTAAGTGAAGTATCATCATATTTTAAGATTCCAGAGAACTTACCAGAAAAAAATGTACATACATATAAATAAATTGAAAAAAAAATCTAACATTTATATTGTATTACTTTACATGCATATTACTGAGTAGTTTAAGAAAAACTTATATAAAAATTAAAAATTGTAATAAAATGAAATTTATAGCCTAGACATACAAATGTCCTTTCTTGCTGTGGTGAGAGGTATGCTTTTTGTATAGTTTGCATATACAAAATGATTAATTGAAAAGATCATTAAAAATTCAGAAAACAAAAACTTCAAAGATTATCAAATAAATAACAGATATTACAGTCCATTGACCTCTGACTGAGAATCTTCAGCTGTTGCCCTTTTAATGCATATTTTTGTATTTTTAAAGTGCTGTAAACGAGTGATTTTATGCAGCTGAAGCATATCATATATATATATTTTTTTTGCTACTGTGAAATAAAGTGTTGAAAGAAATCCAAAATAAAGAAAAAAAAATTAGGAGCAAATGAAAGAAAAGCTACATGAAAAATTACATCTGGGGATGAGGAGGAAGTCAGAGGCTTCTAAAAGTAATTGTGTTTTTCAGGTCAATAAATTGTATTATTAATCACTGCAGCACAGCATAACCTTAAGAAACGAGCAAAGATGGAGCACTAAGAGATTTCCATGACATGTTACCTTTGGCCCGTGCAGCTGATTTGGAAGAAGCAGTGTTTGTGAAGGGAAGCGGGCGGAATCTAAAGCAAGCCATTCCTTCTCTAAGGCAGCCTGAACAAATAATAACATGAATGTACATAATGTAGTTTGCATAACTTTTATAAAGATTCTTTTAAACTGTCTTACACACTACCAATGTTAAGAAAGTATACCAGCATTTCTACTTAGAGGAAAATTTGCTACTTGCTCTCGTTATGAATCTGTTTAATGCCAACATTCTGAAAAATGGGATAAAATTTTCATCCCCAAGTAGAATAAAGTGAAACCTTGAGTACTCACATGTTCTAAAAAATGAGAAGTACAGATTGTTCAGTGTATTAACCGTTTGAGAACAAGGACTCTGAGCCAACTCTAGATGTAACTGAAGGACATAATCGTTTAACTTTTTATTATGCAAATTATACTATTTCCATCAAACCTCACTATTTAAAATTTACATTATTTTAACATATTAGTATCACTTCTTCTGAAAATACTATCTGTAAGTTAGCTTTTACTTAATTTTAGTTCAAAATTTCACAAATTTTCTGAATATATGGAAAAAAAGAATTTTGTGGCAATATATGGAACATGGTTCCTGATACTATATTCTCTAATTCAAAGGTTTGAATGATAAAAACATAAAATTTGAAATGATTTTAGGTCACTTCACTCTTCATCTTATAATATTTTTATTCCATTTAGGTAATTTCCAATTTTTTTATCTTTCTACAATGGAACTGTGCTAGTTACACTAGTATTGTCCTTCTCCAGGGGATCTTCCTGACCCAGGGATCGAACCCAGGTCCCCCACACTGCAGGCACATACTTTAACCTCTGAGCCACCAGGGAAGCCCCATAATTTAGGATATCATTATCTAAATTTTATTTGCTTGGCTTATCTAATATGGTTTAAATAATATTCTTTGGCTCTATAATTTTTAAAAAATCTTTAAGAAAAAAGGGTGGTCAGAATACCAATGAACTTGACTTTTAAAAGTTTCTAAAATGATCCAACATATTTATGTTTTAAAAACTGGAATGACTATAAGCTAAGACTTAAATTCAATTTTCCATTTATATAGCTTCAGTGTTTCTCGACTGTCTCTTGAAAGACCATTGGAAAGGCAAGACTAAGACGTTCGGACTACAGACCAGCAGTGCAATGGCAGACCATTGTTGACAGCATTCAGTCGCAGGAAACCTAATCAAATTTATGTTATCTGAATACCTATGTAAAGAGAACACAGTTGTGTGCCAGTACATTGTTCCACCTGCGAGAGATTATTAACACATATGTCACAGTTATATACTTGTTATACCTAGTTTAAGAATATATATCTGACTTAAGAGAGGCTGCTGCTGCCACTACTAAATGCAAAATTGCAAGCAGTATGCATGGCTGAGATTTTTTAAATTATTTATTTTGTATGACAATTCAAGGAAAATTTAGTTCTATCCCAGGAAAGGTCCAAGATGTATCAGTTATTGTTAAATTAATATTCTTATTCCGTAAAACTGCTAAAAATGAAAAGACGTGGAAACAATACTACAAAAGGCAAAATGCCAGAGGATTCTGGGATCATGGTGGATTGGGAGCACCAGGAACCTGTCTCCCAGCCTACACAACAACTGAACCCGCAGAATCTGTCTAGTATAACCATTGAAGTCTAGAGTCTACTGAAGGCTTGTAATGCCCTGGGGAAAATGGTTAATTTTGGTCAATGTCAACTCTTAGCACAGTAACAGCTACCTATCTTCCGTTCCCCAGGCCCAAGGCAGGCAGTCGTTCATGTATTTCAGGAGTAAGTTGCACAAAGCTTGCAGTGGTCAGGGTAGACAAAGAGGATGCTGTCTTCCAAATATTGGAGATACGTGATTGACCTTTGTTTGTTGCTTCTGATCACAGAGGTACAAAGAGGTGAGTGGACATATCATACAGATGATACCATATAGAGGTTTCTTCCTTGGAAAAGCTACATAAAGTCTGGGGAAATTTTTAGCTCTATTGATAATCTAAAAGTTCAGAATACTTTGAAAATAGCTTTTCTCATTTTTAAAAATATAAGGTGACAGACATTTTTAAGATTCTAGAATAATTCTTTAACTTTAGTCTTTTAAAAATTTTAGAGACATAAATAGAAGGTGCAATATAAAATGCTAAAGATACTTGGTAAGTATATAATCTCAACCAAAAATGTTTCCAAGACTACTGATTTATATCAGTTCAAGCTTATTAATATCAAATATACATGATAGTATCTAGTATGTTGAGGAAAAAAACCTCAAAACATCAGGAGGATTGGTCATAATTATAAATATGCTGTTTAAAAATGTATATTAATATGTTTTTCTTACTGCTGGGCATATACAAATTTCATTTATTGCTTAAGAAAACCTTCTGCTCAGATATTCCTTAATTTACAACTGAGAATTTGGAAAGCTTTCTGTTTATTAGAAAACAAAATCAAAATTTATTTACATATTAAAAATAAAATTGTGTCTCCTGGTTTATGGGAACTTTAATAGAATTTGTATTTTGCTTTTGTGTGAAAATTGTATAATCTGAATTATGCTGAATCACTTAGTGCTTTTCAGGTCTCATATATCCTTCTACTTTTCTGCCTATTCATTCTATTAATTTTTGAGAGTTTGATATTGAAACTCCAACTAAAAATCTAAATTTATCTACTTAAAAAAATAAGTGTAATATGGTAGATCAGACAGTAAAGAAACCGTCTGCAGTGCAGGAGACCCAGGTCCGATCCCTGGTTTGGGAAGATCCCCTGGAAGGAGGGAATGGTTACCCACTCTGGTATTTTTGCCTAGAGAATCCCATGGACAGAGGAGCCTGGCAGGCCACAGTCCATGGCATCACAAAGAGTAGGACACGACTGACCCACCAAGCAGAGCACTGCATGGACGCACACAACTTGGAAGACTCTCAAGGGAATTGAGATGAGGGAAAAAAACAATCTGCAAATGTTACAAACTGCATGGCTCATTTATATAACATTCTTGACATGACAACATTATAGAAATGGAGGACAGATGAATGGTTGCCAATGGCAAGAGACTGGACTGGGGAGGTGGCTGAGGCTGCAGAAGTACAGGATGGATTCTTATCGTGATGGAACTATTTTGTGTCCTGATTGTGGTGGTGGATACATGAGTCTACACGTGATAATATCATGATAAAACTGGATAGAATTAAACACACATGTGAGGACAAACAAAACCAGGGAAACAGAAAAACATAAAGTTGAATTCAGATAAATTTGCAACTATGCATTCACAACATTTGAATATACATACATTGGACTTTTATCAGAGAAGAAATTTTTACCCTATAATCCAACTTTAAAAGACTATGAAATAAGGCTATCAGAAGAGCTGGGAGTTAGCTTCATGCTTATTTGCATGAAAGTGAAAGTGAAACTCACTCAGTTCTGTTCCACTCTTTGTGACTCCATGGACTATACAGACCATGGACTTCTCCAGGCCAGAATACTGAAGTGGGTAGCCTTTCCCTTCTCCAGGGGATCTTCCCAACCCAGGGATCAAACCCAGTTCTCCCATATTTCAGGCAGCTTCTTTACCAGCTGAGCCACAAGGGAAGCCCAAGAAGACTGAAGTAGGTAGCCTACCCCTTCTCCAGTGGATCTTTCCAACCCAGGAACTGAACTGGGGTCTCCTGCATTGCTTATTTGCATATGTGTATCTAACATTTTCCATGCCAACTAGTATAATCCTTTCATTTAACATATGAAACTACAATCAGACTTGCTCTAAGCCACAGGTTACTTAAGAGTTGAACAAGTCCTACAGATTCTAAAGCAATGTCTTGATCTTGTTTTCCTTCTATAATCCCTGACTTTGAGCCCCAACAGTTTCTTCCTTTTCTACCCAAGTTGACTCATGCCATTTTCAAAATAATCCTTTCTAACACTTCTTGATAACTTTTGCTGCACCTCAGAATCCTTAAAATCCTTGGAAACTTGGCCCATTATGAGTCTCAAAACACACTTTCTAAACCCTCCCTTCCATTATCGATGTTGATTCCTTTTCAGTTATCTATTAGCTAACTTCAGCCATATAGCTGTGGCCCTTGAAATTCATCTGTATAATTTTTCTGTTTTCTGAACCTTTAGAGCCTGACAGTTATGTGCCTTTTATCATAAAAGCTAACTCAACAATGAGCTGATAGACTGACTTCACAACTCTCACTTCCTCCTGTCCACATGACTAGATAAGGCAATTTGATCAGTTATGTGGCTGTCCTCAGAAAGGGATCATACCCTTGCAGCTACTTCCTATGTAATAATGACACAGATCTATTTTGACACTCAGGATTTCCTCTTGATCATTCCTAGGCATGGGCTATATTTCCTTCCATAATAGGAAGTTCCAGGCCAGCTTGATTGACACAATCTTAGGGTGAAGCCTGACAAAAAGAGGCTTAGGGTATACAAACTTAATTCTGGTTAGGTTTTATAAAAATGCACTTGTTCCTCTTCTGAACTCTTCCAGACAAAAGGTCTAGGTGTGAATAGAGAATCATTTAAATCACATTAAAAATGTGAAGTTATAACTACTGAAACGGGACACACAATCCAGTTAGAATCACTTCTTAAACTAGGAGAACTACTCATATCTTTGAAAAGAAAACCTCAGATTCTGAGAGGTTTAGGGAAGGGAAGGACATTAATGATCTTCTGTCCTTTAGAACTACTCTTGAAACCTCCCACCATAAGAAAAATGCCCTTGTGGGGCCCTCTCAAGCCTGTGCAAACACCTTAAATTTAACTCACAGCTGGGCCTGCCACCCCCTTCCAGGAGTCTGTGACTACACTGTGACAGTCATTTTCCTTAAGTCATCATGATATCAGGTGATGGCCCCAGATCCTGTACCAGTCCCTGCTTTCACCTCCTCATAAAACAACTCTGGATTCTTAGTCTTCCTATGGTGTGGACAAGTGCCACCTGGAAGGTGTCCTGGTCATACATCCCCTTCAAATGTTCAAGAAAACACCACTATGGCCTTGAAAGCATTCAAGTAAGTCTCAATTCACTGGCCAAGGCTGTTTTAGAATGCACAATTGCCTTAGAATTCTTCTTTGAAGGTCAAGAAAGAGTCTGTGTAATAGCTAAGACTTCCAGTTGTACCTGGATAAAGCTGAAGCCCAATAGGAAGTTCAATGCATAAGCTTAGAGAGGAAATGCCTGGTTCAGTTCACTTCAGTCACTCAGTCGTTTCCAACTCTTTGCAACTACATGGACTGCAGCACGCCAGGCCTCCCTGTCCATCACCAACTCCCAGAGCTTGCTCAAACTCATGTCCATCAAGTCAGTGATGCCATCTAGTCACTCACCCTCTATTGTCCCCTTTTCCTCCTGCCTTCAATCTTTCCCAGCATCAGAGTCTTTTCCAGTGACACAGTTCTTCCCATCAGGTGGCTAAAGTATTGGAGTTTCAGCTTCAGCATCAGTCCTTCTAATGAATATTCAGGACTGATTTCCTTTAGGATCGACTAGTTGGATCCTCTTGCAGTCCAAAGGACTCTCAAGAGTCTTCTCCAACACTACAGTTCAAAACCATCAATTTTTCAGCACTCAGCTTTCTTTATGGTCCACCTCTCACATCCATACATGACTTTAGCAAAAATCATAGCTTTGACTAGACAGGCCTTTGTTGGTAAAGTAACGCCTCTGTATTTAAAATGCTGTCTAGGTTGGTCATAGCTTTTCTTCCAAGAAGCAAGTGTCTTTTAATTTCATGGCTGTAGTCACCATCTGTAGTGATTTTGGAGCCCCCCAAATAAAGTCTGCCACTGTTTCCATTGTTTCCCCATCTATTTGCCATGAAGTGACAGGACCAGATGCCATGATCCTCGTATTTTAAATGTTAAGTTTTAAGCCAACTTTTTCACTCTTCTCTTTCAACTTCATCAAGAGGCTTTTTAGTTCTTCTTTACTTTCTGCCATAAAGGTGCTGTCATCTGCATATCTGAGATTACTGATATTTCTCCTGGCAATCTTGATTCCAGCTTGTGATTCATCCAGTCCAGCATTTCTCACAATGTACTCTGCATATAAGTTAAATAAGCAGGGTGATAATATATAGTGTTGACATACTTCTTTCCCAATTTGGAACCAGTTGGTTGTTCCATGTCCAGTTCTAACTGTTGCTTCTTGACCTGCACACAGATTTCTCAGGAAGCAGGTCAGGTGGTCTGGTATTCCTATCGCTTTAAGAATTTTCTGCAGTTTGTTGTAATCCACACAGTGAAGGGCTTTGGCATAGTCAATAAAGCAGAAGTAGATGTTTTTTCTGGAACTCTCTTGCTTTTTTGATGATCCAACAGATGTGGGCAATTTGATCTCTGGTTCCCTGCATTTTCTAAATCGAGCTTAAACATCTGGAAGTTCACGGTCCATGTACTGTTGAAACCTGGCTTGGAGAATTTTGAGCATTACATTACTAGCATGTGAGATGAGTACAATTGTGCAGTAGTTAGAGCATTCTTTGGGATTGCCTTTCTTAAGGATTGGAATGAAAACTGACCTTTTCCAATCCTGTGGCCACTGCTGAGTTTTCCAAATTTGCTGGCATATTGAGTGCAGCACTTTCACAGCATCATCTTTCAGGATTTGAAATAGTTCAACTGGAATTCCATCACCTCCACTAGCTTTGTTCGTAGTGATGCTTCCTAAGGCCTACTTGATTTCATATTCCAGGATGTCTGGCTCTAGGTGAGTGATCACACCATCGTGTTTATCTGGGTCATGAAGTTTTTTTTTTTTTTTTTTTAATAGTTCTGTGTATTCTTGCCACCTCTTCTTAATATTTTCTGATTCTGTTAGGGCCATACCATTTCTGTCCTTTATTATGCCCATCTTTGCATGAAAAGTTCCCTTGGTATCTCTAATTTTCTTGAAGAGATCTCTAGAGTTTCCCATTCTGTTGTTTTCCTCTATTTCTTTGCATTGATCACTGAGGAAGGCTTTCTTATCTTTCCTTTCTATTCTTTGGAACTCTGCATTCAAATGGATATATCTTTCTTTTTCTCCTTTGCCTTTCATTTCTCTACTATTTCCAGATATTTGTAAGGCCTCCTCAGACAACCATTTTGCCTTTTTGTTTTTCTTTTTCTTGAGGGTGGTATTGATCCCTGGCCCTGGAGAATGTCATGAACCTCCATCCATAGTTCTTCTGGAACTCTGTCTAACAGATCTAATCTCTTGAATCTATTTGTCACTTCCACTGTATAATCATAAGGGATTTGATTTAGGTCATACCTGAATGGTCTAGTGGTTTTCCCTACTTTCTTCAATTTAAGTCTGAATTTGGCAATAAGGAGTTCATGGTCTGAGCAACAGTCAGCTCCTGGTCTTGTTTTTTGCTGATTTTTAGGGCTTCTCCATTCTTTGGCTGCAAAGAATACAATCAGTCTGATTTCAGTGTTGACCATCTGGTGATGTCCATGTGTAGAGTCTTCTCTTGTGTTATTGGAAGAGGGTGTTTACTATGACCAGTGCATTTTCTTGCCAAAACTCTATTAGCCTTTGCCCTGCTTCATTCCGCATTCCAAGGCCAAATTTGCCTGTTACTCCAGGTGTTTCTTGACTTCTTACTTTTGCATTTCAGTCCCCTATAATGAAAAGGACATTTTTTGTGCATGTTAGTTCTAAAAGGTCTTGTAGGTCTTCATAGAACTGTTCAATTTCAACTTCTTCAGCATTACTGGTTGGGGCATAGACTTGGATTACTGTGATATTGAATGGTTTGCCTTGGAAATGAACAGAGATCATTCTGTTGTTTTTGAAATTGCATCAAAGTATTGCATTTCGGACTCTTGTTGACTATGATGGCTACTCTATTTCTTCTAAGGGATTCCTGCCCACAGTAGTAGATATAATGGTCATCCGAGTTAAATTCATCCATTCCAGTCCATTTTAGTTCACTGATTCCTAAAATGTTGATTTTCAGTCTTGCCATCTCCTGTTTGACCAGTTGCAATTTGCCATGATTCATGGACCTAACATTCCAGGTTCCTATCCAATATTGTTCTTTATAGCATCGGACTTCACTTCCATCATAATAGCCTGGCAACCTTCATTAAATGTATCATGAGGGTAGCCTAATGAATTCTGTTGTAGCCCCTGTCAGATTATTCACAGTGGCCATTGGAGTGGCTGTGTGTGAGAAAACCTTCCATATACATACTAGGGGTACATATTGTTGGGAGATAGCTTTCTTTACGTCTCTTAACACTTCTGCGTGACTTATGACATCTTTTGTTCTGGACTGTTTCCAAAGATGTTATTACAGCTAACAGATTTGGAAAATATAGTTTCTGAGTGTCTTCTTGCAGTGCAGAGGCAAAATTTGTTTGCGTTCTGGTATAAGAAAATAATTACTTCCTCTGGAGCTAAAACGAGCAGATTTTTTAGCAGTCCTTTTAAAACGTAGGGTTTCCTAGGCCTCCCAATTCCCAAGGGGGAATTATTCTCTATGGAACTTG
The DNA here is from genome assembly GCA_006408695.1 of Aepyceros melampus. Classification (NCBI taxonomy): domain Eukaryota; kingdom Metazoa; phylum Chordata; class Mammalia; order Artiodactyla; family Bovidae; genus Aepyceros; species Aepyceros melampus. The sequence continues at coordinate 750,455 of SJXQ01004820.1, read as the reverse complement.
AGGGCAAAAGGAAATAAATACGAGCATGAAATTTCTGCTGCCTGACAAGTAATAAATGTCTGATTTCTTCTGCCAGCCTCCTTGAAAGTGTGGCAGCCTACCTTGTTAGATTGCATGCAGGATAAAATCTCAGATCCCTCACCTCTCAGCATTTAAAAATTCAAGGCAAACTATGGGCTTTATGTAAGGAGACCCAACTAGTCAATTCTAAAGGAAATCAATCCTGAATATTCATTGGCATTACTAATGCTGAAACTGAAGCTGCAATACTTTGGTCACCTGACTCATTAGAAAAGACCATGATGCTGGGAGGGATTGAAGGCAGGAGGAGAAGGGGACAACAGAGGATGAGATGGCTGGATGGCATCACTGACTCAATGGACGTGAGTTTGAGCAAACTCCAGAATTGGTGATGGACAGGGAAGTCTGGCATGCTGTAGCCCATAGGGTTGCAAAGAGTCAGACATGACTGAGTGACTGAACTGAAGTGAACTGATGACTTCCCAGGTGGCGCTAGTGGTAAAGGACCCTCTTGCCAATGTAGGAGACGTGGGTTTAAACCCTGGGTCAGGAAGATCCCATGGAGTAGGAAATTGTAACCCACTCCAGTATTCCTGCCTGGAAAATTCCATGCACAGAGGAGCCTAGCACGCTTCAGTCCATGAGGTTCCAAAGGGTCGGACATGACTGAGCATTCACAGACACATGCTTAATAAAAACCCAAATAAATTGATTCTTGGTTATCAGTGTCCCCTTGGTTAAACATTTGTTAAATGCAAACACATTTCAGACAGGCAACAAACCAATATAAAAACTTCGTGGCATACTGATCCAGGCTTTTTGTTTGAGGCAAATTTATTAAGACATATTTATATTCACTTCTATTATAGCAATTGTAATTCACTGTAAAATTCTAATATATTTCTGATACTGCTAGACTAGGGAGCATGTTATATCTGTCTATGTACATATGCCAGTACTAAGCATGGTGCCCACCATATGTAAACATTCAGTATTTGTTGGCTGGGAGTGAAAAATAAGTTTGAATAGATGACTACAACACTTTCACGGATATCTTAAAGAAGAGTATAGACTTAATCCAAAGGAACTACTGTTATGACCTAAATAAGATGAAAAGGAAGCACTGGTTAGATAAATCTTGCATTTGTATATAGGAAAGTAAAAGAAAGAACAACATAAAAAAAGCAGTGACATTTTGGTGATTTGATTATGTCATCTGAAGTTAAGATTATTTGAAAATTAAGTGGTGGCAATTAAATAAACAGTAAAAATGATCAAAGGAAAGATAAGTAACAATATCTTTCTAATTGGCATTTAGCTTTAATTCTTAGTTCCCCTAAACTATAATTTCTGTATTAGAAACAAATTTATCCATTTAAAACAAATAATACATTTAACTCCTTTGCTCAAAAGCAAGTAATAATTTTCTATCACATTTGAATAAAATTCAAAGTTCTTGAAATCATATCATGGGCTTTATGTGGACTGTTCCCTGATCATTTTTATGTTTCTTCCTGACCTCAGGTTATTCTTCACTACTAATCAGTACTGTGTTGTGCTGTGCTTAGTCGCTCAGTCGTGTCTGACTCTCTGCGATCCCATGAGAGTAGCCTGCCAGGCTCCTCTGTGCATGAGGATTCTTCAAGCAAGAATACAGGAGTGGGTTGCCATGCTCTCCTCTAGGGGATCTTCCAAACCCAGGGATCAAATCCAGGTCTCCCACATTGCAAGCAGATTCTTTACCAGCTGAGCCACCAGGGAAGCCCATGAATCCTGGAGTGGGTAGCCTATCCCTTCTCCAGGGGATCTTCCTGACCCAAGAATTGAATGGGGGTTTTCTGCATTGCAGGTGGATTCTTAACCAGCTGAGCTACTAAGGAAGCCCATTAATTAGTTCTACTTGTGAATTTTGAGTTCCTTTGGTATACTAAAAATCCCTGCTTTTTTCATTTCTTTACTACTTAGCCATGTATAGTATTATCTGATGACTATCCCTTCACTTTATTTTCACATCTCTATCAAAATATTTCACCTTATGCAGGCCTCCTCTGATCATAAAATCAGATTCTATGCTCTCTTAATTTTTCTTATAAAAGATTTTATAACCATTTTCAATATGTAAAGAGGGAAACTAGAGTTAAAGAGTGAAATTTTATTATTTTAAAAGGGTTAATTATACAATGATTTAACTGTTCTAAATGTGTATGCCCTAATACATATCCTCAAACTATGAGGCCAAGTTTGACAGAACTAAAAACTTACTTAGAGAAATCCACCCGTGTTCGATCCCTAGGTTGGGAAGACCCCCTGGAACAGGAAATGGCAAATCACTCCAGTATTCCTGCCTGGCAAGTCTCATAGACAGTGGAACCTAGCGGGCAACAGTCTAAGGGGTAGCCAAGAGCAGTCAATGACTGAGCAGGAAACACACACAAACAATCATAAGAGATTTTAGCATTCTTCTGTCAATAACTGATAGAAACCTCTCCAAATCACTAAAAATAAAGGGTTTTTAAAATATAACTATCAGATGAAGTAATTGAGTTTTAGTAGCCATAGCACCTGAAAAAATGCACTTTCAAGTCCATGTGGAATATTATACCCAAAAGATTATGTGCTTAGACAAATTTTTAAGAAACAAATAACATCGATCTTACATCAAACTCTTCCAGAAAATAGAAACATAGGAAACATTTCCTAATCAAATAGGCACAATGTTGACATCAAAATCTGAACAGAATTTTACAAGAAAGATTTACAGGCATACTGTCTTCTTGAATACAAAGGCAAAAATCCTAAAAAAAATTAGCAGAACAAATTTAGTGGCATATAAATTAATACTACATTATAGCTAAGTCAATTTGTCCTAGGAATACATGGTTTAATGCTTGAAAATCAATATCATAAGCCTTTAAAGTGATAAAATCCAAATCATGTATCGAATCATCAACATATCATCATATATTAACTTCTTGGAAAGGTGAGGAGATGCTAAGGAGGTTAACCAAATTAAATATAGAGTTTCTAAAAGAAACCTAACGTTTGACTTTGTAGTGGAAGCTTTCACCCTGAGACCAGGAACTAGCAAAAGATGACTTCTAAAATCACCACTATTTAACATTGTACTGAAGGTACTAGTCAGGACAGTAGAGCAAGAAAGATAAACAAGAGGCATAAGAATTAGGAAAAAAAAAAAAAAAGAAAACTGTTATTATGCTTAGGTGATATGATTGTGGGTACAGAATATTAAAAAGACTTGAGAGATAAGTAAATGATTTCAGAAAGTGGCTGGATATAAGGTTGGTATACAAAAATAAAATAATATCATAAAATTTCAAATATCCAGGAGTAAATATAATGAAAAATGTACAAGAACACTATGAAGAAAATACAGAGTATAGTGGGCAGAGATTTTAAATTAAATAAGGGATGAGTTATTCTATGTTCATGAATCTAAAAATGTAATATTCCAAAAAAAATCAGTTCTTCCAAATTGACTTATAGATTTATTACAATCTCAGAGAAAATTCGAACATGTATTGTGCAAATTGATAGGATAGTTCTAAAATCTGTACATAAATAAAGTGGATCAAAAGTAGCAGAGTAGATCTTTCTTGAAGAAGAACAACAAAGTCGGAGCTCTTTTAAGACTAGATAATGAAATGTATCATAAATTATGTAGTAATTAGAGTACTGATATAAGGATAAACTGTAACAGAATGCTAAGAAAAATTAGGAGAACCCACGCCAAGTTTCCTGAATTTAAACAATGCTTCCACTGTAATCCATTGTGAAAAGTATGCTCTATACAACAGATAGCTGTGGGTCAATGAGACAACCAAATGTGTATCTTTGGAGGAGAATTTGACCCCCTACTCACATTGCAGGCAAAATTTAATTCAAGACGCACTGCAGATTTAAATGCTGAAAGTTAAGATATTAAAGTTTCTAGAATATCTTAACGAGCTGAGTAAGAAAGGTTTCTTATATCTCATGAAAACAAAAATCTTATGTTTTTAATTTAAAATAGAAACATTCTTTTCATCAAAATAAACCACAAAGAGAGACAAAAAGGGAAATCTCAGAATTTAGAGAATATTTTTGCAAGAGAAAACAGAATAGTATTCAGATGATAAAAAGAACTCCTACAATTGTGTCAATAAGGAAACAGATGTACAACCGAACTTAAAAACACACACAAACACTTGATCATGTCACAAAAATAGATATCCAAAGGGCCAATAAGCAAATGAAATGGTATTTAACATTATTAGCTACAAGGAAAATGCTAATTAAAGGAACTAGATACCACTACAAACCTACTGGATTGGTAGAAAATGACATGAAAATACAAAGTTTTGGTGAGGCTAAAGCTCCTCTGAAATTGTCATATTCTGCTGATAGGACTGTAAATGGATACAATCACCTTAAGATGCTGTTAGACACTACCTACTAAACACAGGTTAATGATATGACTCAGAAATCCAGTTCTCAAAAGAAAGGTGAATAAAAAGCATATACAAGAATGTTCGTAGTGTCTTTCATCATAATAGGCAATGCTAGAGATAACTCAGTAACAAATAATCCATCAACAGTATACAGACTTTTCAAAATTGGTATATTCAATAATAGATTAAAAGTAGTATATTCGATATTCAAAAGAATGATATATACGCAACTATACTCATCCACATGGGTGAATTTCACAGACATAATATTATGTGAGAAAAGAGTAAATACTGGGTGATTCTACTTATTGGAAGCCCAAAAACAGGCAAAACTCATCTATGACGATGGGGGCATGAATACTATGGAAGCACGCAGAAGCCTTCTAGGTATAGTCATACGTCCTCTACCTTAATCTGAGTGGTAAATATGTGAGTTTGACTGTCGAGAAATAGAGGAAACAGAATGAGCAAGACTAACGATGTAAAAGGTAAGTGCTCTATATGGTAAGAGGGTGCTCAATGTGATTAGAGTATGTGGATGCCATGGATGGAAGGGGTGAACATGTCTGCAGAGTTTGCTGCCTGATTATTGAACCCTTGAAAAACAATTTGAGGAGGTTGTTCTCATTTTGCTAGGCAATAAAGAACTATTAGTTGTTGAACAGGGCATAAATAAGCTCAGTTATATTTAATGAAGAATAATTGATAAACCATTGTATAAATCAGGTTGAAGAATATACAAGAATTCTTGTAAATATTCTATGATCACATTTACACACTATACAAGCTTATATCCTAAATGAAGATGTTAAAATATTAGAAGCATAATTTTTCAAGTGCTATTTAAAAAAAAAAAAATCCGTAACAGAGTGTTAACAGGATGAAAACCTTAGAAACTGATTTAGCTCCAAAAGACCAATATCCCTATGTTGTAGTTAGCACTTACTTCATCAAATGTAAAATCCTCTAAATCTATTTCTTCATATTCTTCTTCAGATTCTTCGTTCTTAATAGCCTCTAGAGCTGCTGTCAGTTTCTTTCGCAAAAGAAAGCCCTTCCAAACTGCCTAAACAAAAATTTAAAGCATGTTATACAGGGTTATAGATCAAACTCCAAACCAGATTCTCTGTGTTACCCCATTAGGAAGATAAAACATCTTAGACCTTTGTTTAATGGCTTGATAATCTGTTTTTTGAACTTTATGTGACATTTAAAACTGCAAGATAAATTAAATGACTGCTTGTGTCTAAAGTTCTGAATCTCAGGGGACTTTCCTCACAGTAAGCAGAAAAGAATCTTTAAAACTCCCTCAACTGCACATGTAGGTCAACCAATCAATTATCTGACAATCCCTCTAGGACCCATTCTAAATTAAGAAGAAAGAGATACAGAGGAAAACCAAATCTGTTAATTTTCAAATGATTATGTAGAAAATAAACTAACACGCAATAAAGAAAACATCAACGTTTATAAATGGTCCTATTAGAGACTTGGTATCCTGGCCCATAGCAATTAACTAATTTCATCTTTAAATAAACCAAGCACATGATAACAGAATTTAAAACATTAAGTTCCTCAATAATCATGGAGGAATCTTGGGGCTTTCCTAAATTTAACTCCAAGAACACTAGAGCTTTTAAAAAATTAATATCTTTATACACTGCTAGGGGTAAGCTTCAGGATATATAGTAAACGTAAAACATACGTAGAAATAAGTGTGTATTGCATACCTTCATTTACCTATGAAAACCCATGTAAATATATAATAACCACATATATTATATAAATTTATATATTTACATATATGTCATTGCTAATATCTACAAAGTGAAAGCATAAAGTACAAAATTAATTTCAAAAGTTATTACCTATAGATATAGAAAACAGGGGAAGATACAGCAACAGAAGCCAGATGTCTCTGAATATACATTTTGCTTAGATTTGAATTTGGAATTGTGCACATGCTTAAGAAAATTGCAACAAATAAATGTAAAATAAAAGAAACTCCTGAAAAAATATACAAAGAGATTTTATGCTATGGGCATAACCACACTGAAGTTATTTAAAGCGACTCTGAAATAGATTTATTTGGCTATACTCTTAGCGTAATGCAATCAAAAGGTAAATTTAATTACAAAAGTTACCTTAAATATATTTTAGTAATTGTATTGTTAGAAATAATACTGGTAGTTATTCTGTAAAATATATATATTGAGAAGAGGAATATACAGATAATTGCCAGAACGTATATGACAATAGAAGTAACATGCAATCTCTGCGACAACCAGCCTAGTAGGCCAAATCTCCGCAACAATTAGGCAAGAATGGTTGAGACTTGGTCAATGACTGCCAGCTTCTCTATTTTTGTTCCTATTTCTATCTCAGGACCAAGTGGACCAATAAGAGATAGACAAACATACTTCCCCAACCAATCATATAAGATGCCCCATTTCTAGTTGGCCAAGAGTGTATGCATGTGTGAGTGTGCGTGTGTGGAAACATAGTGGAAACAAGGACTGCATAAATGAGAAAAAAATGGACTGTGGCAAGGGAATCAGCCATCATTAGTTGCCTCTGGCATAGACTCAAAGGTAGGAAGGGTGTGGGATAAATGTATATACATTTATACACAGTGATGAATATATGATTGTCACATACTAGGCTCTTGTTAAATACTATTTTCCCAATTTCTTTGTCCCCTTGTTTATAAAAATTCTATTTACTTAGTTTATCAAATAAGGAAAGTGTGATATTAAACATCACATAAAGTTTAAAATTTATAATTGACTAAATTTTTATTATTTTGCCTCTAAAGATGAATTTTGGTATAGAAATAATATTCCAATACTTTTTAACTTGCTATGAATAAATTATAACCTCTCTGCTGCTGCTGCTGCTGCTGCTAAGTTGCTTCAGTTGTGTCCGACTCTGTGAGACCCCACAGATGGCAGCCCACCAGGCCCCGCCATCCCTGGGATTCTCCAGGCCAGAGCACTGGAGTGGGTTGCCATTTCCTTCTCCAATGCATGAAAGTGAAAAGTGCAAGTGAAGTCGCTCAGTCATGTCGGACTCTTTGCGACCTCGTGGACTGCAGCCTAACAGGCTCCTCCGTCCATGGGATTTTCCAGGCAAGAGTACTGGAGTGGGGTGCCATTGCCTTCTCCTATAACCTCTCAAGAGAGTTCAGAACTCTTTTGTGTGGAAAAGATCTCAGTATGAATCAAGAAGTTGAACAGTATTGAATGGTAGAAACAGAAGAGAGGATATCTTTGTGTGATGAGGAACATGCTTAAAAGTATTGCCTAAGAAAGTGGACTTCCTTATTTTAATTTACCCATATGGAGAGTACCATCAGCTCTCTGCCCTCATTTTTAGTCTCATGCAGCTGGGTTGTTATTACAGACCAGGGTATGTCATGTACTGTGGGTGACTGACATAGGGAATCTAGTTACCTTAGGGGAAAACTATTTTTCTCTTCTCCCTCTTGTTTAAATCTGTTTGGGCTGCAGTAACAAAAGTACCATACACTTGGTGACTTACACAACAAATGTTTATTTCTTCTAATTTTAGAGGAGGCTAGGAGCCTAAGGCACTGACAAATTTATTGTCTGGTGAACCAAGTTTCTTAGTTCACAGATGGCTCTATTCTCACTGTGTCCTCACATGTTAGTAGGTACTAGAGAGCTCTCTGGGATCTCTTCTATGAAGGCACTAATCCCATTCATGGAAGCTCCACCGTCACGACATATTCACCTCCAAAAGACCCCATCTCCAAATATCAACACAATGGAGATAAAGTTTCAATTTAGGAATATTGTGGAGAACATAAACATTCAATCAACAGAACCCTTCATTTGGGGATTTTTAAAAAAATCCTCTTTTGTGATTCTTTTATCTGGCATTTACACTCTCTTGGTTGCTAGCTACCTTTCAAAATGCTTTGCCTCAACATGGCAAATGGGCCTGTGATTTCTTCCTGCTAGGGAGGTATCTCATTAGGGAGGTACCCTTCATATTCCTTCTTCCCTGATCTTGTGCTAACAAAGTAAAGAGCATTAGGGAAACATGTTTTCTTTCCCTGGATTCTCTCTCTCTCTCTCTCTTTTTTTTTTTTTTGGCTACATTATCTTCTCTTCTTCAGTTATCTCTCCTAAACATCTCCTTTTTCCTTATACCATTAAGATACCAAGATTAGGTGCAGTTCTAGGGAAAAGAGAGTATAAGGGGAATTCTTTAATCCAGACCTTCAGTGACGAGAGTGAAAGGACTGATTCATCATGTCTCACAGTGGATTCAGCCTAACTTCTCAGGGGTAGGACTTCTGCAGAGCTTTAAACTGTATTTTTCTGCTGTGAGACATATAAATACCACCCTCCTGCATCAGTGGAGGGTCAGAAATTCAAGTCCCAGCCATGGGAAATAAAGGTAATATAATGTGTAATCAGTGTTCAGATTCTTCTTCTAACTTATTTATTCACATCAAGGTTTCCACTTTTTTTCTCATAGTCATTCATCTGTGATAAATAAATCTTTCTTTCTCACACATTCAAATCAATTCCCTGGCCACAGTCTTATCTATATTATATACACTTGACATCTTTTTCTTCTTTATGAGTGATAGTCGCTCAGTCGTGTCCACTCTTTGAGACCCCCATGGACTGGAGCCCCCCCAGACTTCTCTGTCCAAGAGATTCTCTAGGCAAGAATACTGGAGTGGGTATCCATTCCCTTCTTCTGGAGATCTTTTTGACCCAGGGATCTAACCCGGGTCTCCTTCATTGCAAGCAGACTCTTTACAGTCTGAGCTACAAAAAAAAAAAGACCCTACTAAAAAGTACAAGGGAAGCTAGAATACCTAGGCTGGCTGTATGCTAGGAAGAAGAGGAGAACTCGGGTTCTGGTGAGCCGTGAGCAGTCTCCACTGCATCTTTCATGAATCTTCGTTTTGTACCTTCTAAAGCCCAGGCTGTTTCTACTATAACACATTCTGCTCTGCAGGATGGCTAGACAGTCTAGAATTAATATTTTTAAGATGAAGAGTTTAAGAAACTAGATGATTATACTGAAGAGAAAAGAAAATGAATCTGAGTTGACTTCAATGATTTTAAGATGTAAATCAGGAGAGACTTATTCTAAGTTGCAAAGAAAGACTGAATTATGCTTACTTTTGTTACAGACACAAACTTAACAGAAGGACATTCAACAGATGCAGTCACTGAGCTAGACTGTTTCATCACATAATGAACTTTATTGAATAGAATGAAGCAAACATTCACCATCAACGTTGAAAAATGTATTGCTCATCCACTGATGAGAGGAGGAAGTTTGAACTGCATGACTTTTTCATTCCTCATGCAACAGAACAATATTCTGAGACCATAACAGGTTCATTTCTTTCTCTCAGAGCTTCCTTGGATCCACTACACTCTTTCCCCTCCCAAGCCATTCAGGCATCAGCAACAGCTTTGTCTATGCATTGTCCTGAGGGATGCAGCCCAGAAAAATTGAGTCAACTAAAATACTAAATGTATTCATTAGTATTGTAGCAAAGACAATTCTCTTGAAAAACTCTGCCTTTAATAATGAAAACCAGCAACTTAGTTATAAGGCTATTTTTTTTTCAGTTGCTTATGCCAATAACTTGGAGGCATATCTAACTCTCCAGGTCTTTCAAAACCACATCCCCACATACTAATATCACTAGGTCTACCTTCAAAGGAGATATGTGTATATATATATATATACACACACATATATACACATGCCCTCAGTATAAATCAACATATATTCTGGAATGCGACTTTCTCACCACTTCTGCACTGCTCTGGTCCATGCCACCATTATCTACTATTTGGATTACTGCAATAGCTGCCTGATTTCGCTGCTTCTACTATAGCCTTCCTACAGTATTATCACCATCTAAGTAACTCTGGACACGTGAGTCCTCTGCTCAGATTCCTGTAATATCTTCCCATGTCATTCAGAGTAAAAGCCAAAGTCTTTACAATGATTTATGATTTATAAGTCCTACTCTTCTCCCTTCACCCCTCTGCTGTCACAGTGCTTCCTCCTGCTCTATAAACACTGGGAGTATGCTCCCAGAACAATGTCTTTGAATCTGATGTTTCTCTGCCTGAAATATTCTTCCCCTACAAACCTAATGGTTTGTCTCTTGCTGCACTGTCACCTTGCTGGTCTTCCACATCTATTCTGTCTAAAATGATTAATCTTCCTTAGAAACTCCTATCCTGCTTCCCTGATTTATTTTCCCCTTAGTACTTATCACTGTCTAATACACTTATCTTACTTATCTGCACATCCCAGCAGGATATAAGCTAGTAAAATTTTGTGCCAAGTAATATTTACTAAATGAGTGAATAAAGGGAAACATTACATTTTTTAGTTACTAGCATTCAATTTAGGTGCAGCACCATAAATTTCCAGACTTTATTTTGTATATTTAATTTGTTGTCCTTTTCCACCAGAACACAAACTCTAAGAGGGGAGAGATCTTGTATGCTTTGTTCCTAGTTGTATTTCTTAAACCTAAAACAATGCTTGAAAACAGTATATTCTAAAAATTATTTGATGAGTGAATAAATAAAGGATGAATGTGATCAGATTGAACTTCATTTTGAAATCTGGTCTTGGTGAGGTTCTGAATTTTGAAGTTCAACAAGTTTTAAAAGACTTTACCAATTAAGATGCGCTTCCCAGGTGGCTCAGTGGTAAAGAATCCACCTACCAATGCAAGAGACGCCAGAGATGCAGATTCCATTCCTGGGTCGGGAAGATCCCCTGGAGGAGGAAATGGCACCCCACTCCAGTATTTTTGCTTGGAGAATCCCCTGGACAGAGGAGCCTGGTGGACTACAGCCTATGGAGTCGCAAAGAGTCAGACACGACTTAGTGACTGAGCACACACACAATTATTTTAGTAGATTTGTACATGCTTCGGTTGTTCCATGTCCAGTTCTCTAACTGTTGCTTCCTGACCTGCACACAGATTTCTCAAGAGACAGGTCTGGTATTCCCATCTATTTCAGAATTTTCCACAGTTTAATGTGATCCACATAGTCAAAGGCTTTGGCATAGTCAATAAAGCAGAAATACATGTTTTTCTGGAACTCTCATGATTTTTCGATGATCCAACAGATGTTGGAAATTTGATCTCAGGTTCCTCTGCCTTTTCTAAAACCAGCTTGAACAACATCTGGAAGTTCATGGTTCACGTGTTGCTGAATCCTGGCTTGCAGAATTTTGAACATTACTTTGCTAGTGTGTGAGATGAGTGCAATTGTGCAGTAGTTTGAACTTTCTTTGACATTGCCTTTCTAAAGGATTGGAATGAAAACTGACCTTTTCCAGTCCTGTGGCCACTGCTGAGTTTTCCAAATTTGCTGGCATATTGAGTACAGCACTTTAATAGCATCATCTTTTAGGATTTGAAATAGCTCAATTGGAATTCCATCACCTCCACTCACTTTGTTCATAGTGATGCTTCCTAAGGCCCACTTGAATTCACATTCCAGGATGTCTGGTTCTAAGTAATTTTGATTATCTGGATCGTGATCTTTTTTATACAGATCTTTTGTGTATTCAGGCCACCTCTTCTTAATATTTTCTGCTTCTGTTAGGGCCATACCATTTCTGTCCTTTATTGAGCTCATCTCTGCATGGAATGTTCCCTTGGTATCTCTAATTTCTTGAAGAGATCTCTAGTCTTTCCCATTCTATTGTTTTCCTCTATTTCTTTGCACTGATCACTGAGGAAAGCTTTCTTCTCTCTCCTTGTTATTCTTTGGAACTCTGCATTCAAATGGGTATACCTTTCCTTTTCTCCTTTGCTTTTTACTTCTCTTCTTTTCACAGCTATTTGTAAGGCCTCCCCAGACAGCCATTTTGCTTTTTTGCATTTCTTTTCCATGGGGATGGTCTTGATCCTTGTCTCCTGTCAGTGTCACGAACCTCATTTCATAGTTCATCAGGCACTCTGTCTATCAGATCTAGTCCCTTAAATCTATTTCTCACTTCCACTGTGTAATCATAAGGGATTTGATTTAGGTCATACCTGAATGGTCTAGTTGTTTTCCCCACTTTCTTCAATTTAAGGCTGAATTTGGCAATAAGGAGTTCATGATCTGAGCCAAAGTCAGCTCCCAGTCTTGTTTTTGCTGATTTTATAGAGCTTCATCTTTGGCTGCAAAGAATATAATCAATCTGATTTTGGTGTTGACCATCTGGTGATGTCCATGTGTAGAGTCCTCTTGTGTTGTTGGAAGAGGGTGTTTGCTATGACCAGTGCATTTTCTTGGCAAAACTATTAGCCTTTGCCCTGCTTCATTCTGCATTCCAAGGCCAAATTTGCCTGTTACTCCAGGTGTTTCTTGACTTCCTACTTTTGTATTCCAGTCCCCTATAATGAAAAGGACATCTTTTTTGGGTGTTAATTCTAGAAGGTCTTGTAGGTCTTCATAGAACCATTCAACTTTAGCTTCTTCAGCATTACTGATCGGGGCATAGACTTGGATTACCATGATATTGAATGGTTTGCTTGGAGATGAACAGAGATCATTCTGTCATTTTTCAGACTGCATCCAACTAGACATGGAACAACAAACTGGTTCCAAATAGGAAAAGGGCTGTATACTATCTCTGTGCTTATATAACTTCTATGCAGAGTACATCATGAGAAATGCTGGGCTGGATGAATCACCAGCTGGAACAAGATTGCTGGGAGAAATATCAATCACCTCAGATATGCAAGTGGCACCGCCCTTATGGCAGAAAGTGAAGAACTAAAGAGCCTCTTGATGAAAGTGAAAGAGGAGAGTGAAAAAGGTGGCCTAATGCTCAGCGTTCAGAAAACAAAGATCATGACATCCAGCCCCATCACTCCATGGCAAATAGATGGGGGAAACAGCGGAAACAGTGACAGACTGTATTTTTTTGTGGGATAGCTCCCAAATCACTGCAGATGGTGATTGCAGCCATGAAATAAAGAGACACTTACACCTTGGAGGAAAAGTTATGACCAAACTAGAGAGCATATTAAAAAGCAGAGACATAACTTTGCCAACAAAGGTCCATCTAGTCAAGGCTATGGTTTTTCCAGTAGTCATGTGTGGATGTGAGAGTTGGACTATAAAGAAAGCTGAGCAGTGAAGTATTGATGCTTTTGAACTTTGGTGTTAGAGAAGACTCTTGAGAGTCCCTTGGGCTGCAAGGAGATCGAACCAATCCATCCTAAAGGAAATCACTTCTGAATATTCAGTGGAAGGACTGATGTTAAAGGTGAAACTCCAATACTTTGGCCACCTGATGTGAAGAGCTGACTCATTGGAAAAGACTCTGATGCTGAAAAAGATTGAAGGCAGGAGGAGAAGGGGACGACAGAGGATAAGATGGTTGGATGGCATCACCGACTCAGTGGACATGAGTTTGAGTAAACCCCAGGAGTTGGTGATGGACAGGGAGGCTTGGTGTGCTGCAGTCCATGGGGTCGCAAAGAGTCAGACACAACTGAGCAACTGAACTGAACTGGAACATGCTTCTAGAAATAGCTCTAGATGAGGCCAAGAGAGACTGCTTCGACTAATCAAATGTTAGCATATGTGACAAATGCCACATCAGAGCATAAGTTTTAATATGATTGTGTGGTTCAGCTTGACCATAAGAATTTACAAATTATAGACTTACTCCTTCAGCCTAGATGCCAAGTAGAAGCACAGTCAACCTGCAGGCACCGCAGCGTACATGTCACACGAGTAAGAAATAAATCAAGGTATCTATAAATTGCTATGATTCAGGGATTGCCTGTTATACAGAATAACCCAGTGAAAGAAAACTAACACATCTCTCAAGATTAATTGTTTCACCCAAAGACTAAAACTAACCTGAATAAGAACAGCAGCCTTCTCCTTCTGTTCTTGGATATTCACGGTATTTTTAATTTTTTCTTTCTTTAAAATAGTTTGGTTTTCGATGCAAGAATTTGGCTGGGATGTCAGGGGTCCTACTGTAGCAGGGTGTAGCTTTGCAGGGAAATGAATCTGCCTGCGGACGGTGCAACCACGCCAGTATGCCTGGATTACCATAGCTGCCAAACTTTTAAGAGGAGAAAAAATTATTTTTAGTATCCATAATATACAGCTGCAGATAAGAGATCCTCATAAGCTATATTTATTTGTAAATTAGACTATATAAGGTATTATTTTAAAATAAGACCTGCTCTGTTATTCAAGTGTAGAAGTAAAAAATAATGTGGACACCTTCAAATCTGAAGGAGAGAAATGGGGCAGTAACTTAGTGATATGAGTCTTAGGGATTTTTGTTTCTTTTAAGGAGGATGATATTGCCGAGACTTTGTATGATAGTGGGAATTTGAGTCAGTAGTAAGGGGGAAAAGTGATGATGCAAAGAGGGGGACGAAGGTAGGAGTCAGTGTTGGGTTGGCAAGAGAGGATGGGATCTTGTTCACAGTGGGGAGATTAGGTGTTGAGAGGAAGAAGGGCCCTCCTTCATTTTCAGAGAAAGGACTCATCAGGTCTTTGTGAGCTTCATTTTCCTCCCTGCCCATGGACAAATGCATAGATCATTCTCTTACAAGCCCAGCAGTAAATTCTAACATTTTTCCAGGCTACGTCTATTGGCTATTATCTGGCATTCCATCAATCAACACTGTGTTTTCCCCACATCCCCATAAGCTGCCCAGCAACAATAGCGAAAATTAAACAGCAATGTAAGTAGCAGAAATATTATCAAGGTACTGGTATAGTCAAAGTGCTAACTATTATCTTAATTGCTTTTCAGTCCCTTGAGTTCAGTTTTAAAAGACATATAAAGGTGAAGTGACTGATGCACGTTCACTTTCCCAGGCTCCCTTGAAAAAGTTGTCAATAATTTTTATAATTGCAGAGCCCAAAGAAATTTTTTCATTTCAAACAAAGTTGAGTTTAAAGTGAAGTGGAATTAAGCAATAAACTGCCAGAAATGATGGCTTCCGAGGTGGTGCTTGTGGTAAAGAATCCGCCTGCCAGTGCAGGAAACTTAAGAAATGTGGATTTAATCCCTGGGTCAGGAAGATCCGCTGGAGGAGGGCATGGCAACCCACTCCATTATTCTTGCCTGAAGAATCCCCATGGACAGAGGAGCCTGGTGGGCTCCAGTCCACAGGGTCATAAAGAGTTGGGCACGAATGAAGCAACTCCGCATGCATGCTATATGAAATGAAGTAATCATTTTCTGCTGTTATGAATATTGTTATCAGCATCACCACCACTTTATGTAAAGCCTGTGGAAGTCTTCAATCTATTTTGCGATGAATTTAAATTAGTGGATAAAACTCTCTGTCTTAAGATAAACTGCTTGTACTCATTATACGAAGAAAAACCATGTTTCAACAAAACATTTCCTCCTTCTAGGGTAAATGGTGTTCTTGCATACTCAGTCATGTCTGACTCTTCATGACCCTATGGATGATAGCCTGCCAGCCTCCACTGTCCATGGAATTTTCCAGGCAAAAATTCCAGGGTAAATAGAACTTAGTAAATTTTGCTATGGAATTAATTCACCTTTGATCATTCAGCCATTAATTCATTCCTTCATCTTTTGGACAAAAATGAGTTAACGAATTTGAAAAAGAGTAGATATATGTATGTGTATAACCGAATCACTTTGTTGTATGCCTGAACTAACACAACACTGTTAATTAAATATGCTGCAACATAAAATAATTTTAAGAACATTAAAAAGTGAGTTAAGGACTTTTAAGGCACAATAATACCAATGCTATTTGTGTGATAGAGGAAAAAAATCTGAAAACATAATTGCAATGTATAACTAACTGGTAAAGAATGAAAAGTTGTTTAAAACAAAAGATTGAAAGATTAGTAAGAAAACACATTTAACCTGAGACAGTGCCTTACATTTCTCTACAGATACATACAAGTTTCACGGACTGTAATCCTGAGTTTCTTATAAAGCTGAGCAGTCATTTAGCGCTTGAATTCCTCAGCCCACTATCTTTAAAATTTCCCAAGGAAGAAAATAAAAACGTATATGAGGGGTATTTTCCTCAGTCACACTAACACTGGGACTGCTTTTCACCACACAGAAAGCAGGAAAAGGTAGACAAGCTGACTTAGGGCTGCCTGAATGTTAGGTGCTCTCCGTGTTGGGAAAAGCAGCTCATATTATTACTAGCACCACCATCACATTTCTTTTTTTTAGTAAAAAACAATGATGCTAACAATGCCCTTAGCACAGGAACATATGAAAATTATGCTTAGGAAACGACAGCACAACTGATGATGAATCTTCCTGAAACACTGAAGGGCAAGGTTCGGCAAGTGGGCATACGTTTTCTTTTCCCTTTATTCTTTGGTCTTTGGTTTGTCTATATTTTCACTTCCTCATCCTTTCTTATTATTATTTGGCAATTTTATTTACCATGAATAAACAGCTCAATGTTGTTTATCTGAAATTTCAATAGGCAATGTCTGGAGTGTTTAGAGCTAGCAGGGTTCAAACATGTAATATTTAGGGTAGCCTGGCTAAAACTATCCCAAAACATACCAATATACTTGGCATGCTGAATATTTTAGTGAGAGTGAAAGTCGCTCAGTCATTTTCCGACCCTTTGTGACCCCATGGACTATACAGTCCGTAGCATTCTCCAGGCCAGAATACTGGAGTGGGTAGCCTTTTCCTTCTCCAGGGAATCTTCCCAGTCCAGGGATCAAATCCAGGTCTCCTGCAAAGCAGGTGGATTCTTTACCAGCTGAGCCACAAGGAAGCCCAGGAATATTGAAGGGGTAGCCTATCCCTTCTCCAGTGGATCTTCCTGACCCAGGAATTGAACTGGGGTCTCTCGCATTTTATGTGGATTCTTTACCAAATGAGCTACCAGGGACTATTTTAAGCTCAAGGGATTTGAGAAAAGGCATGTGCAGGAAGGATTTTCTGACCTTCCCTGGAAGCATGTCCTAAGACCCTCATATGAGAGGTCTTTACAGTATTTTAAGAATAATAGGATTGTTTTATTTTTTATTAAAAGTTCTTTGTAATTATTTAGAGATTAGAAGGAAGAAAAAATAATTTCACAGTTACTCATCTTAAATTAAATAATACTAGTTGATTAAATAAGAACCTGCCAAAATTCAACCAAATTAATCTGTACTATATTTAATAATATGTACATATCATAAACATAAGGAAATGAACATGAAATATGATAGGATTTAAATCCTTTACCAAATCATCATTATCCATAAAAACAATAAAACATAATGATAAAAGAAAAATGATTTATAAAACTTACAGTTCTTTGTGATGTTCAGTATTCTGGCAGTTCTCCAGTAGAAACTTTGTCCTTACTGTTTCAATGAATGGTATTCTTTTGCTGGGGAAACTGCTTGTCTTGCTTTCTTCTCTTTTCTGGTCTACTATTTCTTCCTGATTTCTTTCTTTAGTATCTTCACATAAGGAGGGGTTGGTTGATGAGGAATGACTAGGGCCAGAGTCCATCCATTTCTCAGAAATATCTGATGAGTTCAGTTTACATTCATTTGCAAAAGAGTAAAGAACTCTATTTTGCTGTATGCTATCACTGTGTGTACGAGGCAAAAGATTTGGCTGGGCTTCTGATTCACCTCTCCTGGTGATACTTACATCCCCATGTTCATGTACACATCGACATTCATTACTAAGTATCATCAATTTCTTAAAATAATAGCAGAGATTTTGTGCAACATCCAAGGTGAATATATTTCTGAGCAAATAAATAATGAGGACATTTAATAAAAAGAATTATATCAGCAAATGGTTACACCTGTCAGATTTTGAAAATATCCCTGTGTGGCTTGATATGAATATTAAATTTTACTACAAAATTCATTAAAACTTGATTTCTGATTGTTTTTGTAAAAATTGATCTCATTACTCACAAAAAGTGAAAATGTTTCTGTAATCTCAATCCATTAATCCAGACAAAACATCTGGAAGTTTTAGAATCACTTTTATCCTAGGTATTTTTGGTACAAGTGAAAGAGAAAAATCCATGCTTTTACTGCCATAAACACGAGAAATCATGGCTGCCTAAATTTGGAGATGTTATTTATGAAACAAGATTAAAAGCACTTTGTACACTGACTTTTGCCATGCAAAATATTTGTATTGGACATTTAAACAAATAACTTACATTATGGGAAAGTTTTTATTTCCATTTTTCTCTGGAAACAAAAATCTGTTGCAAAGATAATTCAAATACTTTAAGACATAAATGCCTGTGATTCTCCTGAATAATTGTTGGATTTAAGTATTCCAAACAAAATGAAAGTTATATTCCCTAAAATGTAGAGATAGACACTTTCTATGTTTACAAATGGAGAAATTAGCATAGATTCCTCTAATATATGTTAATATATCATTTTTGTTGATGAATAATGCAGAAAAAGTTCATTTAAATATTGGATGTCAACTGTTTATGGCTAAGTGTTGAATTCACCACCATTTATGATCTAACATAAAATGGTCAATTTCCAATTCTAAACTGATACTTAACTGCAATGGCAATAAATTCTTAAAAATAACTGTGAATCTAAATTTCAACATGAAGGTTAAGAGTCACCTTTACATAAAAATTATAGATTAACATACATTCTTAAGGAGATATCAATTTCAGTTCAGTTCAGTTCAGTCGCTCAGTCGTGTCTGATTCTTTGCGACCCCATGAATCGCAGCACGCCAGGCCTCTCTGTCCATCACTAACTTCTGGATTTCACTCAGACTCGCGTCCATTGAGTCAGTGATGCCATCCAGCCATCTCATCCTCGGTCGTCCCCTTCTCCTCCTGCCCCCAATCCCGCCCAGCATCAGAGTCTTTTCCAATGAGTCAACTCTTCGCATAAGGTGGCCAAAGTACTGGAGTTTCAGCTTTAGCATCATTCCTTCCAAAGAAATCCCAGGGCTGATCTTAATGGATTGGTTGAATCTCCTTGCAGTCCAAGGGACTTTCAAGAATCTTCTCCAACACCACAGTTCAAAAGCATCAATTCTTCAGTGCTCAGCCTTCTTCACAGTCCAACTCTCACATCCATACATGACCACTGGAAAAAACACAGCCTTGACTAGACGGACCTTAGTCGGCAAAGTAATGTATCTGCTTTTGAATATACTATCTAGGTTGGTCATAACTTTTCTTCCAAGGAGTAAGCATCTTTTAATTTCATGGCTGCAGTCACTATCTGCAATGATTTTGGAGACCAAAAAGTAAAGTCTGACACTGTTTCCACTGTTTCCCCATCTATTTCCCATGAAGTGATGGGACTGGATGCCATGATCTTTGTTTTCTGAATGTTGAGCTTTAAGCCAACTTTTTCACTTTCTTCTTTCACTTTCATCAAGAGGCTTTTTAGCTCCTCTTCACTTTCTGACATAAAGGTGGTGTCATCTGCATATCTAGGGTTATTGATATTTCTCCTGGCAATCTCCAGCTTGTGTTTCTTCCAGTCCAGCGCTTCTCATGATGTACTCTGCATAGAAGTTAAATAAGCAGGGTGACAATATACAGCCTTGACGTACTCCTTTTCCTATTTGGAACCAGTCTGTTGTTCCATGTCCAGTTCTTACTGTTGCTTCCTGATCTGCATACAGATTTCTCAAGAGGCAAGTCAGGTGGTCTGGTATTCCCATCTCTTTCAGAATTTTCCACAGTTTCTTGTGATCCACACAGTCAAAAGCTTTGGTATAGTCAATAAAGCAGAAATAGATGTTTTTCTGGAGCTCTCTTGCTTTTTCCATGATCCAGCGGATGTTGGCAGTTTGATCTCTGGTTCCTCTGCCTTTTCTAAAACCAGCTTGAACATCAGGAAGTTCACGGTTCACGTATTGCTTAAGACTAGCTTGGAGAATTTTGAGCATTACTTTACTTGCATGTGAGATGAGTGCAATTGTGTGGTTGTTTGAGCATTCTTTGGCATTGCCTTTCTTTGGGATTGGAATGAAAACTGACCTTTTCCAGGCCACTGCTGAGTTTTCCAAATTTGCTGGCATATTGAGTGCAGCACTTTCACAGCATCATCTTTCAGGATTTGAAATAGCTCAACTGGAATTACATCACCTCCACTAGCTTTGTGCGTAGTGATGCTTCCTAAGGCTCACTTGACTTCAGATTCCAGGATGTCTGGCTCTAAGTGAGTGATCACACCATCGTGATTATCTGGGTCGTGAAGATCTTTTTTGTATAGTTCTTCTGTGTATTCTTGCCACTTCTTCTTAATATCTTATGCTTCTATTAGGTTCATACCATTTCTGTCCTTTATCAAAACATGTTTCCATGAAATGTTCCCTTGGTATCTCTAATTTTTTTGAAGAGATCTCTGAAGTGAAGTGAATTCGCTCAGTCGTGTCCGACTCTTTGCGACCCCATGGACTGTAGCGCACCAGGCTCCTCCCTCCGTGGGATTCTCCAGACAAGAGTACTGGAGTGGGTAGTCTTTCCCATTCTGTTATTTTCCTCTATTTCTTTGCATTGATCGCTGAGGAAGGCTTTCTTATCTCTTCTTGCTATTCTTTGGAACTCTGCATTCAGATGCTTATATCTTTCCTTTTCTCTTTTGTTTTTCACCTCTCTTCTTTTCACAGCTTTTTGTAAGGCCTCCCCAGACAGCCATTTTGCTTTTTTGCATTTCTTTTCCATGGGGATGGTCTTGATCCCTGTCTCCTGTACAATGTCAGGAACCTCATTCCATAGTTCCTCAGGCAGTCTATTTATCAGATCTAGTCTCTTAAATCTATTTCTCACTTCCACTGTATAATCATAAGGGATTTGATTTAAGTCATATCTGAATGATCTATTTAGATTACCAAAATACAAATGTAAAATAAGCTATTTTTTAAAAGTAAACTATCCATAACAATTGGAATTACTTTTAAAGCTGTAAGATTTGCTTATAATCTGAATAGACTATATTAAAATAACCATTTAAATAGAAAAAACCAACTATTACATAGGATGAGCAGTATGAAAGTACAAATAGCAAAAATTTAATATGTAATTTAGTAATTAAGTTTAGACATTTGGAAGCACATTTCATTGTTCCATTTATAATGCAGACATCATATGAAAATATAAAATAATTTTTCTTTTTCATTTGTGTTTTCTGGAGTAGTATAAATTATAAAATAGAGTTTTAATATATCAACTGTAATTCATTTAGAGTAATACATCAGGATTCATGTATCATGAATTTAGTCTTTTCCCTTCATGGCAAATAGATGGGGAAACAATGGAAACAGTGACAGACTTTATTTTGGGGGGCTCCAAAATCACTGCAGATGGTGGCTGCAGCCATGAAATTAAAAGACGCTTGCTCCTTGGAAGAAAAGTTATGACCAACTTAGATAGCATATTAAAAAGCAGAGACATTACTTTGCCAACTAAGGTATGTCTAGCCAAAGCTATGGTTTTTCCAGGAGTCACATATGGATGTGAGAGTTGGACTATAAAGAAAGCTGAGTGCTGAAGAATTGATGCTTTTAAACTATGGTGTTGGAGATGACTCTTGGGAGTCCCTTGGACTGCAAGGAGATCAAAGTAGTTCATCATAAAGGAAATCAGCCCTGAATATTCATTGGAAGGACTGATGCTGAGGCTGAAACTCCAATACTTTGGCCATGTGATGCAAAAAACTGACTTACTGGAAAAGACCCTGATGATGGGAAAGATTGAAGGCAGGAGGAGAAGGGGATGACAGAGGATGAGATGGTTGATGGCATCACTGATTCGATTCACATGAGTTTGAGTAAGCTCCAGAAGTTGGTAACGGACAGAGAAGCCTGCCATGCTGCAGTCCATGGAGTCACAAAGAGTCAGACATGACTGAGTGACTGAACTGAACTGAATACAGAATTCAGGCTGGGGGATAGGAACTTTTCTTTCTTTGATAAATTTTTAGGACTGTTCTCAGCCTCTATCCTCTGAATACATGCATGTCTTGACTGCTTTTCTCCACTATGCATTCATAGTAACTTAATACATAAAAAATATGTGTAATATTATTCTGTATATAATAGATATATAATAAATATTATATGTCCTATAAAACTTGACTGTTCCATTGTAATGACTTATTTAGCTAATTTTCTCTTAATGAAATCATGAATTCTTTCAGGCTAAAATGTAATACTTCTTATGTGTCTTGTCCATCAATAATTGATGAATAAATGTATGACTGAATAACTGAATAAAGTTTGTATATTGTTGTGAAGCGCTCTTCATGCTTTCATTTATTTTGATCTAATTTTAGCCTTTAAAATATGCTCAAAATACAGATTATTACATTTCAAATAATAAAAGATGATGCTCATAAATTTCTTTTTTAAAGAGGAAAATATTCCTAAAACACACTGTACAAGTCCAAAAAAGTAGCACTGTATTGATCAGAAAAATTTTAAATGCTATGTAAAAATTGCACTATATCTTTTAATTACACAAAGAAGATAACAGTCTTACCTGTCTCCAGTAATATATTTTTCACTTAGTAAGTTAAATTCTCTAATTTGAGACTGACACTGTTCCAGGAAATGCTCTGATTCTAGGTGATAGTGTTCCTCAGTGTGACTTTCTGAATAAGAGGTTAGCATTTCACCATTGAGGATTCTTAGAGCAGGTAATATCTTAAGTAGAGAATGCCTATTAAAAATAGGAAAAAAATTAATAATCTGGAAAAGGAGAGTTTAATATCTAAAATAATTTATGTGCCTATTATTTAAATAATATAAGCAGAGAATATATCTCTGAAACGTACTGATTTTATACAGAAAATTCTATTTTTTTAAATTATGGTATCATGTCATATATTAAATAAGTTTCAGAGTTCTTGATACACATTTAATCATTTTCTTCTAAACCACAAATGGTAAATTCAAGCAGCAGGAAACTTGGGCTGGGAGTAGTAAATAAAAGTCTGCATTATGAGAAAGAGAGTATCAGGTATACTCTTTCTAAAATAGATAAGGAAACTGAAAGCTACTGTCTGTTTCAGAAGTAGGTGTGAATTCTGATCATTTCTCAGTGAAATATACTGAAAATAGGGTTAAAACAAAAAGGGTGGTGATTACTCAATATTTCATGATCTGGAAAATCCAAAATTATGATATTTCTTCTTAAATCTTGATAAGGATTATAATAAATAAACTCCAAAATATGAGCAAAATTCTTTACCAATTTAAGAGATTAATGCTATGAAAACACAGGTCAGAAAGCAAAAGGGTCTACCAAACCCAGCCACTTCGAAGTACTTCCCAAGCTTTACACAAGAAAGATGTAGGCTTCTTTTCAATAGGCTGTTTATGGTCACAGGGGCAAACTAAACTTATTGAGTAAGTAACACTTCTTACTAAAAAACTAACAGTTCCTATGAGGAAAATTATAAGTCACTGACGAAAGATATCAAAGAAGACTGCATAAATGGAAAGATGTCCCATGGGAAAATAAGTCTGTGGATAAGAAGACTCAATATTGTCAAAAGTCAGTTCTTCCCAACTTGATCTAGAGATATAACATATTTAATTAAAATATCAGCAAAAGAATGAAACCAGAACACTTTCTAACACCATACACAAAAAGAAACTCAAAATGGATTAAAGATCTAAACGTAAGACCAGAAACTATAAAACTCCTAGAGGAGAACATAGGCAAAACACTCTCCGACATACATCACAGCAGGATCCTCTATGACCCACCTCTCAGAATATTGGAAATAAA
Source organism: Aepyceros melampus (assembly GCA_006408695.1). NCBI lineage: Eukaryota > Metazoa > Chordata > Mammalia > Artiodactyla > Bovidae > Aepyceros > Aepyceros melampus. The sequence goes on along the minus strand of SJXQ01004820.1, from coordinate 726,218 downwards.
AGCAAAAATAAACAAATGGGACCTAATTAAACTTAAAAGCTTCTGCACAACAAAGGGAACTATAAGCAAGGTGAAAAGACAGCCTTCAGAATGGGAGAAAATAATAGCAAATGAAGCAACTGACAAACAACTAATCTCAAAAATATACAAGCAACTCTTGCAGCTCAATTCCAGAATATAAACAACCCAATCAAAAAATGGGCCAAAGAACTAAATAGACATTTCTCCAAAGAAGACATACAGATGGCTAACAAACACATGAAAAGATGCTCAACATCACTCATTATCAGAGAAATGCAAATCAAAACCACAATGAGGTACCATTTCATGCCAGTCAGAATGGCTGTGATCCAAAAGTCTACAAGCAATAAATGCTGGAGAGAGTGTGGAGAAAAGGGAATCCTCTTACACTGTTGGTGGGAATGCAAACTAGTACAGCCACTATGGAGAACAGTGTGGAGATTCCTTAAAAAAACTGGAAATAGAACTGCCTTATGATCCAGCAATCCCACTGCTGGGCATACACACCGAGGAAACCAGAATTGAAAGAGACACTTGTACCCCAGTGTTCATCGCAGCACTGTTTATAATAGCCAGGACATGGAAGCAACCTAGATGTCCATCAGCAGATGAATGGATAAGAAAGCTGTGGTACATATACACAATGTATGAACTGCCTTATGACCCAGCAATCCCACTGCTGGGCATACACACCGAGGAAACCAGAAGTGAAAGAGACACGTGTACCCCAATGTTCATCGCAGCACTGTTTATAATAGCCAGGACATGGAAGCAACCTAGATGTCCATCAGCAGATGAATGGATAAGACAGCTGTGGTACATATACACAATGGAGTATTACTCAGCCATTAAAAAGAATACATTTGAATCAGTTCTAATGAGGTGGATGAAACTGGAGCCGATTACACAGAGTGAAGTAAGCCAGAAAGAAAAACACCAATACAGTATACTAACGCATATATATGGAATTTAGAAAGATGGTAATGATAACCCTGTATGCAAGACAGCAAAAGAGACACAGATGTATAGAACAGACTTTTGGACTCTGTGGGAGAGGGCGAGGGTGGGATGATTTGGGAGAATGGCATTGAAACATGTATAATATCATATATGAAATGAATTGCCAGTCCAGGTTCGATGCATGATACTGGATGCTCAGGGCTGGTGCACTGAGACGACCCAGAGGGATGGTACAGGGAGGGAGCAGGGAGGGGGTTCAGGATGGGGAACATGTGTATACCTGTGGCAGGTTCATGTTGATGTATGGCAAAACCAATTGTAAAGTAATTAACCTCCAATTAAAATAACTAAATTTATATTAAAAAAATAAAAATTAAAAAAAAAGAAGAAACTTGTCCTAAGTTTCGTCCAGGGAAAGAGGAATGTTAAGGTCTTCCTGGTCACCATTATTCTTCCCTCAGGATATCTCAGTTCTTCTCCAATTTGAAAATTTCTGGTTCAAAAAGCCTTAAAAATTTGTTAAAAGGTGGGGGTGGGAGAAAAGAGAAAAAAGTAGAAAAAAAATAAGGGGAAAGGAGAGAAACTGTGGAAAAAAATATTAAATATGTGTAGGTTGGAATGAAATACTGACGTGTCCTTGCATTTATAATCCAGTGAGGTATAAAGCCATAAATGAGTAAATGATTGAAAAGATTAGTAAGAGATTGTGAGAGTATGGCGCTATGATAGAGAATATGGGGGTAAGGGGTATGTGCTATTGGAGGAATGCCCCTTTGAGATGATACCTAAACTAAAAGTTGGAAGAAGTCCTTCTGTGAAGAGTTATTGAGTATAAAGCAGGCTAGTATAAAGGGCAGAGGGGGCAGCATGTGAACTCTAATGATTCTTCCCACCACATGATTCAGTATCAATGCAGTTACAATAAGGATGTGTATAACGGTACATAGGAGAAATGTGAAACTATCTTCTTGGCATCATGAAGGCTTCTGAGAATTCTTAGGTTTTTGTGTTTTCTTTTCTGCAAAAATCTTGAAAAACTAAAGGAATCATTTTCTGTATCATTTGGATGGCTCTACATAACTGAGCACTGCCATTCAGCTCTACTGCTCAAGTGTGTGCCCATGATCTTTCTGTTTGTTTGAAATTTCCTTACAGTATCAAGCCCGAATAGAAACAAAAATTCACACTATTCCTTTTCCTTCCCAAATCCCAGCTGTGACTTTTATTAACCAAAAACACTGGACTTTGTTCATTATCTGAGTATGTTTTCCTAGTTCCTCTTCACCTCTCTAAACTCTTTGTGTTGGAGAACCTCAGAGCTCAGTCCCTGGTACTCTGTCTAGACCCATTCCTTGGCAAGCCTATCCAGGCTCTTAGCTTTATACATGTATACCAATGACTCCAAAAATTTACATTTCCAGCCCAGACCCTGTCTCTGAACTTTTAACTAGTAACAAGCTGCTGTCTTGAATCTCTATTTGGATGGCCCACATTTCAAACTTAACATGATCAAATGGAAATCTTCATCCTATCCCCTCACCCCAACAAACCTTCTCCCAACCATCCCTAAATCATTACCTGTGTCTCTGTGTGTCTGTGTATGTACACACATGTGTGTGTGCGTTAGTAGCTCAGTCATGTCCGACTCTTTGCGACCCCATGGACTGGGTAGTCTGCCAGGCTCCTCTGTCCCTGGAATTCTCCGGGCAAGAATACTAGAGTAGGTTGCCACTCCTTCTCCAGGGGATCTTCCCTACCAAGGAATCAAATCCTGGTCTCCCTCATTGCAGGCAGCTTCTTTATCATCTGAGCCATCAGAGAAGCCCTAAATCATCACCCACCCAGTCATAAAGTCAAAACTTGGAGAGTCATCCTTGCTTTTCTCTATCACTCCTCCATTTGGCTGGCCGCCTTGACCAAAATTGACCTCAACTCCCTCCACTCCTTTCCACTTATAATGCTGTCACCCTATCCCACAGCTCTCACTATCTCTCAAACAGACTGCTACCTTGGTTTCCTGACTCCACTGCTCCTAAACCATTCTCTTCATATGGAAACAACAGCTGTCTTTTAAAAACCTAAATCAGTAGCTTCCCATAAAATGTGGATTCCTAACTACAGCCAAAGAGGCCATTTATTATTATCTGGCCTTACTGTGCTTTGTGTTTCTCCAAATTCCTTTCACAATACACTCACTCTCCCTTACCTCAATCATCATGCTCCAAATATCCAAATTAACTTTTCAATTCCTCAAACACATGGAGCTCTTTATCTCTGGCACTTTCCTTATTCTGCTTCCACCTAGAGGCTTCTCCCCTAGGTCCTCATAGGATTACTTTCTCAGCGTCCAACTCTCAGCTTAAATGTCAACTTTCTAAAATAGCCCTCTCTAAATTCCATATATATGTGTAAGTATACTGTATTGATGTTTTTCTTTCTGGCTTACTTCACTCTGTATAATCGGCTCCAGCGTCATCCACCTCATTAAAACTGATTCAAATGTATTCTTTTTAATAGCTGAGTAATACTCCATTGTGTATATGTACCACAGCTTTCTTATCCATTCATCTGCTGATGGACATCTAGGTTGCTTCCATGTCCTGGCTATTACAAACAGTGCCGCGATGAACATTGGGGTACACGTGTCTCTTTCAATTCTGGTTTCCTCGGTGTGTATGCCCAGCAGTGGGATCGCTGGATCATAAGGCAGTTCTATTTGCAATTTTTTAAGGAATCTCCACACTGTTTTCCATAGTGGCTGTACTAATTTGCATTCCCACCAACAGTGTAAGAGGGTTCCCTTTTCTCCACACCCTCTCCAGCATTTATTGCTTGT